>JADLZN010006415.1:67500-158559 GCA_018155175.1 Sinocyclocheilus anophthalmus | reverse complement strand
AAAAAATAGGCTTAATAAATGCACAAAAACACATCATTGCCAGGAGTTTTTGCCCAAATTTCAAAGGCTCGTTCAAATGACTAAAACTATAGTTTATAGGGGTATTCAATTAAAGTTCCAAGATGCGGCCGAGAGATATTATATATACACACACCCACACACAACATTCGTTCTCTGGGCACCAGTAATGCTTTGTAAAAGAAAAAAAAGCTTAACAAATCATATCCATAAAAATATATAGCTATAGAAAAATATATATTGGGTCCTTAGAGCTAAAGGCCAGTGGTTTCTGAAAAATCATAAGTTGAGCTCAATTATGGGGAAGTCGTGGCTTAATGGTTAGAGAGTCGGACTTGTAACCCGAAGGTCATGGGTTGAGTCTAAGGTCCGGCAGGAATTGTTGGTGGGGGGAGGGAATAACTAGCGCTCTCTCCACCCTCAACACCACGACTGAGGTGAGACCCTTGAGCAAGGCACCGCACCCACAACTGCTCCCCAGGGGCCGCATTCACTACTGTGTGTGTGTGTGTGCACTTGGATGGGTTAAATGCAGAGCACAAATTCTGAGGATGGGACATCATACTTGGCCACACTTCAATTAGATTAAAAGATAAGATCAGATGTTTTTGTCAAGCTATTATTATTTTTTTACATTTAGATATGTAAAACCCCTTTCACACTGCACGTTGGTCCCGGAAAATTGCCGGAGTGCCTTCTGTGTGAACGCAAACACGTCCCCGGGTTGGGGAACAAGTAACATTGCAGGGTTCAGTTCCAGAACAAGCTCTGTGTGAACAAAAGCCAGAACCAATGCCGTAAAGGGTGTGTCGTAGTGATGACGCACGTTATCGTGCAACTCTTTTACCGGGTGTTTTGAAGGAAGATCAATGTTCACGAAGAAAACATGTGCAAACTGTGATGAAGCAGAGATCAGGTAGCTCCTCACTATCCGCGCTGAAGCTGAGATCGTTCGCCAGCTTAGTGAAATGGAACGCGTCACATTACACGTCACATCGTAATCTCACGTGTCTTTACGGGATCTTTACGGGATGCGTGAATGCACACAGATTCCGGAAAATCACTGTCAGTTTGAATGAACCACAATTAAACAATCACGGGACACATTATCCGTGTATTTTCCGGCATTTCGTGTGAAAGAGGCTTAAGGCAGAAAGCCATGTGTAATGTTCTAACCGAAAGTGCTGTTCCTGTCTGGCTGCAGTAGAGTCATTCAGGCTCCTGGGCACCAACATCTCTCAGGACTTGAAGTGGGAGTTCCACATAGACTCCATCGTCAAGGAGGCCCAGTATTTCCTTCGCCAGCTGAGGAAGTTCAACCTGCCACAGGAGCTGCTGAAACAGTTCTACTCTGTAGTCATTGACTCCGTTCTCTGTACTTCTATAACTGTATGGTTCAGCTCAGCTACCAAAACTGATCTCAGAAGACTACAGAGGATAGTCCGGACTGCTGAGCGAATCATTGGTACAACACTCCCTACTCTCCAAGAACTGCACTCATCCAGAGTGAGCAAAAGGGCTGGCAAAATCATTCTGGACCCCTCACACCTCCTCTTTGAACTGTTGCCGTCTGGTCAGTGCTACAGAGCATTGAGCACCAGAATGGCCAGGCACAGGACAGTTTCTTCCCTCAACACTTAACTTGACACAATAAACGTGTAACACGACACGATTCATACATTTAACACGCATACTTGTTTACATTTCCTTGAATTTGTACATAACACCTGTACATTCAAATACCATTATATATTGGGTATTTTTTTCTGTGTGTGTGTGTGTGTGTATATATGGTTATTCCCCATTTATTTTAGTTAATTTTATTATCCGTGTCATTGTTTGTGGAAGCTAACAATCACCAAAATAAATTCATCGTATGTATAAACATACCTGGCAATAAAGCTCTTTCTGATTCTGAAACGGTTTAAGTTGAAATACATTTCTTTAAATTGCATCTATGTAAACAGTTCTCATTAGAAGACTACTGCCATCATGGATAAAGGCTGATGATCAGTAATTACAAATGAATCGACACTCAAATTTTAGTAGTGTGGTTCAAATATTTAATGTAGTAAGGTTTAAAACCCTTACCCTCAATTTGTCATTCTTTTTACACTGCATAATAGCATATTAATGTTTTGTGATCAACCAAACTTTTATCCATGCATGAATTGCAAAATACTAATTTTCTTTTTGCATCTACATAGTAAGAAACTAACAAGCACATCACTTAATTCCTAATGTCCTTCTACAAACCATATTCTCATAACAATATTACACATGATTTGGATTAAACACCACAACACACAAGGTTTGCTTTGATGCCTTTATTGATTCGAGGAGTGTTTCAGTATTGAGAAGAGATTAAGGTTGAGAACATTTTGTGAAGTCCAAAAACTTTCTAATGTAGTACAACCAAAGTAACTGCGGAGCCGGATGACTGCGTGTGATCTCACAGCTCTTTAGCACAAATGTAGCCTATTGAGGTTGAACAGCTAGCATCATTCCAGCAACGGTTAGCTGTAGGGCGGAAAAATGAAATTAGTTTTTCTGATCATTACAGTAGTGTTAGAAAACAAGCCAATTTATGTTATTATTAGTGAAACTTTAGGATGGTAAATATTTGAAAGTAATAAACTACACTGCATTCTTACAGCTCCAGTTGAGCTCTCCACAGTTCTCGACATTTAGATTGTTAGGTTCATTAGAGCACCAGTTGGTGTAGTCATATGCAGTTCCATCACTCCACAACCACTGTCCTTCCTAACGAACAAAGACAGCGATTAAAAGCCTGCTCTTCTGTACTCCGACACCATAATGAATGTCACTTAGTTTGGCTTTGAAGTTAAATCATCTTCATTTGTAACATTTCTGTGTCGACAAAGTAATAAGTCTCTTTAGGCCACACAACTACTTACCTGTACTCCATCATGAACACCAAGCCAACATCGTGTAGTAGAAGGCAACAGACTCATCAGAAAATTGTTTTCCAGTTCATCGTGCACAGATGCGAGATTTGCATGCTGATCTATACAGTGCCTCTAAAGAGACATTTAAAAACAATAAAAATAGGCCTTTTACCAAAAAGTCAATTACATATTTAGTTATTTTTTAAAACAAAATCTGCTCCGATTAGTTGCATAGTATAATTCTCTAAAGGAAAATTAAAGGAAGTTTCTTTTAAGAATAATAAATTTGCCTTGTGGTAACGAACACTTTACCTCTGCTGTGATCCAGTCAGCCGACTGAGAGAAGAACTTGTAGCATCGGACTCCAAAATTTGTCCATCCATAGTGGCATTGTTTATCTACAACAACTGTATCCAGTAGGCCTTCATATGTTAGTCTTGTAATATTCACATTATTACTCATTATGCAAATACTAGTCAAAATACTGTATATTTCTGAATGCCAAAGGTTTGGCAGAACAAGCTTTTAAAATTGAATAATGAGGGTTTACACAAATAAACGTCTTGTTTACCATCTGCATTTCCCATGGAGAACACGATGAAAAGAACCAGCAGACTTCTCAGCATCGCCATGAACTTGAAAAATAAGAAGCAGCAAAAGTGAATTGTCTGCACTCATATACTGCGCACGTTGTGTTCTCAATGTGTTTTAAACACCAAGTTATTCAGTAGGTCTCGGTGCCAAAAACTCACCTTGGTTTTCAGATCGTTGCCGTAAGAATCTCAGAGGAAGACTTTGTGGAGTTCCAGAAAGAGTCCTGCTTTTATGCTTTACTTGATATCAAGTGCGTATAAGTCACCAGGACAACACTGTTACATGTCTGTGGTTTTCTTGCTCCTTTGACCTAGTTTTCATTAGTTGCCCTGATTATGTCATTCAGTTCACCTGTGTTCGATTTATCAAGTCATTAGTCCCTCGTTTGCGCTAGTATTAGGCTCGTTTGAGGTGATCACCGCGAGATGCATGCCGGTTAGAAAAGTGTTACGTCCGATTTGCTCTGATGTCATGCTGAGGTGTGCCAAAAAACTCTGGCGACGCGACCTGGCTGTGTCGGATTGTGCAGTCGAGCGCCGTTTCTCTCAAACCAAAAATACTGTCAAAACAAAAAAAAAAACACACCACGACTGCGCTTATCAAAAGCAATGATGGGGGGAAACGACTGACTGAAGACAGCTTAATGCTCATTGGTTCAGACAACTGTGATGCTGCGTTCTCTTCTAAAATGTTTTATTTTTTTATCTGGTTCCATGTGATTATGCATGATTATTCCAAACACGATGACAGTGCGATTCTCTGTCAGATATGTGATTGTTGTCATATTTCTATAAAAATCTTAAATACATGTTTGTATTAAAGTAAAAATGGATGATAAATACACCTTTCGTATGGAATGAAATAGCAAGCACTTTGAGTGCCTTGTTCATCATATTTATTTTCATATAAAAGCAACAGAACTGAAATTATATAATTTCATTGGCACCACAACATGCAAGCGAGAATAACCCCCGCCCCGGGGCAACATAAAAAAAAAAGTCTGCCTTTGATCCGTGTATCTGCTCCACTTCGGAGGTCAGAACTGTCCAGTACTTGACTGAACACCTTCATTTCCATCCTAACAACCCCACACTCCTAAAACTGTCGCCAGCCGCCTACATTTCAGGCGAGAAGAGCGCTCTCAAACCCCATGAACCAAACAAAGGGAACTAATGAGATGATTAATAGACAACAGGTGAACTGAATGACATAATCAGGGCAACTAATGAAAACTAGGTCAAAGGAGCAAGAAAACCACAGACATGTAACAGTGTTGTCCTGGTGACTTATACACACTTGATATCAAGTAAAGCATAAAAGCAGGACTCTTTCTGAAACTCCACAAAGTCTTCCTCTGAGATTCTTACGGCAACGATCTGAAAACCAAGGTGAGTTTTTGGCACCGAGACCTACTGAATAACTTGGTGTTTAAAACACATTGAGAACACAACGTGCGCAGTATATGAGTGCAGACAATTCACTTTTGCTGCTTATTTTTCAAGTTCATGGCGATGCTGAGAAGTCTGCTGGTTCTTTTCATCGTGTTCTCCATGGGAAATGCAGATGGTAAACAAGACGTTTGTGTAAACCCTCATTATTCAATTTTAAAAGCTTGTTCTGCCAAACCTTTGGCATTCAGAAATATACAGTATTTTGACTAGTATTTGCATAATGAGTAATAATGTGAATATTACAAGACTAACATATGAAGGCCTACTGGATACAGTTGTTGTAGATAAACAATGCCACTATGGATGGACAAATTTTGGAGTCATATGCTACAAGTTCTTCTCTCAGTCGGCTGACTGGATCACAGCAGAGGTAAAGTGTTCGTTACCACAAGGCAAATTTATTATTCTTAAAAGAAACTTCCTTTAATTTTCCTTTAGAGAATTATACTATGCAACTAATCGGAGCAGATTTTGTTTTAAAAAATAACTAAATATGTAATTGACTTTTTGGTAAAAGGCCTATTTTTATTGTTTTTAAATGTCTCTTTAGAGGCACTGTATAGATCAGCATGCAAATCTCGCATCTGTGCACGATGAACTGGAAAACAATTTTCTGATGAGTCTGTTGCCTTCTACTACACGATGTTGGCTTGGTGTTCATGATGGAGTACAGGTAAGTAGTTGTGTGGCCTAAAGAGACTTATTACTTTGTCGACACAGAAATGTTACAAATGAAGATGATTTAACTTCAAAGCCAAAAACCACCAAAGATGACCTTCTTTAACTAGGCATGTAACGAGATCCAAAACAAGAAAAAAGCAGTGTTGATAATTATACAATCACACATGCGTCAACATCTACAAGACTCTCAACATAAGAGAAAACGGACTCAAAAAAAAATGCTAGTGTGGAGATAGCACAATAGCTGAAACGAAGTACCTATGACTACACGAACTGGTGCTCTAATGAACCTAACAATCTAAATGTCGAGAACTGTGGAGAGCTCAACTGGAGCTGTAAGAATGCAGTGTAGTTTATTACTTTCAAATATTTACCATCCTAAAGTTTCACTAATAACACAAATTGGCTCATTTTCTAACACTACTGTAATGATCAGAATAACTAATTTCATTTTTTTTTCAACTCAACCCGACAGGTAACCGTTGGGGCATGGAACATAAGTCATTCGCTCACATGAAATATCAACACCACAAGAAATCTGCTGAATCCAACAAATATTCTAATTAACTAAAAGAACGAGCGGAGATCACACGCAGTCATCCGGCTCCGCAGTTACTTTGGTTGTACTACATTTGAAAGTTTCTGGGCTTATCTTTACAAAACGTTCTCAACCTTAATCTCTTAATACTGGAACACTCCTCGAATCAAAGGCATTAAAGCAAATCTTCAGTGTTGTGGTGGTTAATAAAAAAAATCATGTGTAATATTATGAGAATATGGTTTGTAGAAGGACATTAGGCATTAAGTGATGTGCTTGTTAGTTTCTTACTACGTAGATGCAAAAAGAAAATTTGTATTTTGCAACTCGTCCATGGATAAAGGAAAAGTTTGTTTGATCTCAAAACATTAATATGCCATTATGCAGCGTAAAAAGAACTTGACAAATTGAGGGTAAGGGTTTTAAACCTTACTGCATTAAATATTTGAACCACGCTACTAAAATTTGAGTGTCGATTCATTTTGTAATTACTGATCATCAGCCTTTATCCACGATGGCAATAGTCTTAACATAATGAGAACTGTTTGCATGGAAACAATTTAAAGAAATGTATTTCAACTTAACCGTTTCAGAATCAAAGCGCTTTATTGCCAGGTATGTTTTATACATAGCTGAATTATTTTGGGATGGAAAGCTTGTATGCGAATCCGATATGGGGAATATGAATAGTTAATCATAAATAGTTATAATCAAATAATTTAGATCTGCCTGTAGAAAACATATTTATCTGACCTCTCAGGGTCAACTGACTGTCAATTCTAAGAATGTTAATTTTCTGGTTAAGGGAAATTACTTTCTTACTGTACAATTCTACAAAGAGCTTGTAGCATAAATCTGCATGATTAGTGACTCCAGTTATGAGGAAACAATGACACGGTCAATGTGTGAACACTTAAACTAGTCTAACATACTACATAAACACTTAAACTGGTCTAACGTACACAACACATAAAGTTAACTGGTCTAACAACCCCCTACAGTTGGTATAGGAAAGGGTTAAAGTTTAGCACTAAAGAAAGTGACATAAGGAATGACATTTATGGAACATTTTGCATATTCAGCAGATCTAAAGCCTGAGGGAAACATCAGTTTCTTATTTCAAACACACCTTTGTAAAAAGATGCAAATGATACCTAATGTATCAATTAATAAGTTTGAATACTTGCACGTCTCATCTGTTTGAAAGAGAGGTTTGATGTAACCTGAAGGTTCCAGTTGATCTTTGCTGAATTTGGGTCGATGAAATGAACCAGTTTTGAGTCAGAGAATCTTTGGTGAATGAAAAAGTCAAGGCCGAAGCCTGACACGAACTTAAGGTGTCCTGGAGCATTGTAGCTCACACGTTCATCTTCTCAAAATTCAACCAAACCACCGACTCTGGGTGGGTCACTGAATGTGAGGCCTTTATGCGCTGTTAGAAGATCCCCGCCTCTTAAGATGGGCTTGTTCAATGAGAAAGATGGAAATTCCAAGCTTGAGGTGGCAATTGCTGGAGGGTTTTAACGACCCTTTGTCTCTAAGCATCGATAGTATTTTGCAAATGGACTTGAATCGAAATTACTAAAAATTCTCAGAACCCTAATATATATTGCCTATGTACCAACATATAATATGCACGCTTGTTTCGATCATATGAAGGCGAATTCATAGATACTATACAAGGTAGGATTACCTATAGGCAGGATGACAGGAATGTGTTCCATCATAAGCATGCATAAAATAGTATAAAAATATCAAAGACAACATACACAATGACCTTAAGGATATGTGTGTTCATTCAAAGAATGGTTTTCCTATGAATTACTTAGTAGAAAAGTCAATTTCTACTGTGCACTGTGTCTTTCCTATGGAAAATGTAGTGCGAGGGTTTACTCTCGCATTCCATTAGGTCTTAATGTATCTGGTGTCAGGGTTGCCATTGTAACCAGGGTCCTGGGCCCTGTTCACATACAACTTGGCACCCAGTATGTTTATTGAGTGAGGGGTCTGTGAACGTTTTGTTAATCTAATGAATAACTGATTTGTTAAAACAAATGAAAAATTGTGTTTTTGATTGGTCCAGACGCTACAAATATCACTAACCGAATGCCTTGACACTACACGGATTAATCAAATGAATTAAGAAGCCTGAATGACTCTACTGCAGCCAGACAGGAACAGCACTTTCGGTTAGAACATTACACATGGCTTTCTGCCTTAAGCCTCTTTCACACAGAAATGCCAGAAAATACACGGATAATGTGTCCCGTGATCGTTTAATTGTGGTTCATTCAAACTGACAGTGATTTTCCGGAATCTGTGTGCATTCACGCATCCCGTAAAGATCCCGTAAAGACACGTGAAATTACAATGAACGGTAAGGTCTCTGTGCCGTTGGGACCTTAGCAGGACGAACGTTGTTTGAGTTCACACAGAAGGCACTCCGGCATTTGCCTGGACACAATCATTGGAAGGGTTTTTTTACATATCTAATGCAAAAATAATATATCTTTGGACAAAATCTTGATCTTATCTTTTTAATTCTTCTATCTAATGACGTGTGGCCATTATGATGTCCCATCTCCAAATTTTGTGCTTCTGCCTGTACACCCCTCCAGGGCGTGCAACACACACACAGTAGTGAATGCGGCCCCTGGGAAAGCAGTTGTGGGTGCGGTGCCTGCTCAAGGGTCTCCACCCTCAGGCGGTGTTGAGGGTGGAGAGAGTGCTGGATATTTACTCCCCCTACCTACAATCCCTGCTGGTATGAGACTCAAACCCACATCCTTCGGGTTACAAGTCCGACTCTCTAACCATTAGGCCACGACTTCCATAATTTGTCACTTATTAGTTTTCAAACCACTGGCCTTTAGCTCTAAGGACCCAATATATATTTTTCTATAGCTATATATTTTTATGGATATTATTTGTTAAGACTTTTTTTCTTTTACAAAGCATTACTGGTGCCCAGACGGAAATGTGTGTGTGTGTGTGTTGTGTATCAATATATGTATATTATATATAATATATTATATATAATATTAATATAATATATATATATATATATATATATATTATATGATATATATATATATTATATATATATATATCGGACCTCTTGGAACTTTAATTGAATACCCCTATAAACTATAGTTTTAATCATTTGAACGAGTCTTTGAAATCTGGGCAAAAACTCCTGGCAATGATGTGTTTTTGTGCATTTATTAAGCCTATTTTTTCACAGCGCTGAAACGATCACTGCACTGCCGCTTCTGCTCTGCTCCTGCTAGTGATGGGACGGTTGATACCGAGGCTTCGACGCAGTTGTCAAAGCACTGTTGTATCCCACAATAGGCTTGTTTGAGATGCGCCTCGTCTCGCCTGAAATGTAGGCGGCTGCAGTGAGGGGAGGAGTGAAATAAGCGCAGTCAAGACGGACAGTTCTGACCTCTCGAAGTGGAGCAGATACCAACGAGATCAAAGACAGATATCGCGTTATTCTCTCGCCTTGCATGTTAGGCTCGTTGGCCCCACCTATCAAAACATGACCAAACTAATACAATCAGTAACTACACAACTAAATACCGTAAAATAATTATACATGCGAAAATACCAAAAAAAAAAATCAAAACGATCAAAACCACACAACAACCAACAACACGCCAAGATCAAAAATCAGAGAATCAATAAAACATTTTAGAAGAGAACTCAGCATCACAGTTGTCTGAACAAATGAGCATTAAGCTGTGTCTTCAGTCAGTCGTTTCCCATCATGCTTTTGGTCAGCGCAGTCGGTGGAGAGCAACTGCGTCTGACTTGCTCTGATGTCATGCTGAGTGTGCCGAAAAACTCTCGCGACGCGAGGCGGCTGTGTCGGATTTCAGTCAAGCGCAGTTGAAAAGAAAGAAAGAAAGGTGAACCTAATTGGTCCTCTTGTGTGCATTCAAAGTGCTTATTGGCTCACACATAGAACCTTATAGAACCAAGTTAGAGTTTTGACTTTGTAGACAGAACCTTTTTGTTTTATAAATAAAAAGTCCTAAAATGTGCACAACTTAAAAAAAAAAAAAAATCACATAATGTAAATAAGTCACAGAATAAGAATATGTGAATAACTCAATTTCGACAAAAATGTCAGATAGAACCTTATGATTCCAAGGCAATGATTTTGCACTGGAAAACAGGACAAAAATACTGATGAAGAACAGCTCTTTTTCCCCCTCTGTGATCAGTAGGTGTAGAAAATATATTTCCATATTTTGTAAAATTAATTAAAAAGTAATACAGATCTGTTGGAAGTTGAAGTGTTTCTAATACATTTACATTTATACCACATTGTGTCACATTTAATTTATTCCTTACATTTTCTTTACTCTGTCTTAAAGTCTTAAATTTAGATTCTTAACACCTGCAGAAGCCCTGTTTTATATACAGCTCGTTCTGAATACTGTAACCTAACCATAACAGACAACATTTAGCATTTAAAAAAAATGTTTTTTTGTGGTTTTTGCCAATGAGAATGCCGCTTAAAGCAGTTTTTTTTGGAAAGTTTTATCAGGTTTATCTCACTTCTGGGAGTAAATTATTTTCTAAAATGGTTACATTTTATTTTTGTGTTTTCACTCTGTTAATCATTCACAACACATCCAAAACATATTTCAGCCCAGCTGATGAGTATCGCTTGTGTTGAAGCTTTGAACACACTACTGAGTCATTTAGAACCATTATGAACCGACACAAATGAATCAATTCATTCATAAACACAAACAGAGATTCACACACTCAGACATCAGCATGGTGCTCTGCTGTATGGACAATGAATTCATCGCATCATGCAAGTAAAACGAGTTGAGAATGTTTCATTTGGCCTTTCTGGAACAGAGCGAGGCGTTTCTTTGCAGTCTGTCAGAGGTTGTGATTTTGTCTCAAACTCCCAAACTCTCAGTGAAGTTTCTTCAGTGAGTGTGAGTGTGTCAGAAGTGACTTGCTCGTTATTTAGACGCTTTTTACTTCACCTGCGCTCTGGAAACACTCTGTTTGACTACTAGACCTCCAAACTACAGCAAAACATCTGAGTGAACGTGGAGCAGTTAGTGAGGAGATGAGAGGAGGAACATCAGTCAGAAACGCCTTCAGAGATCCTTACATCCTTCGCATGTCAGGAAGCTCTGCTCCTGGAAAGTTCGTCCCCAAACGCAGCTCATCTGCTCTTTGTTTGCATGTGAAGTTGTAACTCAAGGAACGAAGTTGAAGAATGTATGGCTTATTGCAGTTTTTGTGATGAAGCTGAAATAGAGACAGATTCCCTTCTGATCCAGCACTGATGGCTTGATTTGGTCAGAGATCTTTCAGGCTGATTGTCTTGTGAAGGGCAGATGTGTGTGTTTTGTGTTTATTGTGCTGTATATCTGAGTGTTAAGCCATGTTCTGTGTGTGTCAGGCATGAGGATCCTGGTGAATCTGCTGCTGGACACGCTGCCGATGTTGGGGAACGTGCTGCTGCTGTGCTTCTTCGTCTTCTTCGTCTTCGGCATCATCGGTGTGCAGCTCTGGGCTGGACTTCTGCGCAACCGCTGCTATCCGGAGGAGAACTTCACCCTGTGAGTCCCGGCTCATCATCCTGATTTGTCTTAGTCAGGTTTAGTTGCTAAGGAATCTGGGAGTTTTAGTCTATTAAAACACATGTTAGTCAGGATGCATGGTTAAACTGATAATCACAATTATTCAATTCATAATTACAGAGGGGGTAAAATTGTAGAAAATATTGACATTTTTTGCCTCCAAAACATGATTTTATTTCATGATGTTCATGAAGCATGCAGATGGTTGCTGTGAGCACAACAAATGTCAGATGAAGTGAGTCGTACTCTTTTTTATCCAACTTTAATATTTGGTGTGTGCACCTTTTGCAGCAATTACAGCAGCACATCTCTCTGGCATAGTGTCAGTATATTTCCTGAGAACTTCAACACTAATGTTATCCCATGCCTTCTGCAACTCAAGCCAAAGTACAATAGATCTGTGCAGTTTATTTTCCAACTCGCCCCGAATTGGAGTGTGTGTGAATGGGTGCCAGCTCGGGAAGATAAATAAAACACAGGGCAGAAAATGTGTCCTTTTTAAGAGAGAAGATCGGATGGAGGAATTAGGGTTAGGGTGCACGCATTTAAAAAAACTGTTTTTGTTTTGTTTTTTTTTTGATGGACGGAAATAAATAGAGTTTTTGTTTTGTGAATTACATTTTTGTCTTTTTTTTGTTTAGTTTTTTTAATTAATGATATTGCATGCTGATATAGTCACAGTTAGAGTTGAATGATGTCAGCGTCATCTCGTCTCATCTTTGTCATAGAACAAAAAGTCATCAACACATATTTTTCGTCATAATTTTCAATAACGAAGCACAATCGGTAGCTTCTCCTGTGCTGGTTTTCATCCTGCTGCTCGTGGTCTGGATCTTTCTTCCTGGTTTCTGATGGATGGTGAGTTTCTGCTTTATATGATTACTCTGTGATCTCCAGCGGTGAACTGCCGTCTCTGAAGGCTCTTCTGGGGTTTGAACCTCCAGTGTTGATGGCCGTGCTGATCTTTCTGGTCTTCAGGAGTGTAAACTCAGAGCGTTTATTGAGCCTCAAGAGGGTTGGAGTCATTTGTGAAGCTGTCGTGATGATCCCTCATTAGAGCGCACTGCAGATCCCTCACTAGAGTGCACAAAGCGTCCAGTGTTACAGAGCTGCTTCAGAGAAAATGATCAGTGTTAATGATTGAGGATCAATAGCAGAGACTGTCATCTGTTTGTGTCTCAAGAATAAGTGATTTGGAAGCAATTGCTCATTGACAATGGGTTTAAAAAATAGTGTTAAGAAAATGCAAAATAGAGTTTTCATGTCTTGTAAGAAATACTTTTGGCTGCTGAATACTCTCGATTCACTCATGCAGTGGAAAAAATCTTGTAATGTAACAGAAGCAGCGACTGACTTTTTCTTTGATATTATTACGTACATCCAAATGCAACAGATTATTAAAAAAAAAAGCTATGATATTTTAATAAAATTGAGGTCAAAACAATTTTTACAAAAATGAAACACGTGCACAAATAAATCATTCACAATAAGATCAATAACATGCATTTAGAAAACCGATAAGCTTGTCTGTTTACTAAATGCGTGCTATTGATTTTATTGTGAATGATTCATGTGCGCATATATGAATTCAAACTTTATTATCGTTCAGCTGGGATCTGATAAATGCAGCTATTAGGCATGAAGATATTAAGATATTATAAACATCAACATCATCATGATTTTCTGTAAAGCTGCTTTGAAACGGTGTGTGTTGAGAAAAACGGCATGCAACTCAATTTGACTTGATTTTAATGATTCTAAAAATGGTCAAATATGCTTTCATATTTCTTTCTGTTGATTCCGGGGTGAAATGTGAGATTCCTGGTCTCTCTCTGTGGTTCCTCTAATGCTCCTCTGTGTGATGAGTGATGGCGCGCAGCAGGGGCTTCTGGGAGAATTATGGCTCTGACCTTGTTATGTCACGGATGTGGCGACTGTGATAATGGACGGTGTGTGTTTCAGCGCTCAGGAAAGCAGCAGTCTCCAGAATAAACACTTCAGTGTTACTGTGAGGTCAGTCGCACCTGTAGTTCACGACACACATCTGACACGCAGGACCTGATGAAGACTGATGAAGACATCTGCTGGATGAGAAGAACATCAATCTAAGATGAACAGCTCCTTTGCAGAGCGACAAAGTCAGCATAAAATAGAAATTCACCCATTTATTTTCTAAATGCATGTTATAGATCTTATAGTGTAGGATTCGTCTGTGCATATCTTTCATTGTTTGGTAAAACTTTACATCAGTTACATTTATTAATATTAGTACTCTACCAATGCATAAGAAAAGATCTGTCGATACTGGCATTTCATTGCAACTTTAAAGGAATAGTTGACCCCAAAAAGCATTGCATCAGTGTCTCAGCAGTGAATGGGTGCCATCAGAATGAGAGTCCAAACAGCTGATAAATACATCACAATAATCCACACCACTCCAGTCCATCAGTTGACATATTGAGAAGACAAAAGCTGCGTGTTTGTAAAAAAAAAAACTTCACTTTCGGGTAAAAAAATTCCTTTAATTCAGCTCTATTGTGAGTCTTGTTTGAGACGTCTTGGACAAGAACGTACTCCATCTCAGTCGTGTGGTGTTCCCACGTTCCCTCCAGTCTCCTGCAGATCTCTAATCTCCTGTCTTCTGCTCTATTTTTACACATCTCTGTCCCATCGCTCTTTAACAGAGCCCACTGAACCCTGCAGCACACTGGAGAACAGCAGCTCAGAGCAGCTTTAATAATGACTGAGTGTCTTCAGCGCCGCTGAAGCTCTGAAACCAGCTGGATTCCAGCAGAGATCACAAACAGAACCTGAACCCCGACAGTGCTGAGGAGAGAGAATCTCTGATAAATACACTACTGTTCAAAGTTTGGGTTTAGTAGTATTTTGGAGTGGTTTTGAAAGGGCTGGGTTTATTTGATCAAAAACACACTAAAAAGTTAAATATTATTGCAATTTAAAACAGCAGTTTTCTATGTTAATCTCTGTTAAACTGTAATTTATTTATGTGATCAAAGTTGTATTTTCAGCATCATTCCTCCAGTTTTTTTGTGTCACGTGATCCTTCAGAAATCAGTATAATATGCTGATTTGCTGCTCAAGAAACATTTCTGATTATTATCAATGTTGAAAACATTAATATTTTTGTGGAAACTGTGATACATTTGATTTTTCAGGATTCACAGATGAATAGAAAGTTCAAAAGAACAGCATTTATTGAAAAATAAATCTTAGTAACATAAATATGTTATGTCCTTTGCCAAATCACATGCAGTTTTTAAATGATAATTTATTTTATTAAGGGAAAAAAGCTGTCCATACCTATGTGGCCCTACGTGAAAAATGTATTGCACCCTCCTGTTAAATCACGAAAGAACTGCAATTAACCACATTATTTTAGAAAGCTGAGTTAAATTTCACTAGCCACACTCAGACCTGATTACTGCCAGACCTGCTGAATCAAGAAATCACTTAAATAGAACCTGTCTGACGAAGTGAAGCATGCTTAAAGAGCAACACATCATGCCACAATCTAAAAAACTTCAAGAACAGATGAGAATCAAAACAATTGACATGTATCATTCTGAAAAGGATTATAAAGCCATTTCTAAGGATTTGGGACTCCAGCAAACCACGGTCATAGCCATTATCCACAAATTGAGAAAACCTGGAACAGTGGTGAACCTTCCCAGGAGTGGCCGGCCAACCAAAATTACTCCAAGAACACAACAACGACTCATCCAAGAGGTCAAAAAAGAACCCAGAACAACATCTAAAGAACTGCAGGCCTCACTTGCCACAATTAAGTTCAGTGTTCATGATTCAACAACAAGAAAGAGACTGGGCAAATATTGCATCCATGGGAGAGTTCCAAGGCAAAAACCACTGCTGACCAAAAAGAACACAAAGGCTCGTCTCACATTCGCCAAAAAAATATCTTGATTATCCCCAAAACTTTTTGGCAAATATTCTGTGGACTGATTTGGAAGGGTGTGCTGTGTTTCCCGTTACATCTGGTGTAAAACCAACACAGCATTTCATAAAGAGAAACATCATAGCAACAGTCAAACATGGTGGTGGTAATGTGATGGTCTGGGGCTGCTCTGAAGTGCCAGGACGGATGATCAACATCATTGCGTGAAAGCATGAATTTGCACTCTATCAGAGAACCTGAAGAAGATGTCAGCCGGCATGTGTGTGACCTCAGCTCAGCACACTTGGGTATGCAGCAGGACAATGATCCAACACACCAGCGAGTCCCACCTCTGAATGCCTCAAGAAACAAAAATAAATACGTTTTTTGGAGTGGCCAAGTCAAGTCAAGAACTTAAATCCTATCGAGAATGCGTGCATGACCTAAACAGTCCATTCATGCTTGAAAAACCCTCCAATTGTGGCTGAGTTAAAACAATTGTGCAAAGAAGAGTGGGCACAGCGATGTGAAAGACTCAATGCCAGTTATCGCAAACGCTTGATTGCAGTTGTTGCTGCAAAGAGTGGCACAACCAGTTATTAGATTTAGAGGGCAATTACTTTTTCACGTAGTGCCAGGCAGGTTTGGAAGCTTTTTCTCTTAACAAATGAAATCATTATTTCAAAACTGCATTCTGTATTTATTCGGGTTATCTTTGTGTAATACTAAAATTAGTTTGATGATCTGAATCTCTTAAGTGTGACAAATATGCAAAACATTTAATAAACAGGACTGTTTTTCACAGCACTGTATATATACAGTATATATTCATGTTTACTGGCAAATTTATTTTAGTGGATTTAATGTTGATTTAAACCTGGAAATGACTGAAGTTTTGGGATTTTGACTCTAAAAACAAAGAAACATTATGATGTAAAACGATGAATTTGTTATCTGTTGGTCAGCATTAAATAACTGATATTCAGCATCATTTTGAAGCTCTTTTCATTCATTTACATTTATTCATTTAGCAGATGCTTTTATCCAAAGTGACTCTCAGATGAAAAAATGTATGCGATATAGGTCTATTTTGTAATGAATAATTCAGTATTAAATGAGAAAATAATGCAAAATAGCTTTTGTAACATTAGAAATATCTTTACTCTCACTTTTGGTCAATTGAATGTGCCCTTGCTGAATAAAAATACAAAGTTCTTACTAGCCCAAAGTGTTGCATGGTAGTGTATATAAATCTGTGTTCCGTCAGAAGTGCATTGATAGATGAATCAACACCCAGCTTCTCTTTGATGATGTTTGTCCTCTGTAATGTTCTGAAATATAATTGAATTTGCTCTCTGTGTTTGATCTGAGCGTTTGCACTGATATGCTCTTTAGTTTATTAAAAACATCTGAATGTCGCCTTTATGGTCATAGAGACGAGCACCAACAAACCTTTGACCCTCTGAGCTCTGTTAAAGCGTCTGTGTGTTTCTGCGCTTCCGGATGTTGGTCTTTATATGTCAGAGATATACTCTAAATCAGTGTAAACACATATGTGATGAAGGCTGCGGCTCTGTTCAAAAACCTAGTGAGCAGCCTATGTAGGGAGCAGCTTCATTCTCTTAAATCAAAGGCTGTTCCTGAAATTACTGCAGTTTGGCCATGGAGAAGACAATCCCAAGATGCACTGCAGTGAGCTTGTGAATTTTTTATTTATTTTACACAATATTTGTGTTTTTATGTGCTTTCATGTTGTTACATTAGCAGCATGGAGTTCGCAAATCACTTATTTTATAAGGGTCCATGTCAGTTGAAATGCGGCAAAAAATTATTTTAATTATTTTCCAGTACAAATATTGAAACATTCTTAAGTCAAGACACAAGCAAAATGACAAGATATTAAGTCATGATTTCTGAAACATCTATAAAAATGGAAGTTGGTTTAAAAAAATGCCAATAGGGTTATGACCATATTGAAAGAGATTTTTTTCTTTTTCTTTGTAAGCATAAACCTCACTTCATTTTGATACATTTTTAGAAATAATTTGTAATATCTTGCTTTTTAATGTATCCCCAGGTAACACATTTAGGTTATTAAACCATTACACAAACATTGTTTTGAAATATTTCTAAAAGATTAAAATCTCCAGTTTTCTTGTCATAATTATAACATTAAATAAAGGTAAAAAACACAACAACAAAAATCTACTAAATTAGATTTTTATATTCTAATAATGTAAAAATGTCTGGTCTGGAATGTTATTTACCATTTTTTAACTGCTTACACACATTTTCAAAACTTGCCTCTTTTCGTTTCAAAACTTTACACACAAATCCAAGAATTGCACACAAAATGCAAAATGCCTCACATCTCTTGCAAAATGAAGCACTGCATTCAAAATATCACAAACACATCTCAAAAGCAAACATTTGCAAACACCTTTGCCATAATATTAATTCCTGTTAGATTTTTGTGTCTTACATAGAGAACTGTGTGTTGAGTTTTGCAAAAAGTGTTTTATGAAATTGAAAACTGAGTCAAAGGCTGAGCATTAGTGTATGGTTTTGCAGATTTGGTGTGTGCTTCTGCCATTTGAGTGTCAGCTTTCAGAAATTATGTGACAAGTAAAGATTTTGTTTTTAAACTGTTGAAAAAAAACTGTAAAGTTTACAAAAACATTTCTTAAAACATGCAAGTACAAATAACACATTCCCGGGAATGTTGTTCTAAGAATGTTTTCTCTCAACTTTATGAGAACCTATATCAAATATGCATAATGTTGTAAGAACGTGCAATAAACATTACTTTAAAAATGTTTTGTCCAGTAAGAAAATCATAATTTGCAGTGTATGTAGGCAGTAATGCGTCTGATTAGATTTTGGACACAAATCTATATCCTCTTTCTCTCAGCTCAGCAGGTGTGGCACTCCCTGCTCCATACTACTCTCCCAGTGAGGAGGACGAGAGGCCCTTCATCTGCTCTCTGCCGCAGGATAATGGCATCATGTCGTGCAGTGACGTGCCGGCGCGGCGTGTGGCGGGACATCAGTGCTGTCTGGAAGTAGATGATCTCCTGCACCATCAGGCACTGGGCCTCGTGACCGAGCCTTTCCTCAACGCCAGCGCCATCGCCCCTGGGCTCTGTGTCAACTGGAATCGATACTACACACGCTGCCACACCGGACACAGAAACCCACACAAAGGAGCCATCAACTTTGACAACATCGGATACGCCTGGATCGTTATATTTCAGGTATCTGCTGGAGATCATTTCCACCGTAGAACTTGTGAAAACAGTCATCCAGCTGATTGATGTTCTTTGTTTTTAATGTGAACTTATTGGAAGCAAACTTCATTTCCAGAGAACTGTTTGAAGTGTTTTTTTTTCCTTTCCTGCAAATGATGGTGTGTTTAGGTTATTACTCTGGAAGGCTGGGTGGAAATAATGTATTACGTCATGGATGCTCACTCATTCTACAACTTCATCTACTTTATTCTGCTGATTATAGTAAGTACACAAACTCACACAGATTTATGAGTCTGTTAAAAGACCAATATAGAGGGTTTTATCTGACATGCTGATGATTCATTTGATATTGTCATTGGTGCTTCAGGCCTATTTGATGTTCTTTTACTTGTTTATGGATGCATTTATCCTATATAGATGCATGTAGTCATATGAAACTTAGCATATAGTATTCATCCAGCTTAATGTGGGTATCCCATAATAATCCTGCAGATGGTTCTACCTGTTCTGTGTGTTTGATGTGAGACAGGTGTTTGCAATGAGATGGGTTTGTGTTTGCTGTGAAATGAGTGAGTGTCTGCAGTGAGATGAGTGAGTGTCTGCAGTGAGATGAGTGAGTGTTTGCAGTGAGATGAGTGAGTGTTTGCAGTGAGATGAGTGAGTGTCTGCAGTGAGATGAGTGAGTGTTTGCAGTGAGATGAGTGAGTGTTTGCAGTGAGATGAGTGAGTGTTTGCAGGGCTATGATGAGGTGAGTGTCTGCAGTGAGATGAGTGAGTGTTTGCAGTGAGATGAGTGAGGGTGTGCAGGGAGAGGACGTGAGTGTATTCAGTGAGATGAGCGAGTTGTCAGCGTGGATGACGTGAGGTCTGCCAGGAGATGAGTGAGTGTCTGGAGGGAGATGAGTGAGGTCGTGTCTGCAGGGCGCAAAGATAGATGAGTGAGTGTCTGCAGGAGATGACATCGTGAGTGTCTTGAAGGAGATGAGTGAGTGTCTGCGGCGATGATGGAGTTGTCTGCGGGAGATGAGTGAGTGTCGCAGTGAGATGAAGTGAGTGTATGCAGGGGAGATGAGTGAGTGTCTTGCAGGGAGATGAGTGGTGTTGCAGGGAGATGACGTGAGGGTCTGCAGGGAGAGGAGTGAGGTGTCCTTGCAGGGAGATGAGTGAGGTTGCAGGGAGATGAGTGAGTGTAGACTGCAAGGAGATGAGTGAGTGTCTGCAGGGAGATGAGTGAGTGTCTGAGGGGAGATGAGGGAGGGTTGCAGTGAGTATGAGTGAGTGTCTGCGGGAGATGAGTGTTGCAGGAGATGAGGGATGTGAGTGTTTGCAGTGAGATGAGTGAGTGTTTGCAGTGAGTGTGAGTGTTTGCAGTGAGATGAGTGAGTGTCTGCAGTGAGATGAGTGAGTGTCTGCAGTGAGATGAGTGAGTGTCTGCAGTGAGATGAGTGAGTGTCTGCAGTGAGATGAGTGAGTGTCTGCAGTGAGATGAGTGAGTGTCTGCAGTGAGATGAGTGAGTGTCTGCAGTGAGATGAGTGAGTGTCTGCAGTGAGATGAGTGAGTGTCTGCAGTGAGATGAGTGAGTGTCTGCAGTGAGATGAGTGAGTGTCTGCAGTGAGATGAGTGAGTGTCTGCAGTGAGATGAGTGAGTGTCTGCAGTGAGATGAGTGAGTGTCTGCAGTGAGATGAGTGAGTGTTTGCAGGGAGATGAGTGAGTGTCTGCAGTGAGATGAGTGAGTGTTTGCAGGGAGATGAGTGAGTGTCTGCAGTGAGATGAGTGAGTGTCTGCAGTGAGATGAGTGAGTGTCTGCAGTGAGATGAGTGAGTGTCTGCAGTGAGATGAGTGAGTGTCTGCAGTGAGATGAGTGAGTGTCTGCAGTGAGATGAGTGAGTGTCTGCAGTGAGATGAGTGAGTGTTTGCAGTGAGATGAGGGAGTGTTTGCAGTGAGATGAGTGAGTGTTTGCAGTGAGATGTGTGAGTGTTTGCAGTGAGATGTGTGAGTGTTTGCAGTGAGATGTGTGAGTGTTTGCAGTGAGATGTGTGAGTGTTTGCAGTGAGATGTGTGAGTGTTTGCAGTGAGATGTGTGAGTGTTTGCAGGGAGATGAGTGAGTGTTTGCAGTGAGATGAGTGAGTGTTATCAGTGAGATGAGTGTGTTTGCAGTGAGATGAGTGAGTGTTTGCAGGGAGATGAGTGAGTGTCTGCAGTGAGATGAGTGAGTGTTTGCAGTAAGATGAGTGAATGTTTGCAATGAGATGTGTGAGTGTTTGCAGGGAGATGAGTGAGTGTCTGCAGTGAGATGAGTGAGTGTCTGCAGTGAGATGAGTGAGTGTCTGCAGTGAGATGAGTGAGTGTCTGCAGTGAGATGAGTGAGTGTCTGCAGTGAGATGAGTGAGTGTCTGCAGTGAGATGAGTGAGTGTCTGCAGTGAGATGAGTGAGTGTCTGCAGTGAGATGAGTGAGTGTCTGCAGTGAGATGAGTGAGTGTCTGCAGTGAGATGAGTGAGTGTTTGCAGTGAGATGAGTGAGTGTTTGCAGGGAGATGAGTGAGTGTTTGCAGGGAGATGAGTGAATGTTTGCAGTGAGAAGTGTGAGTGTTTGCAGTGAGAAGTGTTAGTGTTTTCAGTGAGAAGTGTTAGTGTTTGCAGTGAGATGAGTGAGTGTTTGCAGGGAGATGAGCTGAGTGTTTGCAGTGAGATGAGTGAGTGTTTGCAGTAAGATGAGTGAATGTTTGCAATGAGATGTGTGAGTGTTTGCAGGGAGATGAGTGAGTGTTTGCAGGGAGATGAGTGAGTGTTTGCAGTGAGATGAGGGAGTGTTTGCAGTGAGATGAGTGAATGTTTACAGTAAGATGAGTGAGTGTTTGCAGTGAGAAGACGGGCCCGTGAGGTTGCAAGTACATGAGTGATTGTGGCAGAGATGAGTGAGGTTTGCAGTGAGATGTGTGAGTTTGGCAGTGAGATGTATGAGTGTTGCAGTGAGATGTGGAGTGTTTTGCAGTGAGATGTGGTGAGGTTGCAGGGAGATGAGTGAGTGTTTTGCAGGGAGATTGAGTGAGTGTTTCGCAGGGAGTATGATGTGAGTGTTTGCAGGGAGATGAGGAGTGTCTCTGAGGGAGTGTGCAGGGAGATGAGTGAGTGTTTCAGGGAGATGAGTGAGTGTTGCAGGGAGATGAAGTGAGTGGGTTGCAGGGAGATGAGTGAGTTTTGCAGGGAGAGGAGGATGTTTTGCAGAGGAGAAGAGTGGAGTGGCGGCAGTGACATGAGGGAGTGTCTGCAGTGAGATGAGTGAAGTGTCTGCAGTGAGATGGAGTGTTTGCAGTGAGATGCGTGAGTGGGCAGTGAGATTAGTGAGTGTCTGCATTGAGTTGATCAGTGGGTGGTGTCTGCAGTGAGAGAGATGAGTGATGTGTCTGCAGGGAGACTGAGTGAGGGTTCGGCAGGCGATGCCCGTGAGTGTCTGCAGTGAGATGAGTGAGTGTCTGCAGTGAGATGAGTGAGTGTCTGCAGTGAGATGAGTGAGTGTCTGCAGTGAGATGAGTGAGTGTCTGCAGTGAGATGAGTGAGTGTCTGCAGTGAGATGAGTGAGTGTCTGCAGTGAGATGAGTGAGTGTTTGCAGTGAGATGAGTGAGTGTTTGCAGTGAGAGGAGTGAGTGTTTGCAGTGAGATGAGTGAGAATTTGCAGTGAGTGTGAGTGTTTGCAGTGAGATGAGCGAGTGAGTTGATTGTAGTGAGTGTTGCAGTGAGTGAGGTGAGGGTTGCAGTGGAGGGTTTGCAGTGAGATGACGTGAGTGTTTGCGTGAGTGTTTTCAGTGAGATGAGTGAGTGTTTGCAGTGAGAAGTGTGAGTGTTTGCAGTGAGATGAGTGAGTGTTTGCAGTGAGATGAGTGAGTGATTGTAGTGAGATGAGTGAGTGTTTGCAGTGACATGAGCGAGTGTTTTCAGTGAGATGTGTGTGTTTGCAGTGAGATGAGTGAGTGTCTGCAGTGAGATGAGTGAGTGTTTGCAGTGAGATGAGTGAGTGTTTGCAGTGAGTGTGAGTGTTTTGCAGTGAGATGAGTGAGTGTTTGCAGTGAGATGAGTGAGTGTTTGCAGTAAGATGAGTGAATGTTTGCAGTGTGATGAGTGAGTGTTTGCAGTGAGATGTGTGAGTGTTTGCAGTGAGATGTGTGAGTGTTTGCAGTGAGATGTGTGAGTGTTTGCAGTGAGATGTGTGAGTGTTTGCAGTGAGATGTGTGAGTGTTTGCAGTGAGATGGGTGAGTGTTTGCAGTGAGATGAGTGCATGAGGTGAGTGTTTGCAGTGAGATGAGTGCATGAGCTGAGTGTTTGCAGTGAGATGAGTGAGAATTTGCAGTGAGTGTGAGTGTTTGCAGTGAGATGTGTGAGTGTTTGCAGTGAGTGTGAGTGTTTGCAGTGAGATGAGTGAGTGTCTGCAGTGAGATGAGTGAGTGTCTGCAGTGAGATGAGTGAGTGTCTGCAGTGAGATGAGTGAGTGTCTGCAGTGAGATGAGTGAGTGTCTGCAGTGAGATGAGTGAGTGTCTGCAGTGAGATGAGTGAGTGTCTGCAGTGAGATGAGTGAGTGTCTGCAGTGAGATGAGTGAGTGTTTGCAGTGAGATGAGTGAGTGTTTGCAGTGAGTGGGAGTGTTTGCAGTGAGATGAGTGAGTGATTGTAGTGAGATGAGTGAGTGTTTGCAGTGAGATGAGTGAGTGTTTGCAGTGAGTGTTTGCAGTGAGATGAGTGAGTGTTTGCAGTGAGTGTGTGTTTGCAGTGAGATGAGTGAGTGTTTGCAGTGAGAAGTGTGAGTGTTTGCAGTGAGATGAGCGAGTGTTTGCAGTGAGATGAGCGAGTGTTTGCAGTGAGATGAGTGAGTGATTGTAGTGAGATGAGTGAGTGTTTGCAGTGAGATGAGTGAATGTTTACAGTAAGATGAGTGAGTGTTTGCAGTGAGATGAATGAGTGTTTGAAGTGAGTGTTTGCAGTGAGATGAGTGAGAATTTGCAGTGAGTGTGAGTGTTTGCAGTGAGTGTTTGCAGTGAGATGAGTGAGTGTTTGCAGTGAGTGTTTGCAGTGAGATGTGTGAGTGTTTGCAGTGAGATGAGTGAGTGTGCAGTGAGTGTGAGTGTTTGCAGTGAGATGAGTGAGTGTTTGCAGGGAGATGAGTGAGTGTTTGCAGTGAGATGAGTGAGTGTTTTCAGTGAGAAGTGTTAGTGTTTTCAGTGAGAAGTGTTAGTGTTTTCAGTGAGAAGTGTTAGTGTTTTCAGTGAGAAGTGTTAGTGTTTGCAGTGACATGAGCGAGTGTTTTCAGTGAGATGTGTGTGTTTGCAGTGAGATGAGTGAGTGTTTGTAGTGACATGAGTGAGTGTTTGCAGTGAGATGAGTGCATGAGCTGAGTGTTTGCAGTGAGATGAGTGAGAATTTGCAGTGAGTGTGAGTGTTTGCAGTGAGATGAGAGAGTGTTTGCAGTGAGTGTGAGTGTTTGCAGTGAGATGAGTGAGTGTTTGCAGTGAGATGAGTGAGTGTTTGCAGTGAGATGAGGGCATGTGCTGAATGTTTGCAGTGAGATGAGTGAGTGTTTGCAGTGAGAAGTGTTAGTGTTTTCAGTGAGAAGTGTTAGTGTTTGCAGTGAGATGAGTGAGTGATTGTAGTGAGATGAGTGAGTGTTTGCAGTGAGAGGAGTGAGTGTTTGCAGTGAGATGAGTGAATGTTTACAGTAAGATGAGTGAGTGTTTGCAGTGAGATGAGTGAGTGTTTGCAGTGAGATGAGTGAGTGTTTGCAGTGAGATGAGTGAGTGTTTGCAGTGAGATGAGGGAGTGTTTGCAGTGAGATGAGTGAATGTTTACAGTAAGATGAGTGAGTGTTTGCAGTGAGATGAGTGAGAATTTGGTAGGGAGATGAGTGAATGTTTGCAGTGAGATGAGTGAGTGTTTGCAGTGAGTGTGTGTTTGCAGTGAGATGAGTGAGTGTTTACAGTGAGTGTTTGCAGTGAGATGAGTGAATGTTTGCAGTAAGATGAGTGAGTGTTTGCAGTGTGATGAGTGAGTGTTTGCAGTGAGATGAGTGAATGTTTGCTCAACTGCAGCGAGTCAGTTTGGTCTTTGCAGTGAGGAGTGTGCTTCTCTCTCTGAATCTTTGCGTAACTCCACAGGTCGGCTCGTTCTTCATGATAAACCTGTGTTTGGTCGTCATAGCGACTCAGTTTTCAGAGACCAAACAGCGTGAGCATCAGCTGATGCAGGAGCAGCGAGCCGCCTGTCTGTCCTCCAGCACGCTGGCCTCGCTGGTCGAACCCAGCGACTGCTACGAAGAGATCTTCCAGCTCGTCTGCCATGTCCTCCGCAAGGCTCGCAGACGCACTGCTGCCTTTTTCAGGATGCTCTGCCTCAAACCACCGGAGCAGATGCATATGAAAACAAACATCAACGGAGGAGAAAAGCGCTTCCAACAACATGGTGAGGAGGAGGGGGGGGGGGGGGGGGGGTCTGGATGGCCGAATGAATGAGGATGATGCCAGCTCTAAGCTCTTCTCTCACTGCACTACAGATGGAGCCACACCTTCCGCTTCAGCAGCCAATCAGGAGACAGAGGAGGAGACAGCCGAGGAGAAAGACAGGTGCATGAGGGCAGAGGGGGCGTGTCGGAGGCGGAGCAGAGAGCTGTGGATGGAGATGAGGGTCAAACTGCGGGGCATCGTGGAGAGTAAATACTTCAACAGAGGAATCATGGTGGCCATCCTCATTAACACCATCAGCATGGGCATAGAGCATCATCAGCAGGTCAAACACACACACACACACACACGTCTCATAGTGAAAATGTGTTTCTATAGATTAATGATATTAGTTAAAGCCCAACCTATTTTACCTGCTGATATCAGGTGATTTGGCTGTCCATGTGTTCTTTCAGTGATTCTTGAATGAGCTGAAGAACATGAGGATGAGTTGATGAGAATCTCTGTGTCTCATCATTGTTTCTGTTCATTATTTCAGTTAATGATCTGTTTCATGTTCTCATTCTGTGTGTGTGTTCAGCCGGAGGAGCTCACTAATGTTCTGGAGATCTGTAACATCGTCTTCACCAGTATGTTTGCTCTGGAAATGATTCTCAAGCTCACAGCATTCGGCTTCTTTAATTACCTGCGCAATCCATACAACATCTTTGATGGGATCATCGTGATCATCAGGTAATTGCCAGTGAAACACCTAATGCTTTTCTGTTACATTTAATGTATTTAAGGGTTTAATACACCTTAAACCTGTGCACTCATGTAGAAGTTTGGAGTTGGTAAGACTTTGTAATGTTTCTGAAAGAAGTCTCTTCTGCTCAGCAAGGCTGCATTTATTTGATCAAAAATACAGTAAAAACAGTGAAGTATTATTCCAATTTAAAACAGCTGATTTTTATGTGAATAGCTGTTAAACTGTAATGTATTTCTGTGATGCGCAGCTGTATTTTCAGCATCATTCCTCCAGTCTTCAGTGTCACATGATCTTCAGAAATCATTCTAATATGCTGATTTGCTGCTCAAGAAACATTTCTGATTATTATCAATGTTGAAAACAGTCGTGCTGCACAATGTTTTTGTGGAAACTGTGATACATTTTATTTTTCAGGATTCACAGATGAATAGAAAGTTTAAAAGAACAGCATTCTATTTTTAAATAAGAGTTGTTATACATTGTAAACATTCTTCTATTGTCACTTATGATCAATTCGAGCATCCAGTTGTATATCAACAAGCAAACATAATCATGTTTTTATCAACACACTTACCTGTAGTTTTGAAAGTGCAGCTTCAAAATGAAAATTTTACATGTTACCATGAGATCTGTGTGATAGAATAATTTCCCTGAACTTCAACAAAACAAGCTGACTACTTGAATAACATGTATGCGCATAAGAATAGAAGTGCGTTCAGTAATGGCCGTCCCAATCGCAGCGTGTGTGAGATCGTGGGTCAGTCTGACGGTGGTCTCTCGGTGCTCCGCACCTTCCGCTTGCTGCGGGTCCTGAAGCTGGTTCGGTTCATGCCGGCGCTGCGCAGACAGCTGGTGGTTCTGATGAAAACAATGGACAATGTGGCCACATTCTGCATGCTGCTGATGCTCTTCATCTTCATCTTCAGGTGTGTGTGTCAGTTCGAGACTAGTGGTACCACACTACTGGAGTATTTTTGAATCACACGTCTCTCTCTGTGTGTGTGCAGTATTTTGGGAATGCATATATTCGGCTGCAAGTTCAGTCTGAAGACAGACACTGGAGACACGGTCCCGGACAGAAAGAACTTTGACTCTCTGCTGTGGGCGATCGTCACAGTGTTTCAGGTAAAGTGAGGAGAGGGCACGCCCCCACACACACACGCACACACACGTATACGTTTACATTTAGTCATTTAGCAGTTGCTTTTATCCAAAGCGACTTACAAATGAGGAGATTAGAAGCAATCAAAATCAACAAAAGAGCAATAATAATGTAAGTGCTGTGACAAGTCTCAGTTAGCCTAATGTAGTATATTATAATTAGATAATATAATATAGTGTGTTATATAAGGCTAGCTGTTAAAGGCTTTTTAACACACAACACTCAAATAAAGATGGAAGATGTGTTTTTAGCCAATACTTGAAGATGGCTGGGATTGAGTTGGCAGTCATGTCCACCAGGGAGGGAACAGTTAAGTTAAAAGTCGTGAAAGGCTTTTGTGCCCTTTGGTCAATGAACAATAAAGCGAACGGTTCATTCACGTGCAGACGCAAGGTCTAGAGGCACATAACCTCTGAAGTAATGAATTTAAGGTAAAGGCCTGCAGGAGCCAGTGGGGTTTTTAAAACATCAATGTTTGAAGTTTAGTGAGCAGCAACTGGTAGCCAGTGGCAAGATTCGATGGACAGAGGTGTGACGTGCATTATTTCGGCTCGTTTTAAAGGAGATTAACTCTCTACCAGCGCATGCGGATTCATTGTAATAGGCTGATAGAACTGGCTGGAAGACCGCCAAGTAAGGAGCATGCAAATAGTCCAGCTGGACAGACAAGAGATTGAATAAGGGCTGTGAAGCATGCTTGTCACACACACACACACACAACACCACACACACACACACACACGAATATGTCTACTCCCCATGTGGTGGTGTGTGGGCAGATCCTGAGCAGGAGGACTGAAACGTGGTCCTTTATAACGGCGATCATGGCCTCCACGTCTACTCTGGTGGCCTTGTACTTCGGGCGCTGATGGCGTTGGAACTACGTGTTGTTCACCGCTGGTAGCATATTCGGTGGATGGATTCAGGGTGAGGGAGTCATTTCAACGCTTAGTGCGTCACGCTTAGACGGTCTGAGTCGGTGATTCCTGGAGCTGCAACATGATTTAAACAATGAATCAGAACAGTGAAATAATTATTTTACTAATACCTTTTGATAGATAAGTTAACTCCTGATGGTAGATGAGCAAAAAGGTTCTTCAGTTATTGGTATGTGAGATGAAGCATGCTCTAAATTGAACTATCAGTCGCACATTATTTTTTGTGGCATTTATTAATCCTCCTGAATGTGTCATGGTTGTATGTGAATTCACGTGCAGAATGATGTTACAGATTACAGCTAGGATTTTAAAAATATATATTAGTAAATGTAAAAAGTACATAGGTGAAATAAGAGTTAGAGATTGAGTTAAAAATGAAACTTATTGTAAAGGATTAATTGAATTGATATTTAATGCTTTTGTGGGGAAATGTTATTAATTATTTTGTTTGCGCTGTCATAATTTTGTGGTCACACTTTAGTTTGGGGACCAATTCTCACTATTTAACTAACTATTAACTATGACTTCTGCCTAAATAATCTCCTAATTTGCTGCTTATTAACATAAAGGTCTTTGCACATGCGTCCGAAACTTCGTATAGTTTTTTTTAATTGTTGTATTCGTCATCCTTTCCTATCAAAATGCTTGCTACGGATGCGAAAATGCTGAAAACCAAACCTGGTCCGAATTTTTTATGACGGACGAACGTTTCGGAGGCAGTGTGTAAACGTGATTGACACAATGTGAGGTCGTACTTATTTTTTAATGTGTGAAAATTTCGGCGGAGAATTCGGGCAAAGACTTTAGTAGGTAGGTTGGTAATTTAGGTATCGGGCGCTTAGGATTAAAGGGATCTAAAATATGGTCATGCAGAATGAGGCATTAATATGTGCTTTACAAGTACTAATAAACAGCGATATGCTAGTAAAATGCATGCTAATAAGCAACTAGTTAATAGTGAGAATTGGTCCCTAAACTGAAGTGCTCCTCTTTATTGGTAGAATAAGAGAGTTGCAGCAAGCAAAATATAAATAGTTTCTTTATTGGGAAAGACATAATGTAGTTGTTTCTGATTGGAATTCATGCTGTTCAGGGAGGTTTGTGCAGCTCGTCACGTTCATCCTCACCAGACTCTCTATTTCTGTAAATCTATTTCTGTAAAAAAAGTCTCTTTGACTTTGTGAAAACACTTAGCCAGCTGTTGTTTGAGTGCTGTCCTGTTCTTCATGATGATGTGAGCCGTGTGTTTCAGGGTGATGCCAATCGCTCGTACTCTGATGATGATGATGATGATGAAGGATCCTCCTCTAATGGAAGTGAACAGCACAAAAACTCGCTCACGTTCTCCGGTACGATCCCTGCACATTCACTCTCATTAAATAATCCGTCAACTATAGTCAGCTCAATGCCGTGTTTCATTTGTCACGAATGGACACAAGTTGGTGGGAAATAGATGAGCAGTTGAATCATGTTGTACTTACCTTAGTGTAGATGAAGTCCATGAAACATTGAAAAACACTGGATTTTGGAACGAACTGCACCTCTTCCATCAATGTGTTTGACTTGACTTATTATTAATGTGATGTTGATTTGGACTCCTATTCAAATCTGTGCACACTAATTCCCGATGTAAAGCCAGTCTGATTGCAGAAAACACTTTATGTCCTGTAAACATCACGTATGCATCTACTCAACCAGTGTTGTTACTCTTGATTGAGATGTTAAACTGGTGAAATCTGAGCGTCTTTTATTGTTTAATCCTGTGGGACACTTTTGATGGACTGCTAATCCTCCAGTTTCTGAGTTTCTGTGGCTGTAAAGGGCGAGAAACTCCACAGGGACTCGTGAAGGAGACATTAGTGCCGTCTCCGGAGAGCTTCACAGCGTGTGTTGATGGCCAGAGATCTGCTCTTGGCTTTGGATGACTGCTGTTTCTTTCCTCCAGATCCTAAGCTGTCGTCTCTCACTCCTAATGGGCATCTGGATCTGGCGCCGCTGGCGGAGGAGAAGACCAGGACCGACTTCTCCGAGGAAAACCACCGGAGCAGAACCATCTGCTTGGGCAGGAGATCCTCGTCTCTGGTCAGTCGATGAAGAAATCAATATGCCATCACGTCATGTGTGTGTTTGTGTGTCTGGATGTAATGAGTCCAGGAAACATTAGTGCAGATTAATGTTTGGAATTAGAAAATCCCTCAAGCAGAGACTCGTCTGAGTGTGTGTGTGTGTGTGTGTGTGTTTGCGAGAGACCAAAATTCTCTTGATAATGTGCGACGGACGCTCGGCCAAGGCTTTTGGGGTTTCCATAGCAACCCCTCTTTTAATTGAAGCAGCCATGTGTATCGAGAGAGACGAGCGTGAGCCGCTTTGGGTTAAATATAGTGTGTTGGGCTGTTGTTCTTGAAGTCACGTGCCGTCGAACAGTCTCTGGGAACATGGTAAAACACGGTAAAACCTGTGAATATTCAGACACAAACAGTTTGCACACTGCATACAGAATGAAATGTTTCTTGCTGCATTAATCACTCATCCTAATGATGTCGAGTCACTAAACGTGACATCTGAACTGTGTCACTGTATTGATGTGAATGCTGAGGTTTCACCTAGCATCATGTCAAAACGAGAGCTTGACGCCGGAGAACACACGTTTCTATGGCAACTGCTTTTGCCGCTCATGCTGCTAAAAATGAGCGAATGCAGTCAGATCGGAAAAAACATGACTGCAACTACCACACACACGTGACTGCGTGAAGTTAACTCATCCGCACCGCTTAAAGACTCTTTAGGAGCCGTGGATTCACGAAACATTCAAGAATAAAATACTTCATAGCTGGACTTTTCTTTTTATTTTCTTTCTTAAGAAAAAAGTTAAGAATATTTTCTCTTCCGGAACCTACTTCTTAAGAATGCTCTTATATTTTCCATTTAGATTGTTCAAATTTTTTAAAATAATCTTCTTAAAAGCCATTTTAAAATTACTTCTTAAGTTAGGATAGCCTCGTCTTAAATCCCTAGAGGTAAGATGTTGCTTGAATTTAAAATCTTTACAATTTAAAATGAGATTTTCAAATTAATTGCATTAAAACACAACATTATAATACTTAAAGGGTTAGCTCACCCAAAAAAGGAATACTTTAGCCAATGTTTTATTCCCTAAAGCCCATAGGGTATAGACTTTCTTCATTCAGACGAATCCAATCGGAGTTATATTAAACATTGAGGCCTTTACACCCCCCGGTAGCCATGGAGGATGTTTTGTATGGATGCCACACTTTATTTGACGGCATTTTGGACGGTGACCAAAAAACAGCTTGAAAGATCAAAGACCATTTTTAATATAACTCTGATTGGATTCATCTGAAAGAAGAACGTCATATACACCTAGGATGCTTTGAGGGTGAGTAAAACATGGGATAATTTTTATTTTTGGGTGAACTAACCCATTACTAGCTTACTGGCTATGGATGTGCATGAGTGGCACCACTGATTGATAATGTAAACAATAAAATAATGGTTATGCATGCGCAACTTTTACTGAATTCAAAATTTAATAACAATACCAAAAACAAGGGAGGATACGGGAGCTGTGTTTTTAATTTTAGGCTAGTACAGTAAAGGGTTTTGGGCCACAATGTAAGATACAACCGGAAGATCTGAAAATAGTGACGCCTTCGTTCTTGCCTCCAGAAAAAATTTCATTTCAAGATGTTCATGAAACATGCAGATGGTTGCTTTGAGCACAACAAATATCAGATGAAGTTAGTCGTACTGTTTTTATCCAATTTTAACTTTAATATTTGGTATGTCCACATTTGCAGCAGTGACAGCAGCACATCTCACTGGTATAGTGTCAGTATATTTCCTGAGAACTTCAACACTATTGTTATCCCATGACTTCTGCAACTCGAGCCAAAAGTACAATAGATATGTGCATTTATTTCAATCCCCCGAACTTGCCGATGGGGTTGAGGTCCGGACTTGAAGGCCAGTCCATCATTTTAGTTCCTGGCAATAGTCATGTATGGGCTTTGAAATCAGCAAATTCACACAAAAAACAGACCGGTAAAACCTCTTAAGGTTATGCCTAAGTGTTTCTAACAATTTTGGCACCACTGTAAGCCTAAATAAAATAAAATAAATAAATCAAAAACGCAATTGAGATAAGCCAACGACTGTTGTTATCTTCAGAAAAAATAGAACCAAATATTTGAGAACTCTCTAAGAATTTTTTCATGATGATCTTTAAGGGTCATGGGCCATTTTCCACAAGTGATATGAGTCTTAGGGCTTAATGAAAAGTCTATAAAATATTTGGTTTAAAATTTCTCAATGGTATGTAAAAACAGCCTTTTTACCACTGTCAAAATCAGCTCAGTTTTCAGCGTAGCAGGTCTAGTCGCATTGCATTAAATGCTAATGAGCGCCTGGCGCTGACCCGCCCGCTCTTCATGGGTGGGGGGGAAAGAACGGAGCCGTTCTCTGATACTGTTTACCTTAGCCAGGAACTGTAACTAGAATGTATTAGGAAAGGCGATTTGCAAAGATCATAAAAAAAAAAACCTTATGTCTTTCTTCTGTAGATAAAGCTGGGTCACGAATGGATTCAGCGCTCTGCGAACAGAGACGCATTTAGGCAGATCGGGGATTGGCGCATTCCCTTCAAAACGATAGTAACGTTAATCCTCTGCGTCTTCAGCTGCTCAGATGTCGGGAGTAAATGATGACTGTTATGTTCATTATTACATTCAGCAACAGAACACCTCAATCGCTTATTCTGAGACTTTCTTGTCTTCCCCTGCACCGGAGTCGAACAATGGCGGGAGCTGGAGGACAGTTCACCCCCCAAAGTCAGGGCGGGTCTAAGGTAAGACACCAGTCCAGTCTTTGCTGAAACGCAACTGTCAATCAAACTATAGTGGGAGGGGCCTATACAGAACTCTGTCATTTTGACAGGAACTCCGAACAGCTGATTGAGAAAGGGCATTGTAATCATTATAGGGTGGATGTGTACACACACTTCTAACACACATTTATGTTCAAACAACAACAAAAGTGAATTTTGCATCCGATGACCCCTTTAAGAAGATTTTTGTGAATCCAGCCCCAGGACGTAAAAAAATTAGTTCATATTTGAGAAACTACAAGAAGTTTTCAAGAATTGGCACGTGGGACAGAATTAAGGGATTATTTTAACGCTTCTTAAAATATTTTGTAAACCTGGCTCCAGGAGTGAACAAGTTTCCTTCTTTCTCTGTAGCGCCACAGCCACAGTTCCCATTACCACCACTGGGGGCGTCCTCCCCCTCAGCCGTCCTGGAGCCGGCGGTGTAGCTGGAACAGCGCGGGTCGCTCTGCCCGGGGCCTGAGGGCCGGAGGGGTCATTGGTGGGAGCTTACGGGTCCGCAGCGTTCACTCGAACCCCACCGAACACGAGTCTCTCCTGCCCCACCCACCATTCCTGTCACGCCGACACCGCCGCGCTTTATCACTCGATCTGCCTGAGCTCCTGCAGCGCCCCTCGCTGGTCCGGAAGAAGAGCGTGTCTGCTGAACACCATGACTGCAATGGGAAGGGCCCGGGCCCTCAGGGGACGCTGCTGGGAGAGATTTATCCACAGCTCAACGCACGCAAAGACAAGCACGACCTGGAGGAAGACACAGAATATGTGAGTGCAGAACAACATCCTGTTAAAAACGGCTATAAGTGTTTCTTATAAATGAGGTTTTGTTGTCAGGGATTAATGTTTACAATGAGGAAGAGTTCCTCTTCACTACAGATAAATGGATGGATGGACAGACACATTAACGGATAGATGGATGGATGGATGGATAGATAGGTAGGTAGACAGATGCGGTAAGGGCAGAAGACGAAGGCGGATGGATAGGCACCCCAGATGGGTAGATAAGTGGATAGACAGGAGGATAGGCAGATATCCATTTATATGTCTATCTGTCCATCTTTCTGCCTATCTATTCACCTGTCTATCCATCTATACATCTACCTATCTGTCTATCGGCCTATCTATCTACCTGTGTGTCCATCTATACGTCTATCCATCTATCTGCCCATTTATCCACCTGTTTATACATCTATACGTCTACCTGTCTGTATATCTGCCTATTCACATACTGTCAGATTATAGACAGATAGATAGATATATAGATGTATAGACAGGTGGATGTATAGGCCGATAGACAGATAGATAGATGTATAGATGGTTAGAGAGGTGGACAGACAGATGTGCTGTTGCTTTCAGCGGTCAGTAAGTGTTCAGTTCTCTCAGCTCTGCTGTTGAATCCATTATGCTAATTTCAGATGATTTTCTCTGAGAAGCAGCACATGAAAAGTGGAATAAAGTTACACATTCTCTCTGAGCCTGACGATCTCTCACAGTTTTGAAAGTCCTTTAGGAAGCTCTTCCTCTCAGTGAAGTGATTTAAAAACACTATTGTGAATCAGTTTGAGCGTATCATTAGAGCGGCTTCAGAAGAGCGGCACATCGTCACGTCTGAGGAGAATCTCTGTTCGTTTTAGCGTTTAATAAACGTCTTCTAAGTGAAATACAGCAGCAGTAGATTCACAGACGTGTGTGTGTGGGGATAGACAACAGAAAGAAGCTCATTATGAACAATAACAGCAAACACATTAGCACATCTAGGGGCACAGACAGCGGTCCGTTCAACAGCAATAGGATGAATGCGTATCCTATTTAGCGCCTTTGGAAAAGTGTCTCCCAGGGGAAAATTCAATGTTATTCAAATAATTACATTGGGAAGCAGGGCCTTTATCTCAGATACACCAGAGTGTTGGTGTGGCTGTGTGTGTGTGTGTGTGTGTGTCGCAGAGCCTGTGTTTCCGTATCCAGAAGATGATGGAGGTCTATCGTCCGGACTGGTGTGAGAAGAGAGAGGATTGGTCCGTTTACTTATTCTCCCCTCAGAACAAGTATGTACTAATACACTTCAGTCGGTTCAAACAACATGGAATGGTTCGAATTATTGAATTGTTTTTCAGCGGCTTGTAATTATTGTGCAGTGCGACTCATTACTACATTACATCTGTATTTTACCTTGTTCTATAAAAACTTGTTGGGGAAATAATTCGAACTTACTCAGGTACAATGAATAATAAATCATTGTTCTACGTCCATGCAATTTCAGGTTAGACAAAAGTACAAGTTACTGTCTTAGGTCATATGACTTCCAGTTCTCAATATTAAAAAATAATAGAGATTCTTTATCTAATGTGAATCAAAAAGTGAGGGTGATGAAAATTGACGAACGATTCAGTTTATATACATCGCGTGTTACAAGAGGTTTACTGAACAAGGAGACAGAATAGTCTTTGACAGTGTGTGAGAGATATCAAAAATACTAAAATGAGAAAATCTCTACTGACTCTTGATTTCAAACGGCATATTAACGCTTCCCGCTAGCATTTTGAAGATGATTTTCTCTAAAACATGCCACCAGGGAATATTGGGTTTAAGTAAGTTGGAAAATGCATACATCAAAATAAAGTACAGACTCTCTACTTTTAAACAAAAGTATTATTATTTTTTCCATTCCATTTTATCCTAACTTCAAGCATTCTTTTTTTTATCAACACTTGAATGTAGGTAGGTAGTAGAAAAAGCATTGCTCGTTCTTCGTCTTCCTTGTCTGTGTTTTTGATCGGCACATTCTAGACCAGTGTTTCTTATTATAAGTCTCTTATTTTATAATTCTATAGTCTTTGGAGTTGGAACTTTGGCTTCATTTATGATCAGACACTTGACGGAGATCTGTGTTTTCATCAACTTACAGGTTATAAAGTTTTTTGCAGCTATATTGGCGCTCAGTTTTTCTTGTGTTTAATACATTTGGCCAAAATCTCATGATGTAAAAGACGAAGCGCTATGCACAGGACATTTAAAACGTTCAAAAGTATATTGGCTGTTGGCTGCAACTAGGCGGCAAATAAGACACTTCTCCGCTCTTCAAACACACAAAAAACATTAGCCTTTACAGACATAGTGTGTCTTGAGTAAAGAAAACGCTGTACTTATTTCAAACATCAGTTATTTACCCTTGCATTGCAAACAAGCAGAGATCTGTCTCCGTGTTTGGCAGGGAAAGAGTTCATAAGCTTAGAAAACATTTTCATTTAAGTACAGTTTGTTAGTGGAACGCTTGATCTGGTGTGAAATGCAGTCACTCTGCTGTGTATCGTGTCTGCACGCCCTTCAGACAGCTCTGTATATCGACTGTATCACACTGGCTCTCGTCTTACCGCCTCAGACTCCTGCTGCTCTGCTGAGCTCTGAAGCATCTGGTCTGGTCGAGTCTGGTCTGTATTGACCCATCAGGATGGGTTTTCCTCATGTGGTCTGTCAGATGTTCTTCATCAGAATCAGAGTTTAAATGAGACTCACAGATCTGATTAGAGTCCTGCTGATAGCGGGAAGAGTCCATCAGAGACGCCGCTCTACATGACAGAACACACACGTGAAGTTACTCGGAGACTGCAGAAGGGCAAATGTGACCGCTGAGAGTCTCAGGCCTGTTTCACAGCATGTGATCATTTCAGCACTCATATGAGCAGATCACATTGTGTGGATAAAGCAGATGCTTTGGGTGAAGAACTTGTCACTGGATATATCAGAGGTCAGCAGCCTGTGATGCGTGAAGAGCTTGGACAAGCCATTAGTGATCACTGCACAAACTGCACTGCATTTTTTTAATGACATTTTAGGAACTTTTATATTTCAAAAGAATAAAAATCCTTATATGTCTATAAATGCTATTTAATTATACTATATATAAATACTTATACATGCATATATACATACATACACATATATAGATGTATATGTGTATGTGTGGTGTGGACGATTTATGATCTAATAGTCTGTGGTTTTCTCTCCAGGATTTTTCAGGAGTTTTGTTTGATGTGTTTAGTGGCAGCTAATCCTTTCTGAAGGAATGTCTGTGAAATAATCAGTATTAATACTCTTTGCAGATCGTAGCACTATTATTTCAACTATTTCAAATAAAGGACACATAAAACAAAATAGACTGTGATTGTTTTATTTAGTTAATTAAAGTAAAAATGTCCACAAATTCATTTTAGTATTAATTTTTGTTATGCAGCATACGATACAATTTATCAGTTAGCCTTAAGATCTCAACAATATCAAAACTAAAGCAGACTAGAAACACAAAGTAATAGTGGTGGACTGAAGACTAACTGTCTCTCTGTCGGTCTCTCTGCAGGTTTCGTCTGCTGTGTCAGACGATCATCGCTCATAAGCTCTTTGACTATGTGGTTCTGGCTTTCATCTTCCTCAACTGCATCACAGTGGCTCTGGAGAGACCCAGAATCCATCAGGGCAGTCTGGTACGGTTCCTCACTCTCTTTCACAGTCTCGTCTGGCGTAGTGACACCGTGATTTGCAGCGCCGCATGAATACCGTCACATCAGCGCTTGAGCTTCACACGGGAGAAACCAATGGGAAACTCCAGCTTTAATTCCACCTGAACGATCTGCGCAGATCACGACGGTGTAGCATCACATCCTACAATCAGACAGAAATAAAAAAAACTAAAACTTGTTTTATGCAATGTTTTCTCAAAATATATTAAACATACTAAACTGAACATGTGTATCACTCATTGAAAACAGTCATGCACCCTAGTAAAGACTTATCAACCACCAGAACACCCTAGCGACCACTTCGAAACCAACAAGAACACTCCACCATGTACCAACATTACAAAACACCCTAGTTACAACTTTTCAATACCCTAGCAACCACTTAGCAACCAAAAAGAACACTCCACCATGTACCAACATTATAAAACACCCTAGTAACAACTTTTCAACATCTTAGCAGCCACTCGCAAGACCCTAACAACCACTTGGCAACCAACAAGAACACTCCATCATGTACCAACAATACCAAACACCCTAGAAACAACTTTTCAATACCCTAGCAACCACTTAGCAACCAACAAGAACACTCCACCATGTTCCAATATTACCAAACACCCTAGAAACAACTTTTCAACACTCTAGCAACCACCAAGAACACCCTAGAAACTATATAGCAACACAACAAGAAGCCAGAACACATTCATGCCTAGCAAGAAACCACCCACAACACCCTAGCAACCAACAAGAACACTCCACCATGTACCAACAATACAAAACACCCTAGAAACAACTTTTCAACACCCTAGCAACCACTTAGCAACCAACAAAAACACTCCACCATGTAGCAACAATACAAAACAGCCTAGTAACAACTTTTCAATGCCCTAGCAACCACCCACAACACCCTAACAACCACTTTGCAACCAACAGGAACATCACACCAACTATGTATCAACAATACAAAACAGCCTAGTAACAACTTTAAACACCCTGCAGCACTTTCCAACACCTAACAACACTTAGCAAACCAACAAGAACACTTACCAATATGTATCAACAATACAAAACAGCCTAGTAACAACTTTTCAAGACCTTAACAACCCCTTAGCAACCAACAAGAACACGCCCCCATGTAAAACAATACCAACACCCCTATAAACAACTTTTCAACACCCTGAACAACAAGACAATCAACCGAGGTACCACACATTACCAAAACATACCTGACAACTTTTCAGTGCCCTAGCAACCACTTAGCAACCAACAAAAACACTCCACCATGTAGCAACAATAGAAAACAGCCTAGTAACAACTTTTCAATGCCCTAGCAACCACCCACAACACCCTAACAACCACTTAGCAGCAGTAACAAGCGACACTATCCCAACTCTGTATCAACCAACTAAAAAAACACCTAACTGTTCAATACAATAACAACCCATCCAACACCCCTCACAACAACCACTTAGCAGCCAACAAGAACACTCTCCCAACTATTTATCAACAATAAAAAACACCTAACAAGTTTTCAACACCCTAACAACCATCACAACACCCTAGCAACCACCCAAAACACCCCAGCATGTGCTCTGATTGTGGAGCGCTAGCAAGCGCTCGTCCTGTAGCGCCTCAGTGGTGTTGAATGAGTGAAAGCGGTTCAGCCGTGTGAATGTGACATTTCCAGCGGCATAATCACAGGATATTTCAGCCTGCTGTAAAAGTCATGCAGATCATTCCTAGCGCTGCTGTATCATTAGCTCTCGCCGCCGCCGCTTCTGTAACATTCGTTCTGTTTCTGTTCCCCGTCTGACTGTCTCCTCTCTTCTCCCGTCAGGAGCGAGTCTTCCTCACCATCTCCAACTACGTTTTCACTGCCATCTTTGTGGCCGAGATGACCGTCAAGGTAACGGCTCACCTGAGCATCTCACATTTACTTCTGCTGATCTCTATGTCAGTCATCATTGATATTCTTATAGGTTCCTTTATATCACTATTCACTAAGTAGTTCCAGACAGGAAAACACCAAAACACCCCCATTATGAACTGACAAGAACACCCCTCACGAAAGACTTATCAACACCCTAGCAACCACCAGAACACACTAGCAACCATGTAGTAATGAGTGTGTAGAGGAGTGTAATCTATAACTCTGCTCATCATTAATCCATCTGTTTAGGCAAGTAGATATGGATAGATTTGTCATGAAATATTGTACAGGGGCATTTTTGTGGCGTTTTTTCGTCTACATTTAATCATTTAGCAGACACTTTTATCCAAAGCGACTTACAAATGATGACAAGAAGCAATCAAAACCAACAAAAGAACAACAATATGTAAGTGCAAATGACAAATCTCGGTTAGCCTAACACAGTACACGTAGCAAGTTTTTAAAAAAATAATAAATAAAAAGAAAACAAGTAGATTGAATAAAAAAGAATAGAGAATGCTAGTGTAATAAAAATAAAAGTAAAAATAATTCAAAACAATAGGACAAGAATAGAGAATGCTAGTGTTAGAGGGTCAAGTTTTTTTTATAATAAATAAAAGAAAATAAGTAGATAGAATAGAAACATTTGCCCCAAGCAACCAGTTAAGTTCGAGACGTGTCCAGGGGAAGTGTTAAATAAAATGCTATCACTATTTATTTTAAAATACATTGATCTGGGTGCACAACAGGCATAGTGTGGCTGCCCAGCAATTAAAATAAACAAGTCTTGGTGGTCAGTGACACTGAACTGATTCTGTTGTTTCAGCTGTTGTTTCTGTAGAAAACACATAATCTGATTGTTGATTGATGGGGAAATTCCATTCATTAACCACACACACACACACACCACAAAACACACACACAACACACACACACTACACACCACACACACACACACACACACCCAACACAACACACACACACACACACACTAAAACACACCACACCACACCACACACACACTCACACACACACAGCACACACCACACTGATATTTAGCTGTTAGATCATTTTAAAATCAGCCTTGTTAGCAGATGAGCCAATGAGAGCACTGGAGACTGTCGCTGTGCATGCTAGGAGAACACTCTAGTAAATAGTCTCCAGTATAAAGCAAACTCTGACTGTTGTGCGGTTAGTGGAGTTTGTTCTAGTCCAGCTCTGAAGCGTCAGGGAGGCTGTCGGTGTCCTGTAGCTTTCTGTCTCTGAGGTGAAATCTGCTTCAAATGCAGTGCAGCAGGTCTTTCTCTCTCTCTCTCTCTGCACCTGTCAGACCTTACCGCAGTAAAAGCTCTGATGATGCTATCAGAACAGAGCATTCTTCCACTGTATCTGCGCGGGTCTGCTCTTGATACACTGCAGACAGCAGCAGAAAATAACACCAAACTTACTGTATAATTATACAGAGGTAGAATAGAAGACTTGAGAAAGAAGAAATCGCTCCACATATCTTTAGTTCTCAATATCAAAGGTCACACGTGTCCATCAAACTCGGATATTTCAGCACAAATTCAGTATGAGGGATCTATTCTGATTGCACAGATGTCAGCAAACTCAGGTCTACTGCATATCTTCTGTCGTCTGATTGATAGTTTGGAGTTTTTTATCCAGTCAAAGCTCTTTTAGTGTAATTGTAGAAACGTCCAGCTTCAGCTACTGCTTCACGAGTCTTTCTGCTCTCAAATCTTGACTGATTTTGATCAAGTAAACGTCAGAATAACTGCAGTAATAACTCCTGATGAACACTTACTGCACTGAAGCAGCTCAGCTTTACTCGATTCTCCATCAATCATGTTTTAGAGTCTCAAATCTGATCCTCAGGATCTTTTGAGGAGCGTTTGTTTCCAGAAGCTTTACTTTCACTGTTCCTCAGCGGAGGAATGATCTTCACAAGCCTCCAGAACATCTCACATCTTCTGAGGAGCCTTTATTTCTTCATATTTTTGCTCAGTTTGAATCTCTGAATAAAATTGTGCTGTTTTTTCTTTCACGCTCTCACTATATCAGACTATATTAGCTATAAATATCAAATATGATACTCAACAAAAAGTGTATACACACGTATTTTTAAATATCTTCTTTTATATTAAAGGGTTAATATTCTGCATGTTTTGTGTGCTTTCTGTCTCAGGTGGTTTCTAAGGGTCTGTATCTGGGGGATCGTACGTATCTGCGCAGCAGCTGGAACGTTTTGGACGGGTTTCTCGTCTTCGTGTCTCTGATTGATATTGTGGTGTCGATGACGGGCGGAGCGAAGATCCTGGGCGTCCTGCGTGTGCTCAGACTGCTGAGAACATTACGCCCGCTCAGGTGAACAACTAATTAGTTGATTATTTGGGTCAACTAGACACAAACCAGCCTCACCAGGGCTTCCTCTAGACCAACTAGTCCTTCGGAGAAGAACAGACCAGTGTTGGGGGTAACGCGAGTTACGTAATCAGATTACTTTTTTCAAGTAACTAAGTAACGCATTACTTTTAATTTACAAGAGAATATCTGAATAACTTTTTCAAATAAGTAATTTATGGACTGACAAGCTTCCGTACCCATGTCGAGAGAAATCAGAAGATGTTACTGTAGCTCTAAAATAAATATGAATATGCATTAATTCATCTAAAAAACAAAAAAAACAAGATTCTATTTCCTAAAAATGAAAAAAAAAATGCAACTCATTTGTGGAATATGACGCAAACCTGCAATAATTAAATGTTAAACAACACAAATATCCTTTATGTATTTAATCCCATTCTATTAACCAATGTCTTCAATGATCCGGTTCAAGCGTACTAATCAGCACACATTACTCTAGACAAACATTTGTGTGTCTTTGTTTATTGCTGAAGTGTGTTAAATGTCTTCTTCTGTGTTCTACTGTACTTTCCCTTCAGCCTGAGGCGCATTCATTTCACTTCTGGTGTGAAAGGCTTTTATATTTGCCAAAAATAGATCTTGTTTATTTTAAAAACGAACAAGCAAGCCCTGTCCAGATTTAAAAAGTAGTGCAAAAGTAACGTAACGCATTACTTTCCATAAAAAGTAAATAAGTAACGCAATTAGTACTTTTTTAGGGAGTAATGCAACATTGTAATGCAGTACTTTTAAAAGTAACTTTCCACAACACATGTAACAGACTAACAGGTTCATTGAGGGTCAGTAATTATTAGCCAGAATTATGAGGTTAACCCTTAATTATGTTCAGTTTGACCCCAATTTGAGTCGTAGGAAATACTGGTTAACCTCGGATGTGTTGTCTTGAAATTGTCTGACTATTTCTCATTTAGGAGCATGAACATGCCTGCAAAGTTTCGACACTCTTGCTGCTTCGAAACAATCTGTATTATTATATAAAGTGCTATAGATATAAAGGCGGCTGAGCTGTTGTGGAATGTACATATGAAGTTTCTATTACAGTTGTGATGTTAGTGGGTCACGTTGACCTGAAAATTTCATGGTTTTTCAAGAAATTTCAAAGCAGCTACACAGAACGAGTTTTTTATAATTTTTTATTATTATGTTGTTATTAAAATTATGTGTATTTACATGTATGCATTTGGCAGACACTTGTATTTGAGAATGCACCATTGTGTGGACATTGCTATCAGTTCTCACATGTGAATTTTGCTGGGAATCAATCCCATAGTTCGTGAGGTGCTAAAGACATCATAATCTGAGCTTCAGGAAGCACCAGAACATTTTGTATATACACAATAACTATAATATACTGTAATATTCAGATTTAGTAAAATACAAATGTTAAAAAAATGCAGCTTTAAAAGTCATATGTTTTACTCATGGTTTACGGTTTTACCATTTTTTTTTTATTTATTGCCAATTGTATTGAATTTATTTAGGGCCGTTTTGGGTCTCTGAGGTGACTGTCGGTAGGTGCGGTTTGTGGTTCTGTGGTTGGTGACTCGTCTTCACGGTTCCTCAGGGTGATCAGTCGAGCTCCGGGTCTGAAGCTGGTGGTGGAGACTCTGATCACGTCGCTGAAGCCCATCGGAAACATCGTCCTCATCTGCTGCGCTTTCTTCATCATCTTCGGCATCCTGGGAGTTCAGGTTCATCTCACATTCAGTCGACAGCGATCTCTAGTTCTGCTCCGTCAGCCGTGATCTCACTGTGTGTGTGTATGTGTGTTTGTGCCGTGCAGCAGACCGAGGTGTGCGCAGTGCGAGTGTGGTGCCTCGTGTGTGTGTGTGGTGTCTGTTGTCTGTGTGTGTGTGTGATGTTTGTTTGGGTGGTGTGTGTGCCCTGTGTGACGGACCCCCCCCCCCGGCGTGTGTGTGTCTCAACAGCTCTTCAAAGGGAAGTTCTATTACTGTGTGGGTTTGGATGTGAAGAACATCACCAATAAATCCGACTGTCTCTCTGCCAATTACCGCTGGGTTCATCACAAGTACAACTTTGACAACCTGGGGCAGGTGAGGGTCAGACTCCTTCTGCTGATGAGCTGAACACTGAGCAGACGCGTTTGCTTCCTGAAGTCTTTGTTTTCCCATTCTTTTCCTCCATAAACATTACAAAATATTCTCCAATAAAGAGTTTTAAGCCATGAACCAAACCAACCAAGATTGTAATCATACAAATTTGCAGCAAAAAAAATTGTAATAAAAAAGTTGTTGGCAAAAATTATACAGGTAAAGATACAGAGACAAAGTGTCTTCAAACTTACTTTGTATGAACTACTATCCCATGATGCATGTGAAGACACCATTAAAATCACAACAACAGTAGAATATATAACTAAGAACTTACAGTACCTACGTACCATAGTTTCTTGAATAGGTAACGTGACTACAAATTGCATCTGGTCAAAATTGCATTGTTGAGAGGGGGACAAAACTGATAATTTGACATTTTATTATTACATTCAGAAAAATCAATGAATAAAATAAAATAAAAAAGAAACATTTATAGACTTTATGAACACTATAAACATATATTTTAGTTCCTCTCACTCCACAAGAAGTCCTTTAAAACAGTATTCAGAAAAAAACAAGACTTATATTCCAGAAATTACAGTGCAAGTTTAAAAGAATATATTTACATTTTAATCTGTTCTATATTCACATTCATACAAAAATATAAGTGGTTATAGATTGCAGATAACTTATTTGTGGTGCATCATGAGAGTGTGTTTTCAAAATATTGAGTGGTTTTATCATGATTTTTATTTCCATGGTAATAATCTTGAGTGCATCTCCTCAGGATTATGAGTTGTTTGGTTAAGTATTGTTTTTAAACTCACGCTGACTGTCCGACTCACTATCAGCAAGCTCATGGTTTTCTGTCAGGAGAGATTTATTCGTTAGCTTTAGAAATCTGCTCTATCAGTTCAGTCCTGTGGAGGAAATGAATGTGATCTTGACTTCCTGCAGCTGATGATCTGCTGTGTGTTTGGTGGTTCTCTATTTCAGGCTCTGATGTCACTGTTTGTGTTGGCGTCTAAAGATGGATGGGTAAAAAAAAGTTTAAAAAATCATGTACCAAGGGCTGGACGCTGTGGGGATTGACCAGCAGGTAAAAAACACACACTCATACACACACACACACACACACACACACACACACACACACACACACACACACTCACTCACTCACTCACACTCACACACACACACACACACACACACACACACACACACACACACACACACACACGCACACACACACACACACACACACACTGCAGGTATTCACTCACTCACTCACTCACAAACACACTCATACACACACACACACACAAAACACAAACACACACACACACACACACCATCAGAACATCATACACACACACACACACACACACAACTCACTCACACACACCCACACACACACCTCACTCACACAACGCACGCACGCAGCCACGCACGCACGCACCACACACACACACTCCTCGCACGCACACACAAACACACAACACTCCTCACCAAGCACACACGCACGAACGCGCACCAAACACACACACACACAACACACCAAACACACACAACACAACACACCAAACACACACACACACACACACACACACACACTCAATACACACACACACACACTCATCACACACACAACAACACACACAACTCACTCCAATTAACGCACGCACGCACGCACGCACAAACACACACGCAAGCATGGACACACACACACACGCACACACACACGCACATACACCCACATTCACACACACACACACACTCACGCATGCACGCACACACACACACACGCACGCCCGCACGCACACACACACACACAAACACACACACCACACAAACACACACACACAAACACACGCCATAACACACACACACACACACACACACACACACACACACACACACACAAACACACACACACACACACACACACACACACACACACACACACACACACGCACACACACCCACACACAAAACACTCATCAACACACACACAACACCACACCACACGCCCACGCACAAGCACACACACACACTCAACACCACACGGCACACTACGCGCGTTATAACATTTAAAGAATCTAATGTTGTGAAAGAAAGTTTCTCTTCTCACCAGTGCTGCTTTTATTTGAGCAAAAATACAGTAAAACTGTGAGATAATACTATAATTCATTTCTATTGAAATAGAAAATTTTTGTTACATTATAAATGTCTTGATCGGTTCAATGTGTCCTTGATGACTAAAACTAATAACTTCTTATAAAAAACAAACTCCTCTTCTTTATCTTTAATATTTAGGCTGTGTTGAGCAGTGTTTATCAGCGTTGAGTGTTGTAACTGTGCGTCTGTGTTCAGCCCGTCATCAATAACAGCCCCTGGATGCTGCTGTACTTCATCTCCTTCCTGCTGATCGTCAGTTTCTTCGTCTTGAACATGTTTGTGGGTGTGGTGGTGGAGAACTTCCACAAGTGCCGGCAGCATCAGGAGGTGGAGGAGGCGCGGCGGAGGGAGGAGAAGCGGCTGAAGCGCATGGAGAAGAGGAGGGCAGTAAGACCCCCGCTGTAAAACAATTCCGTTAAAAATACGGTATCAACGTTGGCAACCCCGGTTTTACGGTTTTACTTAAAAATTTACGATAATACAGTAATTCATTAACTGATGTAATGTTAATATATCAAACTATTGAAGTACTGAAATCTGTTTTGTAGCTTTGTAATACACTGATAACCACCAAATGCAGGAGGTGATGAGAAAGTCACACGATGAACCAAAGCCCATCACAAGCAGCTTTTAAATAATAACATATATAGAAGGTGCACAGTGCCATTCAAACAAACGCTAAACAGCATCATGGTAACACACATGAAACTGAAATAATGCAATAAACATTAACTTAACAACATTAGGTGTAACACACAACCCTAATATACAAACTGATAAGAAGAAACTAAGAAGAAACAAAAAAACATCAAATTTGAAATGTAACGCAGGGAATTCTGGGAATGTCAGTTTACGGTTATTCACTGTAAACTATACGGTCTTTTTCACTTCCAGAAACGGTATACTACCGTAAAATTAATGTCCAATACTTGTAATGTCCAATACAGTTTTTCACCGTATATAGTAGGGGAATTTACCGTTAACCATTTAACAGGTTTTTACTGTAGCATTTTTACAGTATTTTACCGTTAAATTCACGGTCATTTTTTACAGTGTACATATAATGCCCTGGAAAGACCGCGAGTTTGAGCGTCTCATTAGTTTCTCATCTATTCTCCATCGTTTGGTCTATTCTTCTTCATGTGTCTTCATTCTTTCGCTTCGTCTGTTATTATCTCTCTTAAGTGTCGGTCTGCTGCTCTCATAGTGTCGCCTCGTTCTTCTTCTCCTGAGATCCTGGGCCACATTCATCAGTGCTGACCCCATTGTTTCCCCTTCCATCCATCATCTCAGGGCCGCCCTCATTTACATCCATCCATCACTCTGTCAGTGAAAGATCAGCGTGTGTTCCTGTCACAGCATCAGGTGATGATGATGATAGTAATAAACGCTGTGGTTGTGTTCAGAGGCCCAGCGGCTGCCGTATTACTCCTCGTACGGTCGTGTTCGGCGGATGATTCACTCGTTCTGCACCAGTCATTATCTGGACCTCTTCATCACCCTCATCATCTGCATCAATGTGGTCACCATGAGCCTGGAGCACTACAACCAACCACGGGTGAGCAGCGCTGTCACATGACCCGCAGCCAATCAGATAAATATGTCCATATCATTTTATTTTATTCAACTTTAATTTTATCAATTTAACTAAAATTTTTATTTTTATATATTTTTTATTTTTATGGTTTTAGTTATTTTAGTATCAGTTTAGAATCATTTTTTATTTGTATATTTTATGTTTTCATTTCAATGTAGAAATTTTTGTAATTTCATTGTGTTGTTATCATTTTTAATAGCTTTTTAAAATGTTTATATAACTAATTTCTGTTTTAGTTATTTTAGTACATTAATTTATATTCATGTATTCATGAGAAATGTTGCTTTGGCAACTAGCTGAAATATATATATATATGTTTTATGTAAGTCACAACATTAATCCTGCTAGTGTTTCATGAATGAATTGTTGTGTTGAGCATCATCTGTAATCAGAGTGAACAGAACATCTGTTAATGAGCGTTGAGTTTCTTCTCTCTGGTTTCTCTCAGTCGTTGGAGACGGCGCTGAAATACTGCAACTACTTCTTCAGCTCCACGTTTGTGGTGGAGACCATGCTGAAGCTCGTCGCATTTGGCTTCAGGCGCTTCTTTAAAGACAGGTGAGCAGCGTCTGAAGCGACACACAGCCGCGCTTCCAGAGGATCTCCGCTGTGATCAGCTTTCTGTCTCCTCAGATGGAATCAGCTGGATCTGGCCATCGTGCTGCTGTCTGTGATGGGAATCATTCTGGAGGAGATTGAAATAAGCGCTTCGCTCCCCATCAATCCCACCATCATCCGCATCATGAGGGTCCTGCGCATCGCCCGCGGTCAGCACGCTCGTTTATACAGAGATAAAACATTTTAAAATCATATAATAGCTTCTGTATATTAAATGCAATTTGGACCTAGAACGACAATAATTGACTGAGGAGGTTAGTAGTGTTTAGTTAGTGTTTCACGTGGATCCATGCACGTTTAATAATTTATAATGTGAGACCACCTTTTTTGTCTGATGGACAGAAAAGGACTACCAATTAAAATATTTTGAAAATATTCTAAAAAATTCGTACATTTTTTAATTCTAAATTTAAATTTTTTTTTTCATGTTAAATAATTATTTTACGAGAAAATACTATTTAATTTGTGCTTAAAAAAATCCCATTTACTTGACATTTCTTTGTTAAATTTATGGTAACACTTTAAGCTTTTATGTATAATGTATTATAAAGGTACATTTTTTTAATGTATGTTGTAATGCATTGCATCTTTCATAAATAATTGTATCCAAAGCTAAAATGCATAATAATTGCATAGTCCTTGTTACACCTGATATTGATATTCTGTTGTGTTTTAATGCATTATATTCAATGCATATATGTAACAATAAATAGATACATTGTAAAATGTATTATAATTGTGGTAACAATTACTCATGAAATCATTCAGTGCATTACAGGGTGTAATTAATGCATTTAAATATTTTTGAATATATCATGTGTAAAGGCTTTAAGTAAAGTGTTACTAAATTTACTAGAAATGTCTCCTACACCAATTTTTTTCATTGTAGAAATGAATTAAATGAATAAAAAGTCTGTATGAAGGGCATAAACTAAATGGCGTTGGTGAGGTAATGCACTGTGATTCCATGGAGTCTGTTTTGGAGCGTTTGAGCATTTTAGTCACTACTGAGATGAAACGTGAAATCATTTTGAAAGCACAACACAGAGCAACAGAAGTGTGTGAGCAGTAGTGAAGCCGGAATTCAGATTCTGTGTGATCTTCATTTAGAGAGACTCCGACTGAACTTCTCTGAGATGTTTCTGTCTCTCCCGTGACATTCAGTGTGTTTTTGTCTCAATTTCACAGTTCTGAAGTTGTTGAAGATGGCCACAGGAATGAGAGCGCTGCTCGATACCGTGGTGCAGGCATTACCACAGGTACACACACACACACACAAACTCTTACACACACTCACACAAACTCACCCACACACACAGGTTTGTTTTTATGGTTTATGGGGACTCTCCAGGGTGTAAGGGTTTTAGTACTGTACAGACCGTTATAATCTATGGCCATACACCAACCTACCCCTAAACTACCACTCACAGGAGACTCTGCATTTTCAGATTTCAACATTCTGATGATGATAAGCATTATGATTAGGGGGACACGGAAAAAGGTCCAAACACCTTCTCTTGTAATACGTGTCATACCAATGTAGTATACAAAATTTGGGTCCTCATAAACACTAAACATGCAACACCACACACACACACACACACTCTAACACACACAAACACACATACACACTCACTCACACACACACACACACTCTTATACACACACACTCACATGCACACACACACACACCACACCACACAAGCACACACACACACTCTCCCTCTTACACACACGCCCGCACTTCACAAACAAACATAATAATGGATCTAAACATCAGTCGTGGCTCTATATCTGCAGTAATCTGTCTCAGTGAGATGATGAGAGTGAAATGCTCCAAACATATAATTCAGTGATTGAGAGCTGAAGAAATAAACGCTTTTCAGAAGATGTGAGATGTTCTGGAGGCTCGTGAAGATCATTCCTCCGCTGAGGAACAGTGAAAGTAAAGCTTCTGGAAACAAACGCTCCTCAAAAGATCCTGAGGATCAGATTTGAGACTCTAAAACATGATTGATGGAGAATCAAGTAAAGCTGAGCTGCTTCAGTCTGGAGATATGACTGCAGTTATTCTGACGTTTACTTGATCAAAATCAGTCAAGATTTGACAGCAGAAAGACTTGTGAAGCAGCAGCTGAAGCTGGACGTTTCTACAATTACACTAAAAGAGCTTTGACTGGATAAAAAACTCCAAACTATCATACGACAGAAGACAAGCAGTCGATTGAGTGTGAAACAGGTTTAACAGCAAAGTTGATCATGTTTATCACTTAGAGCCTTAGGAATATGCATATCAAAGATGACTGTCTCAGCAGACAGATCTGATTTCAGCATCTACACAATAACATTCAGTTCTAAAGTTGCAGAGAAGCGTCTGGCGTGTGAATGAAGCGTTAGACATGCTCTCAACACGTCGTTTCAAGAGTCATTGAGTGTTCAACACGGCTGTGAGCGCCTGACACAAACACATTAAACAGATGGCGTCAATCTACAAACCTCCTTTCACATGATTAACTGCGCCGATGATCACACTTCAGTCCTGTAAATGTGTCAATAGTAACTTAATTCATGCAATTTAATATCTATATCTATATAAAACCACTGTGCGTTTGAGTAAAGTGTATGTGAGGAATAATGTGAATAAGCTTTTGTTTTCTCGAGCTCTCGCCGGGCTCAGATGGGCTTCCGGCACGTCTAATGGAAGGGAATTAACCTTGAATATAAGCAATAAAGCAGCTGTGAGCGCATGACCAGCACAAACCTCATTCTGGGGGGAAAAAATTAACAGACTCATTGAGTATGAAGGCTGCTTTAGTGTTGGAGATGGGCTCGGCACCTCACGACGGATACACAAACACTGCTGATGTATGTGTGTGTGTGTGTGTGTGTGTGTGTGTTTTTATGTATGTGTTGTGTGTGTGTTGTGGTGTATTTGTGTGTGTGTGTGTTTGTGTGATTGTGTGTGTGTGTGTGTAGCTGTGTGTGTGTGTGTGTGTGTGTCTGTGTGTTTTGTTCAGGTGGGGAATCTGGGTTTGCTCTTTGTTCTGCTGTTCTTCATCTATGCTGCGCTCGGTGTCGAGTTGTTTGGAGAACTGGGTGAGAGAAAACAATCCTTTTCATTCCTAAAGCACCTAATGATCTGTTTGCATATGCATCATTTTTTAAATAAATTAATATTTTTATTCAGCAAGTATGCATTAAATGGAAAAAGTGACATTAAAGACATTTATAATGTGACAAAAAAAATCTATTTCAAATAAAAGATGTTCTTTTGAACTTTCTATTAGCTGGAATCCTGATAAAATAAAAGTATCACAGTTCCACAAAAAAATGTTTGCAGCACGACTGTTTTCAACATTGATAATAACAAGGAATGTTTCTTGAGCACTAAATCAGAATATTAGACTGATTTTGAAAGATCATGTGACACTGAAGACTGGAGGAATGATGATGAAAATACAGCTGCGCATCACAGAAAAACATTACAGTTTAACAGAGATCCACATAGAAAACTGCAATAAATTGCCAATAAAATGTATTTGTTTTTAAACAACTAATTGCCGCTTGGTGAGCATATGAATAAAATAGTGAAGCAACTAAATAAAAGTGATTATCATGCAGATTTGAATATTTTAAATCTTGCTGTTTTTCTGTCACATGTCATGTCGTTGTGTGTCTGTGTTTTCAGTGTGTAATGTTGAATACCGTGTGAAGGCATGAAGTCGTCACGCCACGTTTGAAAAAATTCGCCAGGGCGTTCCCCACTCTCTTCCAGGTGTCTACAGGTAGGATAAGGTGGAACGGCATCAGTGAAGGTTAGAGCCTCACGCTGCTTGTCACTGAGCTTTAATGAACACAAACCCCAAACTACAGACCCCAGTAATCAGCTTTGCATTCAGCACTGTAAACAGGAGTGCAGTTTTCTGCTTCCTCCAACATAGTCTTTATTTGCTTTCACTATAGGAGCGTAATTGATGTGTTTGTGCTGATTGAAAACGTTGAAAGATTGCATTGATAATAATTTTGTGCATTATCTGAATTAAGGCAAGACATCACAGGTGAATAGGGACAAATTTAAACTAATAGATATCAAACAGTGGCAGCTCTGGGGAGGCACAGCCTTTCAAAAGTACAAGTTCAGAATGTGTATTCCTTGTAATTTAACCGTGCACACCAAACCTATTACTGAGCTGGAAGGCATGGTGTACTGGGCTCTTCTCATGGATGTTGGAAGAAAGACGGAGGAAGAACAATGCATAGTGGAGACTTTGGCCTCATTGATTAAAAAGTAACCGCACCATTTGAGTATTTGATTAGTCAGCAGAGCGCTACTATTTCTCATTGGTTTAAATATAGAAATAATGGATAACTCTCTTGGTTATAACCAGTCACATGGGAGAGATATTGAATATTTAATAACCAAAAACATTTCAAAGACTCCCTTTCGAGCAGCAGCTAAAAATAAAAATGAAGGAAGGCCCCTGCTAAGCTGGACATAAGCATCTTCATTTGACGGCCGATTTGCGGTTTTAGAGTGGCTGACCTGAATTGATGGAAAAGCCTTAAGTGATGAACTGAGAAGACAGGGGGTGTTCTACAAGTCATAGACACCTTGCTGCTTTAAAGACAGGGGATGCTTGTAGTAAACACATGTCATTTTAGTAAATAACGACCAAAAGAAGGCTTTTTATCTGAGCAGTTTGAAAAAAAAAAAAACAGAGTCAGGTAGGGAATTCGCTGGCAGTTAGGTGCCTCCTCTATTTTATAACTTACGAGCCGCCACTGATCGTAATACTTACATTGGATTTCTATTTTCATCAGAGTTCAGAAAATACTGTCAACAGACAGAAACAAACACATTTTCACCATGTTTTAGGAGTAAAATGTTGTATAAATCAGCGTGAATGATGTATGAACAAACCCCTCAGTAAAAACCTTCAAAATATAGATAGAAATAAAAATAAAAGTTTATAGTAGGAATAAAAACTTTAAAGTTTAAGGAATAAAATAAAGTTGGGGTTCGATAAGTCTGAACTGGAGGGAAGGGAGAAAAAAAAACTCCCAGCCTCCCCAGTTATGGATAAAAAAAAACCGGAAATCTACTGTTGAAATAAATTACGTGTGTTAAAACAAAACACGTAAAGGTCTAGGTTCATCAAAAATTAAAAATAGCCATTAATTATCCAACCTCAAGGCATCCTAGGGTATATGACTTTCTTCTTTCAGTCCAGTCGGAGTCATATAAAAAATGGTCTTTAATCTTTCAAGCTGTTTAATGGCAGTCAGCGGAGGTTGCAGTGCATCAGTCTAAAAGAAGTGAAATAAAGCACATGCATCCATAATAAAAAGTGTCTCACACGGCTCCGGGGGATGAACAAAGGCCTCCTGTAGCGAATCGATGCATTTTTGTAAGAAAAATATCCATATTCAAAACTTAATAACCAGTTTAATCTAGCTTGCGCCAACAGTTGTACATGGAAGCAGCTCCGGGAGGATGCCGTAAGATCTGGAAAAACTGTAGTGTCTCGCCTGAAGCAAAAACAGACAGTATGTGAAACAGCGCCAGATGGGACACTGCAGTGCGACCAACAGCTGTGATGCATGAGAGATATTGAGCTGACTTTGTGGTTTCCCTTTTAGTCGTTTTGCACTGGTGAGGATGAAATGATCAGAACTGGACAATCGTTAGTCATTAGTGTGTCTTTGCTCACAGGACACGCTGCGCGAGTGTCCGCCGGGCGACAGCTACTCGTGTAACTCCAGCCTGCAGATCATCTCGCCCATGTACTTCGTCAGCTTCGTTCTGACGGCTCAGTTCGTCCTGATTAACGTGGTGGTGGCTGTGCTGATGAAGCACCTGGACGACTCCAATAAAGAGGCGCAGGAGGACGCGGAGATGGACGCGGAGATCGAGATGGAGCTGGCGCAGGGTGGCCTGAGCTGTCTGGGGCGTCCGGAGTGCTCGACTGGGGCCGATGCGGGCGAGAGGCCATCGATTCACACCAACACTAACACAAGCCAGAGCGGATTCACACAGGACCAGAGGAGACTCTACTCACCGGCACAGGTGCGTGTCGATCCTGAATAGGGCTGTGGATCGTCACTGGTTTCACGATTCGATTAGATTACGATTATCATGTCAACTATTTGATATCATGATGCATCACGATGGTATCACAATTATTTTGTGCATTTTTATTAAATTATATAAGCAGGCTACTTTTTAAAATAATTACAAATTAATAATAAATCAGAAAAATTGTTAAGAATTTAACCAACTAAATATAGCTTCAAAACATACAAGCAAATATAAAGTAATAAAGGGGGAAAAAGACAATTGCAAGTACCTCAGTATCTGAGGGTGCGTTCACACTTGTCATGTTTGGTTCGATTAAAATGAACCCTGGTGCGATTGCTCTGTTAGTGCGGTTCGTTTGAGTAAGTGTGAACGCTGCCATCCGAACCCTGGTGCGCACCAAACAATCGGACCAAGACTGCTGAAAAGATGGGTCTCGGTCCGCTTCCAAACGAACTCTGTTGCAGTTCGAATGATATATTAACACAACACGGACCAAATACTTCTAAACGAACCAAAAAACCAGGAAGGCAAAGTAATGACAAGATGCGACGCTATGCGACATGATTTGATGACGCGGTGTAACCAAAACAAAATGAGCTGAGGGCAAACGTGGAGCAACGATGAGGTAAAGTGCCTTTTATGAGCTCCTCGTGAGTTTGCAAGTGGTGAAAATAAAATAATGAGTACACGCAACAATTAGCGCGCTTAGTCCAGCAGACAGCATTAGGTGTGTTCGACTTAAAGCGGCGCTGAGCAGACCGATCGGTTAATCTGTGCTTTGATATCATACACTTTAAGTGTTTAAGTCTATAAGTCTAACGCATCTTTTGTTTGGGGTGTTATATACGTCATTCAAGCCGACCAATCAGGTTGTGAACGTATCACTATGCCTTTAGGTTCGCTGTCAAAAATGCCAATGTGAACGCTAAGCGGACCAGGACCAAATGTATCATCTTCCTTTTTGGTCCGGACCAAATGAACCAAACAAACCTAACTAAGAGTGTGAACACACCCTGAGAGTGCTTTAAGTATCCGAAAGTTTACAGACAATCCTAGTTATGGGTTTACATCAATTTCGTATCATAAAAGTATTCAGAGATGCAAGTGCGTTTAACCGCAGCCGCGATCGCTCTTAAGGACAACGAACACAAAGCGCATGTGAAAGTCTGTCCATATGTGAGTTTTGTGCATCTAATATACATACTGTGTTCCAAACGGCAGAAATGAAAGCATATCTAAAGTAAAACATTGCAGTAACGGTGGGTGGAAGCACAAGTCAAGCAAAACACGTGTATCATTTGTGGTGTGAATGGACTCTAAAACCTGAACTCATCTCAAACTTTCAAGACTGATTCACTGCAGCAGATGAACTTCTACTTCATATCTGATGCACTGACGGAGCTTCTTTTGTCAAGTGTGATTTACGCACTGTACTTGTGTGTTTGAGTGTGTGTAGATTGGTGTCATTAGAGCAGGTGTATTCGTGAACAGAGATGATAATATTCCCCTATAATCTGACTGTAAATGTTTTGTTTTTGAAGCGGCACAGTGCTCATGAATCTCTCATGAGTCATTACACTGAGTGATTGTAAATTTCCTCCCTGACATCTGATGGCCCGCCGTGCTCGTGTGACGCAATGGGTGTGTGGTGGGTGTGTTGTGTGTGTGTGGAGTGTGGTCTGTGTTGTGATGGTGTCTGTGTGGTGTAAGGAGACAATTTTGAGTCACAGAGAACTGAAGTGCAGCTGAAAAACAAACAATTGTCAAAGTGATGAGCAGTGAATCACACACTGATGTCTCGTTCACACTGACAGTGATTTATTGCTGCTCGCGGTGAGCGTTCACACTGCTGGACTTTAGACAGTCTTAGTGCTGTCAAACGATTAATCGAGATTAATCGCACCCGATATAAAAGTTTTTGTTACTTAATATATATGTGTGTACTGTGTATATCCATATGCATATATATTATTAAGAAAAATATGTTCGGTATATATTAGAATATACGTTATATAAAGTAAATATCTAAAGATATATGCTTAAGATTTCAACAATTATATTGTAGTGTGGGTATTGGTATATCATAATAAATGTACACAGTATTACACACTATATTATGGTAACACCCCCCAAAAACTTTTTTGTTTTGTTTAAATTTGTTTATTTGTTTTAAACAAAACTATTTTGGATGCGAGTAATCGAGAATTAATCACGATAATCATTTGACAGCCACTAGACAGCTGATCATGCAAAAACATCCAGCGTGGATGAAAATAAGAGGTCGCTCTGTTTAACAAAGACTCCGTTTTCTTGCTGCTAAAAATGATCAAGAATTCACAGAAACAAATACACATGGGTTTATGATTCCTTCACTCCTATTGATAGCTGCTGCTTCATTTACATAAAGACATCACTGACCACCGCTGTCACTCACGTCACTGGAAATCAGCGGGGGGTCTCCCTTCGGGGGTTTCTTAGTAAAAAAAATCAAACCAGTCAGCTCTCCTTCAAACCAAATAACAGTCTGTTCATTCTAAAATAATTATATATATATGTTTTTTTTTCTCGGAATTGCTCGTTTTTCACTCATCTGATGTGGCACACTGACTGATGGTGTCCAGTCCACACGCTTGAGCGCTTCACTACACACCCACACACCACAAACACACACACACACACACACACACCCACACGCATACAGAACCACACACAAAACACAACCACACACACACACACACACACACACACACCACAACACCACATTACTCATCTGTGTGTGTTTTTGTCTTGCGGTTTCCAAGTACAGATATCAACATCTCTAAACAAGAGGCAAGGAAAAAAATAAGCATAAGAAAAAAGACGTTTTTAGTATCAGTGTGTGTCCACAGTGATAATACACACCCTCAGAAGTCGTTGTGTGTGTGTGTGTGTGTGTGACAGGAGAACCAGTGGCTGGAGAGCGTCTCTCTGCTGATGAAGGACTCGCTGGATGGAGAAATGCAGATGATTGATAATCTATCAGGATCTGTGTTTCACCATTACTGCTCTCCACCAATCAGACGAGACGGCAGGAGCCAATCAGGAGAGGTGAGGAGGCCTAAAAAACACTTCCTTAAAACTTAGAAAGAATCCCTGAAGCAACAATCCTGAACAGTTTTTATCAGCCAAAACCGTAGACGTTAAATTTTCATAAGTCCACTGAGAGATTTTAAGTTAACATGGTACAATATATAATGACACATTGAGTTAAAGTGACTTCTGTCAATTAAAAAAAAATTTTTTAATGTAAAGTGTTTTAAAACATTATTGCCTTATTATTTTATTTTACATTATAAAAAAATAAAGACAAAATAGCGTGTAAAGGACAGTAAAGATACAGGAAAAGACATAAACACATTGGCATGTTCAAAAATCATCTGATGTTTTAAACATTAGATAATAATAATTATATCTTCTTAGGGCAAACACTTATTTTAAGGTGTCCTGTGAGCGTACTGTACTACTATGATAAGAACAATTAGGCTAATTATGAAAGTTCACGGAGCCAAACCATAATCCTAACCCTAACCATAGAGGAAGTAGTTAATTAATATTACTCCAATTAAATGTATATTACATAGTAGTGTCTGGTTTTAATGCTAATTATAAAAAAATACATAACTGTATACAGTTTGTACAGTACAAGTGTACATAAAATAAAAAAGAATATTTTGATAAATTAGTGAATGGCATTAGACTCTTAAAGTTATTGAATGGAAATTGCCAGTCATCAGAATGTCCATGCAGGACCTAATTATTTAGTTTTAATTTTTACATACTTATATAGTTGTTTATTAGCTCATATCACTCACAAACCCCCTGCAGTTCCCCTCATTTGGAAACACCTGCACTAATTAAATAATTCAGGAGTCGGAATCATTCAGTGGAATCAGAATCAGAATCATTTTGTTCATAATATGATTCTCATCCGTCATGAAGCCCGGCAGACAAATGATCATCAATGATCTCGTTTGCAGAGGATTGCATGAAACATCATCATGGCTGAATGTATTACATGCAGGACTAACTCTAAATGAAATGAACATAGAAACAGCGTCTTAATCATGAGGATCTGTTATCATTTATGTTCAATTTGCACGAATAATGATGTTGTGAGGGTGGAGTTGTGTGTTGGGTGTGTGTGGGGGTGTGTGTGTGCGTGTGCGTGTGTGTGTGTGCATGCGAGGGATGGTGTGTGTGTGTGTGTGTGTGTGTGAGTGAGTGTGTGTGTGTTGTGTGGTGTGTGACGGTGGGTGTGGTGGGTGTGAGTGGGTATGTAGGAGTGTGTGTGTGTTGGTGTATGAGGCGTTGGTGTGTGGTGTGCGGAGTGTGGTGTGTTAGTCCGTGAGGCGCTCGTTTTCTTGTGTGTGTGGGTGGTGTGTATAGGTGGTGTGTTGCTTGTGAGGGGTGTGTGTGGTGTGTGTGTGCGCGCGGGTGTGTGATGTGTGCGCCGCTGGTGTGTGTGTGTGTGTGTGTATGAGTGTGTGTGTGTGCGCAGCAGGTCATGTGAGTGAGCGCTCAGATCTCTGCATGCACCAGTGTTTGACAGCTTCCTGTGGTGATGGTGTGTGTTTTTAGATCTGGCTGGCTGAGGTCGAGAAAACGTCTCTGATGTCGGAGCAGCTGTCAGATAAATCCTCCTCACCGGCGCTGCCTGATGACATCAGCCTGGACGAGCACAGCGGCCGTAAGGTGTGTGTGTGTATCATCATGCTGATTAATCATTACTGACATGCTTAATTAACTGATAAGTGCATGGGTCTCTCGGGTGGATGTGTAAAGCTCCTTCGGGTTCGTCTCAGCAGGATCTTCTCGCTCTGTCTGTGTCTCTGATGCTTCTGCTGTCAGACTCGTGTAGAGAAGCTGGAGAACATGCTTGACTTGCACTGAACACTTTAAAGAAATAATTCACTTTAGGAAAATCATCTGTCATCTCACCGTAGGCGTAGCTTGACGTTTGAACGTTTTGGGGCCAAACCAAGAAAAATCGATTTGGTCAATCAGACTTTTAAACACATTTGAGCTTTTCTGTAGTAAACCTGCAGATTCACACTCTTGTGTGCCATTCAAGTTATTTGACTTACATAGATCAGCAGTAAGTGCATGAGGTTGTCATGATACATTGCATGCAAATTACTTTTAAGGGCTGCACTACATCTATTTTAAACGCTTTGGAAAATAATGCACTATAAACATGTTTGTCAACTACACGATATTTAGCAGTTATGTTCATGCTGCTTTTTTTCCGTATGAAATAAATGTGGATAGACTAAGAGTAACACACTAACAGTCTGTGAGATTTCTGTGATATAGTTCTATACGTCATTATTATATGATGCTTTGTGTGAGGAACTTTGTGTGAGGAACTGAAAATCCTCTCAGCTCTCAAACCTGTTTCAGTCGTAATATGCTGTAGGTACAGTGTGATATTGCGCTGTGTGTCTGTACAGGAGCACGGCAGCGCTGACCTGAGCACAGGTGAGCTCGTGTGCAGAAGTGTTCTTCTTCAGAGCGAGGCATCCAGCCCAGGGCGAGACCGACGGGAAGAGCGGCGTGAGACGGGGCACCGCGGAGGTCAGGCCCCATCTGTGTGTTCTGCTCTCTGAAGGGCCGATTACATGCGATGTGTTCTTACACTTACACCTACAAATCTATGTCTGTCTGGTTGTCTGAGAGACTGGATGGCCTTAAAACAGTTAAAGTTTGAGCTATTAAAGCTTTCTGGTTAGGCTTTTTCAAGCCACCATCAAAAAATTTTTTTTAATTTTTTAATATAAAGTGACGGAAGTGTAAAACTGTGTAATGGAAACCTACACAACCGGATCACAACAGTCTGAGGGTCAATTTTTGAACTGAGATTATCTGAAAGCTGAATAAATAGCTTTCCATTGATGTATGGTTTGTTAGGATAGCACAATATTTGGCTGAGATGCAACTATCTGAATAGCTATCTGGAATCGGAGGGTGCAAAAAAAAAAATCTAAATATTGAGAAATATATATCAGCCTTTAAAGCTGTTCAAATGAAGTTCTTAGCAATGCAAATTACTAATCAAAAATTAAGATTTGATATATTTACGGTAGGACATTTACTAAATATATCATGGAACATGATCTTTACTTAATACTCCAATGATTTTTGGCATAAAAGCGAAATGTATAATTGTGACCCATACAAAGTATTGTTGGCTATTGCTACAAATACCCCCAGCGACTCAACACTGCTTTTGTGCTGCAGGGTCACAGATGTAGTTTTAAATTGAATGTTAAACTAAGGCCTTGTCCACACTAATACGTTTTCGTTTGAAAACGCATCTTTTTCTATGTTTTGGCCTTCCGTTCACACTGAGATGGTGTTTTTGTCAAGGAAAACTGAGCTTTTTGAAAACGCTCTCCAAAGTTTTCCAAAAATTTGAAAAAGCCATTTTTGCATTATAGTGTGGACTGTGAAATCAGACTTTTGAAAATGATGATGCATGTTTAGTCATATTATATCGTAGATCTACAGTATATATTCTATATGCAATATCGTCTCGTGAGCGTTTTTTAACGAATAATGTTTTTTGACGTTTCAGTGTGGAAGAGAGGGGGGGGGGGAAACTTCTGTAAGACGCTTGAAAATGCTAGTGTGGACAGAGAGCGTTTTAAAACGAAAACACCATTTTCAAATGTATTCGGATTAATGAAGACGTAGCCTAACTTCCACAAGAAGCTGGAGTGTAAAAACACCTGTTGTGTTCTTCTGAAACGGGCTGATGGTTTGTGTGTGGCAGATGGCAGTGGAGGAGACGGCCAGACGTCTTCACCTCTCTTTCATCTCCCGCCTGAGTTCTTCCACCCCACCACCGCTGCGGTTCCCCAGGGCAGCCCAGCCATCGGAGCGGCCCAGCCGGGCTCCAGACACGCATCTCCGGCCTCATGGGCTTCTCTCAGGTCCCCAGGGGCCAACAGCAGGGTCATGGCCTCTCAGGTAAGAGATGCCATATCAAACTCAATCAGATTACAGTCAAGTGTTGCGCTACCAAATAAGGAAACATACGGAATGAAGGGCTTCATGGTAGACAGACTTTGATTCAGGCATTAAGTAAGGTCCATTTTGCAGCTTATGCTGGCCAACATTCATCCACTTAAAGGGGTCATAGACTGAGAAGAAATCAGGAATTCCTGAGCTTTTGACAGAGGTCATTGTGCTATTAAAGCATTCTGTAAGTTTCAGAACTCAAAACTTTCTTGTTAGTCTAAAAACAGCTTATATTGAAGCCAGTCTGCCAAAATGACAGCTTGTGGAATGTGCCACTTTATGATGTAATAGTGTGGATAAACCCCTCCTCCGCAGAAGATCAACGCTTGCTTCCATTTAGCCCCGCCAACCAATTCTACAGCACAGCGTTTAGCCCCGCCCACTGATTTCCAGAAAGCCCGTTTAGCTCCGAACCACCATATTCTACAGCACAGCTCTGTTTAGCTCTCAGCCCAACTGACTACAGCACAGCTCTGTTTAGACCCGCCACTGATATACAGCCACAGCCATTTTTAGCCCGCCCACTGAGTCTAAAACACTGCCGTTTAGCTCCGCCATGATTTAAAGCACCAGCCTCCTGTTTAGCCCCGCCACCGATTGCAGCAAGCTGTTTAGCTCCGCCCTGATTCTACAAGCTGCAATTTCGCTCCGCCACTGCTTATACAACACTGCTGTTTAGACCCGCCCACTGAGTCTACAACACTGCCGTTTAGCCGCCACCCTGATTCTACAGCACAGACTGTTTGCCCGACCACCTGATTCTACAACATCGCCTGGTTTTGAAGTTGGACGGGAGCCCACCTTTATCCAATAGGCTTGTTGAATCTAGCTACTTGACTATTAACGGCGCCACTTCCTCCAATAGAAACGTGAGTTCAAACATCCAGATGGCAGCTGTGGAAATATGTCATTTGGAGCCAGAGTCTGCGCAGTAGTGATCGTGAGGTGGAGCCGCGGTATCAAAGTCCCGCCCAAACTCCCGCAGACACAGACCCAATCGCAAGCTCACAATCATGACACCACAGCCTGTTTTTATAACATCAAATAACTAACTAAAATCAAACTAAAATCAAACACTTATACATATATCACCATACTAAGAACTACCTAAAATGATGGAAACCATCTTTGGAAAAAAATTATTTGAGTGTAATTTGATTCTTTAGTTTGTCTCACGTGCCATTAGATTACATTTACGACCTATACTGGGTCCAGCCACTTGGGGCAATCGAAATGTTTTGGCTTCACTTTTCAGGACTTGTGCGGCACACTTGTGTAAACCTGATTTCTAGGTGGACTGGTGCACCTTTGACTCCCGTAGGTTGGGCAAACCCCACCAATCAGTTTTGCCAATTTTCTGTGGCAGTTACAGACAGAAAATGTACAGTTGCAGATCTGGGTCACTAAGCCCTCTCATGTCCAGATCTAGGTTTGTTTCTCTTTCCTGACTCTCTTTTCACTTCTTGCTGCAGACTTCCCACAGTAACTCCTCGCTGGCCACGGGCAGCTCGGTGGGCAGCCTGCAGACCATGCTGGAGGAGGGCGTCTCTACGCTACCCCTGATCTGCAGAACCCACGTCCCTCCTCCAGAACTCAGCCAGAGATCCCGCACTCCACAGACTCTGCTCAACCTCCAGGCCACCAGGGGGCACCACAGGAATCGGAGCAGATACAGTGACGGCACAAATCCTAACTGGATCCGACAGGACCCCTCCGATGAGGACACTGGATCCAGTGTTAGGGCTGAAGGACCCGGTCAGGCTGGTAATGCGGAACAGTTATCGGATAATCTGAGTAGCTACTCTTTGACGTCTCTGCACCTGCCTGATTCGCTGGCGCCGCCGCTGGCCAAGAAGTGCAACAGCACTGGGAGTTTAGTACTGGGAAGCCTAGCGGTCCGGAATAAAGATGGGAGGTGCCTGTACGGATTCGATCCTTGGATTGAAGCAACAAGTGAGGAAACTGAGAGGGATGCATCCCCCGTTGACACCAAGACGTGCAGCCAGACTGTAGGTTCTGGCTGCCGTAAGAACAGATGAAATGCGCGGTTCGGTCCAGGTATGGGACAGTGTTTGGTCTCTTCCGTGAACTCGTCTCCATGTACTGTATGTCTCGAATGACACAAACCTGTTTCCTGTTGTGCTACTGACCAGCTAAAGCTCACAGCCACAGCAACACAGTGTCTTTTCTTCTTCAGGGCATTACACTGGACGCCTCGGAGGAGATGCAGTAGTCATGGAGTAGCGTAGAATGTTCTGGAACATTCAGTTAATTCATTCATAGGCAAAAACAGACTAAGAACCTCACCAGCTGGAGTGTGTAGCGGTCGTTAGGTGACACTGAGTGTGTAGCACGTGAAAGGTGCCGTATGATGCTGCGTTCATGTCGAAATTACTGCCATTATGAGTATTGTGGTTGAGAAAGTCATATTCTTCTAAAAGCATCTTGAAACACTGTGGAGGATATGCCTTTTTGTTTCTCTGAGAAAATTGTTGGCAAATTGTCTTGTTTAAAGCATAAACTTGACTAAATTTAGGTTGTCATGTTTTCCCCAAGGATGTTTCGATGCTTGTACTGGGAAACGAGACAAAAAACTGAACAAGACAAGAAGTGCATCTGAAATCTGATAGTGTCTAAGTACTACATTTGATGAGGAATGTGTACTTTCCTTGTTCTTGTATATCAGTGTGTTCATGTGGACGTACTTCATGTTGTCATCTGTGGTGTCAGTTGCACCGCTTTAAGCCAAGTCACCTTTATTCATATAGCGCTTTATGCAATACTGATTCTGTCAAAGCAGCTTTACAGTGTCAACCGGAAAATAGTTTGTCAGTAATGCAAGAGGACAATAGCAAAGATGTCATCATCCAGTTTAGCTCTCTTCCAATAGTTTCTGTGCAATCAGTCAAGCGTCCCAAACTAAGCAAGCCAAAGATGACCAAAACTCCATCGGTGACAGAATGGAGAAAAAACCTTGGGAGAAACCAGACTCAGTCGGGGGGCCAGTTCTCCTCTGGCCAGATGAAACCAGCTTGGCGTGGTTTTAGTGCCGTTCAAAATTACTCTGTCGTGGCCTCATGGGATAATAAAGTGTCCACAAGCAGAAGGTCATCCAGGTACTTTTTGCCTACTGTTAATTCACCTCTGGTTCTCGATTGATATTTCATTGAATGCAGGACAGTTTAAACTTCTGAAAATGAGCTAAAGACACAAATTAAACATAATTAAGCTCATCGTTGCTCTAGAAGCGCATCATTTCCGTGTCGGTGTTCGGATCTCGTGCAGTAATTCTGACGTGACGTGAGCGTGGCGTTAGAACGGCATCTTTCGCTTCATTTTTATGTGGGAGGAGTGAGTTTTAGCAGCCGCCCACAGATCATTAGAGCTGCAGGGTGAGTTTATAAATGTGTGATGGTAGTTAAGAATATTGACTTGACTGAGAAAACACGACACGCACTGAATGCTGGACTCTACAGGATGATTGAGGATCTTGTAGGGTTTGCTTTTGGATGTTCTGTGTTTCTAGCATAATGACGGTAGAAGCAGAAACATGAGCTCTGATCCTAAACCCAGTGAGCTGCCCAGCTAGACAATGATGTTGCAGTTGGTCTGACCTTTTTCCATCATGTTTTATCATCCAGTAGATTGGCAGAAGATCCCATAGCATACATGTAGATGAACATGCATGTGCACCCATTAACATGCATTTATCAAATCTTTATTTTTTGAGGTGTTCGTGAGGTTTTGGAAAGATTCTTGTATTTTTGTGTCCAGGATGTTGAGCTGTTGGCTTACTGTTGTGGAGTTTTGTTTCAGCTCATGAGTGTTTCATTTCTATCTCTAATGTAAACAGGGAGGTCACTCACTAGGGTTTGGATTAGAGCTGATGTTCGTCTCTGGAAATCATGCATGAGAGATGATGTCACTGTACTGTGAAGATGGCAAAAAGTGTTGATTTATTGTTAAAGTATTATGTGAAATTTAATTATTTTACTTGCATAGTTTTACATCTGTCTTCCACTTTGCACTTTGTCTCCCTAAAAACACAATCACATGTGGTTCTGAGGCCCAAAACGTACTATACACAAGAACATGAACACAGTCTCTTCTAGCTCTGCATTACATTTCGTATGCACATCATTCGTATGCATGCCATGCAAGTTTGAGTCACGATTTCAGTGTTGCTGCAAGCGTCACTCAAGCTGCCATTGCTGTAAACTGCCTTCTTCAGTGCTCAGTTTTCTCTTCCAGATAAGGAATCTTCTTTTCAGTCACTTACAGACATTTGATGGAAACTCTATCGCCCCCTTCAGTCCTACAGTGTTCTTGCACTTGCATCACTGATGTGTAGCGCATGTTTCTGGCCTTTAATGAGATGCTGAAACGGTGGCAGATCAGTGAAATGAAAAGGATTTTACTGATTTTGTTTCTCATTGAGAGGACTCTCAGTACACATTCATTTGCATGATTGCGTCTAAATTTATGTATACTTTAGTGTCCTTATTCCAAAACTCCTGCTGTGATCGAATCATTCTCACTGGATCTACCGCGCTGGGAAAATCAGTCACAAAGTCATTCATTTCTCAGACTTCAAAAAAAAAAATAGATATTTTTAAGCCTTTTGATGATATTTGAAATATGTATTCACCTCCAATATTTATGCATTTGCTCTGAAACTCTTTTTAATAACGTCTTTTCAACCAAACAGTCATAGTTGTCAGAAGAAGCTTTAGTTCAAATAATCAAGGCATGTTTCCCTCAACATTTTTCACTAAATGAACACAAGATTGATATTTAATACATGAAGTGAACAATACATAGCAATACTGACCTATATATATCATTTTACGAAAGCATGTTAAATTGCACATGACTTCAGTGATCATTTTTGAATGATGAAGCATCTGATTGTTTTGAATCGATTTATTGTAATGAACCATTCAAAAGTGATTCATGTAAATGAACTGAACTCGATCAGTGTTTTTGCTCTTGAAGTTTAAACTCAAGACTCTGTTGAAACATCTCTGTCTTGATGCTTGCAGATGTGAAACCGGCCTGCTGACATGGTCTTTATGAGCAAATATAAAGCATCAAAAGCATTTAAACCATTGCAATATTGACTTACTTTATTTATCTTGCCAATATAATTCTGTAGTAAATATTCTGTATACTGCCCAGCCTTATGAGCTGTCAGAGGATCTCAGTGAAAAACTTCACAGGCTTGTTTTGATACAGTTAGCTCTCATTAATTAATGCATTAACTAACATGAACTAACAATAAGCGATATATTGTTAACAAGTACATTTGTTCACTTGTTTGTTCATGTTAGTTGCATTTAACGGATGTTAACAGATACACTTTTAATTTAAAAAATGTTTAAGTAAAACATTACTAAGATTAATAAATGTGGTTCCTTCATTGTTAGTTCATGTTAACTGGTGTAGTGTAACAAATTAAATCTTATTGTACAGTGTTATGTTGTTTTTAAATGTTATTTGATTTTTTTTTAATTGTGATGGTTTTATTTAGTTTTATTTACACAAAACACGTCATGATAAATGATGAATCCTCACTGTTGGAATAATTGTGAAAGGAGTCTCTTCTGCTCACCAAGAATGCATTAAAACAGTAATGTTGTGCCATTTTAATAGCATTAAACTGGTAAACTGCTCTCTTTTGTAATGTATTTTATAATGTAGTTTATTCCTGTGATGTTAAACCTTGTTTGCTGTAGTTGTGTTCATAGTTTTTGAGAATGAAACTCTCTTTATTTTGTTGTCCTAACTTACTGTCTGGATCAGAACAGAGCAGACTGATGTTCTCCTGACCTGTGAGCCGATCAGAGCAGCAGATGGACTGTGTGTGTGTTTCTGGACATCTGTCCACATCTGCTGCTGGACCGTGAGCTGACCCCGAGAAAGGTCTCATTAACATTCTGCTCTACTGCCCTCGAGAGGAACACACGCAGGAGCCCATCACGGTCACTGTTTGTTTGGATGAGGGACCGAACACGAGCAGAGCAGATCTGACACCTGTGTGTGTGTGTGTGTGTGGTGTTTCTCTCCTCAGTTCACTCCATGCAAATGAGCAGTGAGCAGTGGTCAGTTATTATGCAGTAGAAACGCCCACGACGGCCATCATCACAGCTCTCAACTCTCCAGAAATAACATCACGGTCAGTGTTCATTCATCCAGGTGTGTGGTGTGTGTGTGTGTGTGTTGTGTTTGGTCTGGGGAGAGTTGTGTGGTATGTGTGTATGTGAGAGAGGAGAGTGTGTGTGTGTGTGTGTGTGTGTGTGTGTGTGTGTGCTGCAGGTCCATCGGCTGGATTTACTGTGGCTGATGAGGATAATGGCTCGTGATGAGTTGATTGGCTTTCTGCAGTGTTTCTATCTAATGGATCTCGTCTCGGCTCTCTCCTCTCTCTCTCAACTCTCTCTCTCGCACCTACTCTCTCTCTCTCTCTCTCGCCTTCCTCTCTCTCTCTCTCTCTCCCTCGGTTCATCTGGACTAAGCTGACGATCGAGGTATGTCAGAGTTAATGGAGGTTTGCTCTGAGAATCATCCCAGTACAGAGATCAGTTATTAAGTTAGCAATTTTCTAATTCAAACATAAAAAGATATAACTTTTTAATATGGACATTAATGTTGTATTTAAATATTTATGTTTTTAAAGATGTGTTAATAATACATGGAACTAAAACTTTTACAGGATAAACTAAATATATACATTTAAAATGTAGTAAATTATAAAATAATTTGAAGTGAATACATTTACATTGAAAAAAAAAAAACAAATGTTTGTTTTGTTTTTTGTGTTGTGCCATGCCAATGCCATTGGACAGTTCACTCGTTGGGCAACCAATCATCTTTCACATTTTAAGAACCGCCCCCTTTCTCACCTGCTCAAAGTATTTATAAAATATTAGAGTCAATATGAAACACCCTACCATATTCTGTAAATATAGATTTTCAATTTAAAAATGACTTTTTTTTACTTAGTGATATATTTATGGCTTCACTTCACTGTACAGGCTTCAAACTCATAAAAATACATAAACTACATACAGTTGATTTAAAGGAACAGTTCAACCATAACATGAAAATGATCAGACAATGTACTCACCCACAGCCCATCCGAGATGTAGAAGAGTTTGTTTCTTCATCAGGTTTGGAGAAATGTAGCACTGCATCAGTGTCTCAGCAATGGATGCTCTGCAGTGAATGGGTGCCGTCAGAATGAGAGCTGATAAAAACATCACAATAATCCACAGCACTCCAGTCCATCAGTTAACATCTGGAGAAGACAAAACCTGAAACTAATCCAGCATTAAGACGTTTTTAACTCAAATACGAGTCCATAATCCATAATAACTCTTCCTCCACTTTCAGCAAATTTTCATTTTTTGGTGAACTGTTCATTCAAGTTGTTATCTAGGAAGGTAGAAACGAGACTGAGGTATAACAATACACTAAATAAATCTAAAACACTGCTGCAACTGATTTTCTTAGTGCACTCAGTTAGAGATGGTAATTTATGATTTCATGTTGATTCTCCAGATGAAGTATGCACTTGTTCTGCTGTGTCAGTCAGTCTAGTCATGACAAAACTCATGCAGCCTCAGCAACGTATTATTGAGTTTTACAGTCATTTACAATAAGAGCTCCCGATTCAATTTGAATTTCAATTGACTTCTATAATTACAGCGCTCTGCAGCGCACCGATAGCGCTATAATTAGACACCATGATGGCGCTCAAACCCGCTGGAAGCCGACAGCTCATCACGCTCAGATATACGCCACTGCACAGATTCACAATTAATATTGTTACATGCAATATGTGCACTTATAAGAGAGTTCTGATTTTAACACAGCGGAACGACGTCCCTGAACGAGGAGAGAATGAAGGAGCTGTGTTCATGATCGGGTTCAGTTTCAGTTTCATCTTTTGTTGCAAGAGATTGTGAGAAAAACACAAGAATAGCTCAACACACACATGATTTATGATGAATGAGACGATCTGCTCCAAACCACATTATAATTACTGCAGTTCAGTGATGAGCACAAACTGAAGTCTTTAGTCTACAAACTTGGCATGGCAAATGGCATATGCTTACCTCGATATTTAATATAGTACTTCAGGCAAAATTAGAACATTCAATAAGATATTTTGCACTTTTTAAAATCTAAAATGCACAAAAGTACCATTAAAGTCGAAAATAATGTTTCATCAACATTTATATTGAAAACAGTTGTGCTGCACAATATTTGTTTTGCAGAAACGGTGATATTTTCTCTGGATTTTTTGATGAAATTACATGGCATGAAATTAAAATTCATATCTGTTTTGTAAATGCATTTCATAGATCTGATTGTGAAAGATTCATCCGTGCAATGCAGATGTTTCATTTTTTGGACCTTGTGCACTCTTAAAAATAAGGGTTCTCTGGTGGTTCCGTGAAGAACCTTTAAACTCCAAGGAATCTTTCCATTGGACAAATTATTCTTTATAGTTGAAAAAAGTTCTTTAGATTATGAAAATGTTCTATCTTGTTAAGAACTGATCACTGACAGGTTCTTTGGGGAACCAAAAATGGTTCTTATATGGCATTGCTTTGAAAACCCCCAAAAATTGAGATGTTCCTTCAAAAGTCAAATTCTGATCTTCAGTGATATGAGATATTAGCTGATAATCTTCCTCTCCGAGGCAGTCATCTGTACATATGTTTATGCTGTTTGATGTTGCTGACCTAAAACCTGAACACGAGGCGTCTGGATTTGGCAGGTTTGGAAAGTTACAAATAGCGACTCCAGTTTAATGTTGTTCCTCTCACAAAGCATCATTACACAGCCACGTTCCAGTTCATACCATTTTAAAGCGAATCAAATTGTATTTGATGCTCAAATCGTCTTGAATCGGAGTCTTTGAAATGTGAGTTTATGATTTATTGGTTTGAGCTTCTTTAAATATTCTCTCTGTGCCTCTGAGGTATGTGTTAATCCATTACATTTCTGCTCTGTCACGCGTGACCTGTGCGTGCGTGCGTGTGCCGTGAGTGTGTGGTGTGTGTGTGAGAGGAGAGCGAGAGAGAGTGGTGAGTGTGAAGGGGGTTTTTAATGGTGGTATTTTTGTGTGTGTGTGTGAGAGAGAGTGTGTGTGTGTGTGTGTGTGTGAGTGAGAGTGAGTGAGTGTGTGTGAGAGAGGGAGAGTGTGTGTGTGTGTGTCGAGAGAGCGGAGAGAGAGAGAAGAGAGCGAGTGTGTTGTGGTATTGTGTGTGTTGTGAGAGGAGTGTGTGTGTGTGTGAAGAGAGGAGAGAGTGTGTGTGGGTGTGTGAGAGAGAAGAGAGAGAGAGAGAGAGTGTGTGTGGGTGTGTGTGTGTGTGTGTGTGCGTGTGTGTGTGTGAGAGAGAGGAGAGTGTCGTGTGTGTAGAGAGAGGAGAGAGGAGCGAGAGTTGTGTGGTGATGGAGAGAAGAGAGTGGGTGTGGGTGTGGGTGAGAGAGAGAGTGTGTGTGAGAGAGAAAGAGAGAGAGTGTGTGTGTGTGTGTTTGTGTGAGAGAGAGAGAGAGAGAGTGTGTTTATGTTTGTGATGTGTGTGTGTGTGTGAGAGAGTGTGTGTGTGTGTGTGAGCGAGAGAGTGTGTGTGTGTGTGTGAGGATGATGAGGAGAAGGAGAGAGAGAGGCTGATGAGCGAGGAGAGGAGAGCGAGTGTTTTTGTGTGTGTTTTTGTGTGTGTGTGAGAGAGAGTGTGTGTGTGTGTGTGAGAGAGAAGAGGAGTGTGTGGTGTGAGAGAGAGAGAGAGTTGCTAGGGGAAAATAACAGCTTGCGCTTGTCGGACTAAAGAAAGAGTCATGGTTAGCACGACTAGATATCGCATGTGAGATCCTGTGTGTGTGTGTGTGGGGTGGTGAGGAGAGAGAGTGTGTGTGTGTGTGCTGAGGAGAGAGACGTGTGTGTGTGTGGTGTGGAGGAGCGCGAGAGTGTGTGTGTGTGTGAGGAGAGGATGAGAGAGTGGGTGTGTGTGTGTGTGAAGAGAGCTGTGTGTGTGTGTGTGTGAGACGAGGACGGGAGCGTAGGGTGTGTGTGTTTGTGAGAGACGAGAGAGAGTTGTGTGTGTGATGAGGAGAGAGATCGAGTGTGTGTGTGTGTGTGTGAGAGAGAGTGTGTGTGGGTGTGTGTGCGAGAGAGAGAGAGCGTGTGTGTGTGTAAGAGAGAGAGTGTATGTGTGTGTGTGTGAGAGAGTTGTGTGTGATTGTGAGAGCGAGCGAGTGTGAGGTGTGTGTGAGAGAGAGAGAGTGTGAGTATGTGTATGTGTGTGAGGAAGAGAGTGTGTGTGTGAGTGAGAGAGAGGTGTGTGTGTGTGCGTGTGTGTGTAAGAGAGAGAGGGGGTGTGTGTGTGGGGAGAGAGAGTGTAGATGTGTATGTGTGTGTGTGTGAGTGTGTGTGAGAGAGGGTGTGGTGTGTGTGTGTGAGAGGAGGGTGGAGTATGTGTATGTGTGTGTTTCTAGATGAGTGATTGATATGCGTGTTGTGAGTCTGTTGAGAGCGTGTCGTGTCAGTCTGTGATAAAAGAAAGAAACACAAAGAAAGTCTCTTTGATCCGTCGGTTTCTCTCAGGAGCGTGTCGTTATATTTGTTGTCACTGTCAGCCGTCGACACACAAATACCATCACACACACCAACATCATCAGCTTTCCTCGTGCTGTCAGCTCGCGTCCCATCTGTTTGAGCAGCAGATTGTGGGTTGTGTTGGATCTTTGTGTGTGGGGTGTGTGTGTGTGTGTTCTGGTCCGGGGGAGTTAGCTCGATCAGCGTTCACGGGTGTTAGCTGAGACCTCAACCGTTTCCGCGCACAAAACATTCCCCCCCCCCACCACCGCCGCTCTGATTTCACACACACACACACACACACACACACACACACACACACACACACACACACACACACACACACGCACACCACACACACACACACTTCTCTCTCTCGCTCGCACGCGCACGCACACACACACACACACCACTCGCGCTCTCGCTCCACACACAGCCACACACACACACACACCACACACACCACACACACACACACACACACACACACTCTCTCTCTCTCACACACACACACACACACACACCACACCCACACACACACACACACACACCACACACTCTCTCTCTCCTCGCTCACCCCACAACACACAACAACAGACACACTCTCTCTCTGCGCTCACACACACAACACCACACACACACACACACACACCCACACACACAAACACACACACACACACACACTCTCTCTCACACACACACACACAAACACACACCACACACACCACACACACACACACCCCACCCACAGACACAAACACACCCACACACACTCCTCTTCTCGTCAAACACCACACACACACACACACCACAACCACACACACACACACACAGTTGGATTCTCTGAGCTTCAGATTATCATTCATACTGTCAGTCATCAGACTCTCTTGTTGACATCCTTAAAGTGATTTTAGCTTTTATTTAAGCAGTGAAATGTTGTGGATGCAGCTTAGGCTTAAATGGATTGTTCACCCAGAAATAAAAATTATGTCATTAAAGCTGCAGTCCGTATCTGTTTTTTGGTTAAAAAGCATCCCAAATGCATTTTTTTGGGCAAGTACATAACTGGCCAGTGTTCAAAACGATCTCCTTTCCCTAGGCCGGTTTACAACGGTAAACTTGTAATAATGTTTTCTAATTTGAGTGGTATGTAGGGAAAATACACGTTGCCGCTGTGCGACCCTAAGAAAGAGTCCTGGTTAGCAGACTAGATAAATCGCATGTGAGGATGCTGCAGGTGGCGGATCGTTTATAGCCTTTTCTCACAGCAGCTGGAATAATGAAATTTATCATTTTGATGGCGGATTGTAATCCAGAAAGTTCCATATCATCAGTGACTGGAGATTCACCCGGAGTCACCAGTAGTCTACACGTAACGCTAATACACACTACACAAACATAGTCCTTATTTTTCAGGATTCACAGATGAATAGAAAGTTCAAAAGAGCAACATTTATTTAAAATAGAAATCTTTTGTAACATTGCAAATGTCTTTTCTGTCACTTTTAATCAATGTAATGTGTCACTGATGAGTAAAAAGTAGTAATTTCTTCTTTCAAAACAACCCCAACTTTTAATCATTAGTGTATTTCAGGATTTCTGAGATGATCTATTGACCAATCAGCATCCATCCAGGACCATAACGATTCATTTTTGTAATAATTGCTCATTTCCTTGTGCACTGGCTGTGAAGGTTTCTAGTTTTCTTCTGGGTTATTCTGCTTAAATCACCTTCATCTGTCCTCTGCTGCTCTGATGTCGGTCGTGTCTGTGTTTGTTTGCGTGTGATGATGGGATGAGTATTGATTACTTGAGGCAGACGCTCAGGATAGTTGTGTTCGGGTCGCTGTGAATCGTGTCGTTCACTGATCCTGATAACTGGGTCTGAACAAAAGCCTCCGTCTGCTTTTCTTCCCAAAACACTCTACAATTTGTCTGTCAGCGTTTGAGTAAAAACAAACCAGAAGAGAGTCCTCACGATCCGTCCTGTGACTCTCACGGGAATGTTAATATGTTTTCAGTGTGTGAATGTGCCGTCAGATCAGTTTCATGATGAAACACATGGAGGTCATTTTAGTGTTTTAGTTTGATATGAACTGCAATTTCTTTCTCCTTATAAAACTGATGCCAACTTTACACAGCAAAAATAGCACAGAAGCCCTTCTGAAGTGACATTTAGGTGTCTTTACACAGACTGTTTAATGCATTTGCACATTAAATACAACAGTATGCTTAGATATTAGTTGCTGAGGTGGCTCAGAGCAGGCTTAATTTAGTCTGGCTTTTATGCAGCATTGCATCTTTAAACAGAATTTTTAAGCAGGCACAGAACAGCCTTAACTTGGCTGTGTAATTTCTGCAATAATCGGATGTCAAACAATAACATATTGCACATATGCACTGATCTGGTGATATGAGTAGTTAGTGACCTAGTTAGTTTGGGAAAGATGGGATGTTTTCTGGATTACTTTTGGAAGAGCATGTAGAAGAGTTTCAGATCTCTGTCGCAGGTACTGCGGTGCATGACCCAGATTCCAGTGAAAAAGTCTAGTTACAAAAACAAACACTGAAGAAACAGAAGATATGTTTGAGGACAATATTTGTGAACGCTGAGGTGATTAGCACTGCACTCATGAGAGGCTGCGTTTAACTGCGGTAAAATCACTGTAGTGCTGAAGTAGTGAAAAAAGTGATAGTCAAAACCTGTATGATTTTTCTTTGAAAAATGTGCTGTGATAGTTGCGTGTTTAAAACAGCACAACAGTCTGTTTCAAATGGCTTTTGCTTGCTTAATTGCTACATTTTCAGTTTTAACTACAGTATGTTATTACTTGTCGTGTTACAAAAGACGCTGCATGTGTGCGGGTATGCACTGATTTTATTAGCAACACTCACATTGCAGCAAACTCTCATATGTGTAAATATCAAGAACCTTTTGATTCTCCATTTAATGACCCCTTTAATGCTTTTATAACACTGCAATAGCAGACGTATGAAAAGTGACACCAGTGCACCAATTTATGAGCTTTAAATGCTGGTGTGTGAATCTCACGCCTCACTGAATATAAAGTGAACACACTCTCCATCATCATCATCATCCTCCTCCTTACGAAGGGTCCATCTCTTGTTCTCCGTGTTTTGAGTCAGCATCACTTATTACACAGAAACCCTTATTATAGCAAAGACTGATCTCCTCCTATGATCCGTCATGCATAAACCTCAGCAGACACAAAAGCTAAACTAAAAAAAATGTTTGGTTCGCAGTTGTTGTTCAGCAGCGTAATTGCGTCACCCTGAATCTTTGAGTAATTGATGCCTCTCTGTCTTTGTCTTGGCCTCTCGTCGCTCTCTTAAACCCGGCGTCTGATTCCTGTGGTTTCAGGTGAGATGGTGAGGTGTGATGATGGGTTTCAGCTGTGAGCGCCGCAGTGCTCCGATGATGCTGGAGAGTTTCCCCTCATCAATATTAATGCGGCCACTGCTCAAACACACAGTTTGGTATCAGGACTGAGCAGAGAAACAATCATATGAAATATTACAACAGCAGAGAGACGATAATTAGCAGCACCACATGAGCTCAACGACACACTGAGGACCTGAGCGCGGCCGATGCGCCTCAGTAGTATCTGTATGACTTTGGAGAGAAATACAACTTGTATCCTCAAGATGCATTCAATGATCGACTGGTGTTGACAGTAAAGACATTTATAATGTATTTATGTAAAAAAATGTATCACGGTTTCCACAAAAATATCGTGCAGCACAACTGTTCTCAACATTGATAATAATCAGAAATGTTTCTTGAGCAGCAGATCAGCCTATTATACTGATTTCTGAAGATCATGGGCCACTGAAGCATGGAGGGAAGGTGTATGAAAATGAACAGCTGCACATCACAGAAATACATTACAGTTTAACAGATACTCACACAGAAAACAGCTGTTTTAAATTGTAATAATATTTCATAATTCATACTGTATTTTTGATCAAATAAATGCAGCCTTGGTGAGCTTCATTAAAATCATTTAAAAATCATAATGTTTCCAAACAGTTATGTACTTTATGCATTATGATTGTATATACTGTATTGCTCTTAATTTATGTTGATTTTATTATTATTATGTTTTAATTGTGTCTGAATAGGATAGTTTTTATTAATGTAATAAAGTAATGGGAAATCATTAAAAAATTACCCAAAAGTATACCTGGACTTTTCAAAGTAATGCAAACAATCTTAATAGTCCTAAAATAGACGTTCTTTATTAAAAAAGAAAAAGAAAACAACTTGAGTTTTGGGGTGAAATTTACCTGATTTTATAAGAATAACCCATGTATTCTATTGAAAACAATTTCATTCACTAATACACATACATTTTTGGTAACAAAAGTTTTAGTTAATAGTTAGTTTTTAGAGAATTGGGCCTCAAACTAATGTGTCATCCAATTTTGTTGTGCAACATGTTTGAAAACAACAATACAGTATATTGTCACCCAGAATACTATATTGTGTTCATATAGTAGAGTATAGTTATATTGTTTCATGTGTCAGTAAACTGTATATGGAAGAATGGAAGCAGGAACCCGTGTAAGAATCCAAGTTTCCCAGTAATATCAGACGAAGAAAATATACATCAGAAAGCTGCAGAAGTTCAGGACAAGTCCTTTCTGTGGTTTAGTGCATGTCAATACACTCGAAATAAAGGTTCTGTCATTGATGGTTCCACGAAGAACTGTTAACATCCATGCAATCTTTCTATTCCATGAATGGTTCTTTATCCACCGTTTTCTTGCCGTAAGATTGGCACGGCCATTTGTAAATGCTATGGGTCTAGCTTCCGGTCTCTCCAGCTATTTTTAGCTGTACAGAACAGTTCGTTTTGCTGCTTGATATTGAAATTTGGTGTGTCACATACCATATTATTTTAATGCATTATCTTAATTACGAACACAGTGGTTTGTAGTGCAAACAGTTTTACCGTTTACTGCACGTTGTTATTCTTCTCGTTATTTATCTAGCGGCGAATGAACTGGAAGTCTCGCCCATAGGCTTACTTCTGCATCGAAGAAGAAGGTGGATAGTGGAAAAAGGTTCTTCTTCAGATTAATAAAATGTCCTTCAAACTAAGAAAAACATGGTGATCACTGAAAGGTTCTTTTATGGAACCAAAAAATGGTTATTCTATGGCTTCACTGTGAAAACCTACTTTTGAAACTTGCTCCTTAATGTTGCGGGATGTTTCAGTATAATGGAATTTTTATCAAGGAGATCTTTGGTCATGATGAAGCCAAAGTGAATCCAAGAAATAAACAAAGCACATACAGAGAGAAGCTTCGGATAGGTGTGTGTGTGTGTCTTCAGCTGATAAGTAATGATGAATTACAGTGAAATGTGCAGTTCTATTATCTAAAGGTCAGGTTGTTAAGCTGCTGGTTAATGTGGTGATTTCTTGAAGGAGCAGCCCATGGCCTCTTCTCCTCTTGCTCTTTCTATTCGTCAGTTCTTCTTCAATCTGATTTTTCACATGCGTGTTTGCTGAATCTCTTCCTCTATTTGTTCTGTGGTTCAGGTTCCTTTCTGTGAGTAACTCAATCAAAATCTGCTAAGTCAAAATTATTTTTTGCATTAATTTTGGGGGGAATATAATAGACTGTATTTAAACATGGTACAATGTGTTAAAGGCAGCTGAGAGTACTGCACTCATATGAGCCATTTTCATATTTTCGGCCTTCTCCGGCAGAAGTTGCCATAGTTGGGAGAACTTCAATAGTGGTGAACAGAATCTACAACAAATAAAAAATGTTGTCGTTCCCTTTGGCTCTAATATCAAAAAAACTTCTTAGGTTACGTATGTAACCATGGTTCCCTGGAAGGGAACGAGACACTGCCTCCTCTAGGGGTTGCATTGGGGAACGCCTTCAGCGTGACCGGTGTCTGAAGCATACATCTAAACACGACACCACATTGGCAGGCGACAGCCTGTGATGTCATCACCCGGCACGACCACAGTATAAAAGGGCGGCGGGAGAGCACATCATCCACTTCTTCGTCTGAAGCTTACATCTGAAGCATGGCAAGGGAACTAGAGGATGCAGTGTCTCGTTCCCTTCTCAGGGAACCATGGTTACATACAGAAAGAACGAGCTCAGTTCCCTACAGAGGGAAATTCGAACTGGCGGGGTCCTATAGGGGTCGTTATGGGGAGCGGTATACCCACGCCGCCATGCTGAGGGGAGTGCATGCCAGAAACCATGGCGAGCACTAAGTACCAACTCTACCATAGCCATGGGAGTTGCCTCAAAGGACGTCTTGACGGCTGTCAGTGACATCCCCTTTGGCCAAGGGCCTGAGCTGCATACTCTAAAGAACTTACCTGTTAAAGGCTGGGCTAGGAAGCCTGAACCCGGGGCAGAGCTTAAGACTTGGAATCAAAAGAGAGCGATTCCTTTAAGGGGATATGGCCAGGTGTCTAAAAAAACCACACCAGACCCTGGCCTGCCACCCAGGAAGGCTATCACCGGTTCTGAATAAACCTGCTCAAAGAACTGACTCGACAGAGCTTTGGTAGCAACACCCTGCTCAGAAATGTATCAACAGAGAAACATAAGCACGAACCCAAGGCGAGAACCGGGGCCTAAGCCAACTCAGAGAAAGGGAACGAGGCTGACAGCGCGTAACCCTTACTATACCCTTACTATGATTTTCAGTAGGGCCCTATGTGACTCACAGATGCCCAGAAGGGAGCGGCATGCTTGCAAGAGGCCCTTCATGGTGAGGGGAGCACAGCTAGCTCACTTAACAAGCAACCTGCCAGGGAGGCAGGAGATGGCCCAGCCGCCTGGCATGATTTCAATACGGAGTTCAAAAGAGCTAAGGCCTAACTTCAAAAATAGAAGGGGGACTTAAACGCTCAGATCGAGAGGGGCATGCCAATGGCAGTGGCGGCCTGCTTAGTGGCACGGAGAGCCAGGTCCATCTGCGATCCCCATAAGCTCATTTTCCTCCGTGCCTCAGCAGCAGAGGGTCCTGAACCACGGGGAGCCAATGGCTGTCCCTCTTACCTCGAAAACAGAGACAAACAAGAGTGGAGCTTTTTCAAAGAAAAAAGCTCACAGTGCAATCAAGCTGCCCCCTCGAGGAAATCGCGTGCACGTGCTCTTTGCCCAAACAAAAGACGCAAAGATTGTGTGTGTCATCAGGTGTCAAATAACGAGGAAACGGATCCACACACTTCTTAAACGCCTTACTAGTGCTCGCCATGTTAAAGAAGAATAATTGTTCTTACCGGAAATGCACGCTTCAAACAAAACAGTCCTTGGAAGATGAAGAAAAGGATGATGTGCTCTCCCGCCGCCCTTTTATACTGTGGTAGCGCCGGGTGATGACGTCACAGGCTGTCGCCGGCCAATGTTATTGTCGTGTTTAGATGTATGCTTCAGACACCGGTCACGCTGAAAGCATTCCTCAATGCAACCCCTAGAGGACGCAGTTCAAAGTTCCCTTGGAAGGGAACAAAATCCACAATACCATGATAAACATATAGCAAGTTTTCAGTTTGTAGTAAATTGTCATGCATTTTTGTTTAATTTAATGTTTATCTTCAACAAAAGCCATCACATAGTCCATTATACTGTATGTTTTAATTACAGATACATTTCATATAGTATTTTCCCCCACAGACAGGTTCCCAGTATGACAATTTACTTCATATATTTAAATGAATAAACATAAAATTGTTGCATTTCCATTTGCTTCAATTGCAAAAGACAAGATTAGCATTTCTATTATTTTACAAAAGAGGAAAAAATTTAGTGATTGATTATGTTGGTCAGAAATAGAGTTATAAATTTACATTTATTTATTTACTTTTATGAATGGAAATATAGGCTAAATGGAAATGCACCATTACAGTCCGTGTCCATTGGTCTCTGGAAGTTAATCAAATGTAATTTCAGCAGATTTGTGTGTGAGTAGAGTCTTTGATGCATCTCCATTTCATCAATTCAATTCAGTTTATTCATTATAGTCCTTTTCACAATATATTGTTCCACAGCAGCTTTAAAGGAAAAGTGCTTTAGCTACAGCTCCGGAAAGACTCTCAAAGAGATGGTTACGTAAATTAGGAAGAGCTTCAAGGGGAACCGAGACTTTCTTCATCTTGATTACAGAATTCCACATCCCTGCAGATTCTCATGAAGGCGAATAGTAAAATCCGTAGAGCAGGACGAGCCTTTACAATTTTTGGTCTGTGAATTCTAATCGCACAGTAGGGGTACAGCGGGGCTAAAGGCACACCTCAAGGGGGAAAAAAAGTGCTATTCACTGCGCCTAAAATGTATAATTGCAGAAAAAATATATACGTTTGTATTGAACATTAATGGAGCAACAGAATTATATCATTCGATCTGCTGTAATGTCCGTGAAGAAGCCTGCATGGCACTCCCTCCTTTAGTTCTTTATTTATTTGTGCTATTTCGGTGGTCGTGGTGGCAGCATCATTTGGGGTTGCCATGGAGACAGTGTTACAGTCACAGCACATCTGATCTACTGTATCACTGCGATCGGTCAGTCTGATGAAGATCTGTGCTGAACTCAGAGGACTGATGCTCTGAAGGAGAAGTCATGCGTTCAGCTGTTAAACAGAACGACTCATCTCACTTATTCATTGATCACAAACACACGGATCCACCTGCAGCTTCAGCGAAGAGAGTTTGGTAAGTTCACACTGAGAACCTATTATAATAAAAGCAAAACATTCTTCTGAATTCATAGATTGTGAGGAATCCTGCTGCAGATTCATCTGTACATAGAGCATCATATATTCCTGTATCTCTCTGTTGTGATCAGTACAAATGATTATTTCAGCTGATCAGATACTTGACTGGTCTGTTTCAGTGCAGAGCGGCTGATTCACAGTGACCTGCCTCCACCATGTGGACAAATAGTGACAGTGAAACCAGACATGTAAGTCATCTATGATTATTAAATCCTTCATCAATGTGTAAAAAATCTTTGCATTTTATTTTTGCATAAAAGTAATATTTGCTTTTCACCTCTGCTCTAACTTTTTTTTCTTCCCCTATCCCTGCTTTCTGATAAACCTGCCACTGTACTCCATGAATATCGGTGTGGCCTTGTGAAGAATTGTTCCTCTATTGTAAGTCACTTTGGATCTGATGTGCCCACTGCAGGTAGACGTCTATACATTTTATATGAAGCTGAGATCAGCTTACTGAATGGTTTCTCTCACATCTGAGCTCAATAATGTGGAGGAAATATTGTTATGAGTGCCAATAAGAGTTTTCAGGTTGCAGCAAACTGTCAGGCATTTTTTTGTTTTGTTTAATTTGCTGTTTAAATGTAACCAAAAGGGACATCAAGTCTATACTGTAGCCTGTTTTAAATGCATTTTTTTTCTTTCCATTCACCCCAAAAACGTTTCCATGACAATTTACTTCATTTAGTTTAAAATAAGATATATATTATATCGATCATATATGATATAGATTTAATTATCTAATATTATGTATAGATTAAGATGTACTTTGCGTTTTGTAGCACGTTCTGCCTTAATTATCTGTAGTTGTAATAATCGATTATCTTGGATGTTGAGTTTTATAGATGTAGGATGTATGCGGCTCTGGAGCGCGCACACACACACACACCACACACACACACACACACACACACACACACTCTGTGCGTTTTTCTGATGCGGAACAAGTCTGAACAAACTCTGCTGCTCCACTTCCGAATGTTTGAACCACCTCCATCAGACCAGCGCCTCCTCCTGCTCCTCCTGCAGCTCCTGAGGAGACACCGGACCGATGACGGAGAACGAGCGAGCCGCCAGAACCCTCAAACACGTCCTGCAGAAACCGGGGAACGGCAGCTGCGCGGACTGCGGCGCCGACAGTAAGTTATTGTTCTTTACACGCATCAAACATTCACCGATCAACCGGAACCGAACCTGCGCGAGCGGAGGATAACTCACCTGCCTCACCTGAAACACTGCGCGTCACGACGAACTCTGGCGACTTGGCATCGAGATGTTTCATACAACATATTACAACCTTATTTTATAATACGCGATTATAGTGAGAGTTCATAAAGTCAGATGGGAGAGCCACTGTTTTGAATCTGAGAAGAAGCGCGCGCATGCGTTTCCAGACATACCTGTGTAATCAGAGCCTGCGGGAGTTTGTGAAGGAGAGACAGATGATGATGGGTTACCCGATCTCGTGAAAGTTATGTCTCGATTTGGCGTACTGTTTATACATTGGCGTGCATATGATACGCACTGGGTAGGATTAGGGGTGTGGGGTAGATGGGGTAGATTTCTGCATATCAATAGCATGATTTTCTGTTTGTATTTGGCGTACTATTTATATGCATGGTGTGTTTGTACTCATGTAAGGCAGGGTTTGATTTCAGGAACTCTACAGCAGAATATTTTCCTTCTGATTCAGGATGATTCACTTAGGAGTTATAAAGGTATTCCAGAGCTCAGGATTGAGTTTGTCTGGAGAGGAGCTGCTGCTGGTGGAGACGGGGTCAGATATAGACTGAAGGTGTGGCTGTGTGTGATTTCTACATATTTCTAGAGAGAGAGAGAGAGAGAGAGGGGGATGTGGGAGCGGTCGAGGAGACTGATGAAGAAACAGGAAGTGTGTTTCTCCACACTGTCCACTGTAACACATGAAGAAAGACAGAAAGAGCCGTTCTATTGTGGCATTTTCAGCCACAGTCCCTTTTAAGGAAAGTCTGTTCACTCGGAGGCCACATTTGTAATGCCTCTGGGCAGCTATTTTCAGGCATGCAAGACCAAAGCTGTGTCGCAAATCGCCTACTTATACTACGCCCTAGAAATATATATCATTTATTTTTTTTCAGAAAAAGTGTACACTTTTGAGTATGTAGCAGAAGATATGCAAGCTTTGGGACACACTACTTTCTCATAATTGCATCTGTCACGTGACCCTGCAGCACAAAAGCAGTCTTATGTCTCTGGGGTATATTTGTAGCAATAGCAATAAATACATTGTATGGGTCACAATGATACATTTCTCTTTTATGACAAAAATAATTAGGATAAATGATTATCATGTTTCCTATAGATACACTTCAAAAATCTGCCGAAAATAGTAGACCATCTGGGGACTTTTGGCATACACATACTATGCTTTAGGACACACTTATTCTAATCTCACATACTATGTAGGATGCACACTGAGATGCAGGGATCGATTTTCAATACAAGTGACGATGTGTTGACCGTTCAAAGATGTGTCTGGAGCCCTAAATTGGAATCTAATAACATATCTATGCAGTGACCTCATGACGTAAACCAGCCAGCGATTGCCTTTTATTCAGAATTCCAGTAATAAATGCGGTTGTACGCTCAGAAAATTCCCCTAGTTTTACGAGTTGTGTTCATGAGGTCCCCTCCAGTTATGTGAATCGTTTTACAATCGTAATCTTAATTACAGTACTTTACAACAGTGCCTGAATGCCCATTTAATCCCATTAATAAGGTAAGCACCGTATTTGTATATCTAAATCTTTGGGTCAGCTTGATTGTCATATTGTCGGGTTAATATGCAGATTTTTAACCTATTTAAATTCACAACGAGATCATGGTTCATGGGTGATTGTTTTTACAGACAACAATAGTTTTGCGGTCATGGGGTCATGAGGATTTAAGGACAACAAAAACTTCATCATGTACGTGTCCCGTTCCAAACCTGTACGACCGATGCTGCATTGTTTCGTTTCCATTTACTCATGTATTTCTTGCATTTTTTTTTTTCATTGTGTAAAATGGAAAGCATTGGAAACCTACACAGTCTGGTTGCAACATTCTTTCAGAAATATCAGTAGTTTGTGGTCCTGCATCAGGTCATACGGTTTGAGGGAGTTTTCCATTTTTGGGTGAACTTTTCCTTCAGCATAGCAACCGAGCGTATCATTTTGCATATATTTATAATATTCACTAATATTCTCACAGTGTATTCAGAACAAAAAAATATAGTTAGTAACGTAATCCATATAATATAATCATTAGATCATTTAACCTAATGTATCACATTGATTTAAATAGGATAATCTTGTACCATATTGATATAAAATACAAAGAGTAATTTTTGATATATTTGAAAATTAAAATTAAATTAACTTTATGGCAGTTGCAGAACGCTTTATCACAAGCGACTTACGTGCTTCAGGCTATACATTTGTTAATCAGTATATATCTTTTACTCTTACTATTTCCTTTGTGTGTTATCAAAAACTTGAAGTGCATTAAACATTATATTGTTTCAGGCTTTATGAGTTTTATCAAAAAGCTAATAATTAATTAAATCATAAACATAAATTAAAACAAATAATTTTAAAATTATTCAAAATTAAACACTTGCTGAAATAAAATGTGTTTACATGCTGTGACCATAACCATAAAGTCAGAGAACCGTGAACATACAATTGTGATGCTTCATTATTAAAATATGTATTTTAATATCTCAGTGGTAGGTGTTTGTTGATGTGTTTGAAAGACAAACGCCTTCTAAAGTAATACATGGTAAAATTACTCACTGAGTGATGATTCTAATACAAATGAACGTGTTCATCAGAATTGAATGCAATGTTGAAACTCTGTAAAATCCAGTGCTCAAATGCTGACTAATGACTGATCTCTGTGTGAATTCTAGAAAGGAAAATTTCAAAGATGAAAAAGAGGAATTATGGAGAATCAATAAATGATCTATTAATTATTATAAATAAATGTATTACACCAGCTCTGCACACACCCACAACCACACACACACACAACACACACGACACACACACACGCACACACACACACGCACACACACACACACAGTCTCACACACACACACCACACACCACACTCTCACTCCTCACACACACACACCACAGCACGCCACTCCGCTCTCACACACACCACCCACACACACACCACACACACCACACTCTCTCTCACTCACAACACACACAAACGCAACACACTTCTCATTCACACACACACACCACCAACACACACTCACACACACGCACACACAAACACACACACACTCACACACACAAACACACACGCACACACTCACTCACACACACACGCACACACTCTCACTCACACAAACACACACACACCCACCACATCTCACCGTCACTCACACACGCCACACTCACTCACACACACACCCACACTCACTCACACACACACGCACACGCACACGCACTCACACAGGCACACGCACTCTCACTCGCACACACACTCTCACACACAACACTCACACACACACACCAACACACACACTCACACACACACACAAAAACACACACACTCACTCACACACACACACACACACACAAACAATACAACACACACACACAACACAACACACACACACACACACACACTCTCACTCACTCACCCACACACACACAAACACACACACGCCTCCACTCACTCCACTACACACACACAACACACACACCGCACACACACACCTCACCCACACAACGCGCACACAAGCTCACTTACAGTCGCACTCCCACACAACTACACACCACGCACACACTCTCACTCACTCACGACACACACCGCACACACTCACCTCACACACACAGCACACACACAAAACCCACACCACACAACGCACACACACTCACACAACACACAACGCACACACACTCACACCACCACACACTCTCACTTAACCCTGCGCCCGCACACAAACACGCACACAACTCACTCAACACACCCACGCACACACTCCCACTCACTCACACACGCACACACTCTCACTCACTCACACACACACACACACACACACACACACACACACACACACCCCACAGCACACGCACACACTCTCACCACTCCCACATAACCCGCACACACTTCCTCACACACACACACACACACCACACACACACGAAACCAAGCACACAAACCCCAAACCACCACGTCCACTCCACACACACACAACACCACTCGCACACCACCACACCCACACACACTGCACCCATCACAACACTTCACTTACACTCCACACACACACACACACACACGCACACCACACACACTCTCACACACACTCACACACACACACACACACACACACACACACACACACACACACACACACACACACAACACACACAAAAACACACACACACACACACACACACACTCACACACACACACACATGCACACGCACACACTCTCACTCACACTCACACACTCACACACACACACACACGCACATATGTGCATTTCAAATACTTCAAAAGCATAAAAAACTTACACTCATATTTTTCATAAATGAATGAGGTACAGTGTATGGAGTATTTGTAAAGTACATAATGACATCTGTATTTAGTTTTCTGGTCTAAATCTTCTTCACTGTGCAGAAGTGTTATCGTTTGATCTCATATTTCTCTGTAAGTCAGTGTTGTGTGTTTTGCGCCTGTTTTTATCAGATAATGCAGGAATGTCCTCGCTGTGTTTCTGTAGCTTGAGGCGGATGTTAATGGTTTGTGTTTCTTTAGCTTCAGGGTTTCTTAATAAGCTCGTCTTACTGCTTTCTGGTGTGTGTCGGAGTTCTTTTGCTCTTCAGCTGTTTTCCAGTAATTCTGATGCGAGTCGGTCTTCAGTATCTCTTCTATTCTGTCACTGTATGAATCGTGTCTGTGCTCTCGAGTCTGAGTTTGTGTGTCAGTAACAGCACTGCGATCTCAAAGTTACAGGATGATCCGTTCATCTGGATCTCAAAAACTCGCTCCAGGATTTATCCCCGGATATTAAACCTGCCGATTACATCTTCACTGTTTTGTGTCAGGCTAGAAGAGCCAGATCGAATGCTGACAGCTCGTGTGTTAACAGCTGGTTTATTTATTATTTCTCTCTCTCAGATCCGGAATGTGGCTCCTGTTCTCTAGGCGTCTTCATCTGTCTGGGCTGCTCCGGAGTCCATCGCAGTATTCCCGATCTCGGAAAAGTCAAATCGCTCCGACTCTCACACTGGGAGGATTCAGAAGTTCAGGTGTTCATTAAGATTTCTATTCAGAAAACAATCACACTTCTCTACACTATTAATAAGCTGCAAATTAGGGGTTTACTGAGGCAAAAGTCATAGTTAATGGTTTGTTAATCACAAGAATTGGACCTTAGAATAAAGTGTGATCAATTATGTTGTATATTAGATTGTTATTGTTTATTTATATTTATTATTCAGTTTTCGTTTGCTTTAGTAGTTATATTATGCGGTTTTCTAATGTTTTTAGTTTTTTAAAAATATTCTAATATATATAATGTTTTATTTCACTTTAATTTTAGTTAAATTAACTTTATATAAGTTTTTGTATATATTATAGCATTTTTTTATATAATTTTGGTTATATATATTGGTGAAGTTAAAATGTTTCATCAAATATTTAAAGTTATTTCAGCTTTATTTCAATTATGAAAATGCTTTTTAATAATTTTTTTAGTTAACAATAACAACACTGATCTGTTTGGTGTTATTTTTCATGGAGCAACAAAAGGAGACAGTTTGGAAAATCATGCAGCTCTTTTCTACACGGAAACAGTTTATAGTTTCTGTGACTGTCAAGCCGACCTTCATTCAAAGCTTAATTTTCAGTCTGTTCCTCAAACAAATCGTCATATGACTTCTGAAGAATATAGCGCATATGAGTCATATGACCCTTTATGATACATTCATGTTATTTATCTCTGGAACTTTATATGTTCACGATGAATTGTACTGAAAAGAGCTGCATGAAGACTCATAATTTCTCTTCCACTGTTTAAAACAGCGTGAGATTTCAGTGTCAGCTGTAAATCATACAGAGCTGCCTGTTTGCTGATGTCTGTGTTTGTAGTTCATGTCTGAGCGAGGAAATGATGCCATGAACGCCGTCTATGAGGCTGCACTTCCTGTTTACTACTACAAACCCACACACAGAGACTGCCAGTGAGTTTCCATGGCAACCAGCCGCATCTCACATCACATTAACACACAGCTGCATATGGAGATATCACCATATCAGGCTCTTAGATGCTCTGGCAGGCGTTATATTAGGGTGAGATCAGGGTCACTTCAACTTCTGGCCACTTAATTGAGTTAATTTAGCTGATCGGCCGGCTTTACAAAGTCAGAAGATAACGCAAATCGTCTTGAGGTGTGTTGTGTGAAGTGGATGTGAGGGAGTGTGTGTGTGTTGTGTGTGTGTGTTGGAGTGAGTGGTGTGTGTGTGTGTGTGTGTGTTGTGAGAGTGTGTATGTGAGAGTGTGAGAGTGTGTGAGTGAGTGTGTGTGTGTGTGTGTGTTTTTTTTTGTGTTTGTGTGTGTGTGTGTGTGGTGGTGTGAGTGTGTGTGTGTGTGGAGTGTGTGGGTGTGTGTGAGTGTGTTTGTGTGTGTGTGGAGAGTGGGAGTGAGTGTGGTGTGGTGAGAGTGGGTGTGTGAGGGAAGTGAGTGTGGTGTGTTTGTGTGTTTGTGTGTGTGTGAGTGAGAGTGTGTGCGAGTGTCTGTGTGTGAGTGAGAGTGTCTGTCTGTGTGTGTGTGTGTGTGTGAGAGTGCGGTGTGTGGTGAGTGAGTGAGTGTGTTTTGTTGTGTGTGTGCGAGTGTGGTGTGAGGAGGAGTCTGTGTGTGTGGTGTGTGTGTGTGGAGTGAGTGTTGTGAGGTGAGTGAGTGTGTGTGAGTGTGTGTGAGAGTGTGTGTGTGTGTGGTGTGTGTGAGAGAGAGAGAGAGAGAAACTGTGTGTGTGTGTGAGAGTGTAGTGTGTGAGGGAGTATGTGAGTGTTGTGTGGGAGCATGTGCTGTGTGTGTGTGTGAGTGTGTGTGAGGGTGGGTGTGTGTGTGTGTGTGTGTTTTTTGTGTGTGTGTGTGTTTTTGTGTGTGAGAGTGTGTGTGTGTGTGCGTGAGTGTGTTTGTGTGTGTGTGAGAGTGTGTGTGTGTTGAGTGTGAGTGTGTGTGTGTGTGTGTGTTTTTGTGTGTTTGTGTGTGTGTGTGTGGGAGAGAGTGAGTGTGTGTGTGGGTGTGTGTGGGTGTGGGAGAGAGAGAGAGAGTGAGTGAGTGAGTGAGTGTGTGGTGTGTGTGTGTGTGAGTGAGTGTGTGTGGTGTGTGAGGGTGTGTGGTGTGATGTGTGTGTGTGTGTGTGAGAATGTCTGTGTGTGAGGGAGAGAGTGTGTGAGTGAGTGAGTGAGTGTGTTTGTGTGTGAGAGTGTGTGTGTGTGTAAGAGAGAATGTGTGTGTGTGTGTGTGAGAGTGTGGTGAGAGTGTGTGGTGGTGTGTGTGGGAGTGTGTGTGTGTGTGAGATGTGTGTGTGTGTGATGTGTGTGTGTATGATGTGTGTGTGTGGGTGTGTGTGTGTGGGAGTGCGTGTGTGTGTGTGTGTGTGGGTGTGTTTTTTTGTGTGTGTGTGTGTTTGTGTGTGCGGGTGTGTGTGTGTGTGAGTGGTGTGTGTGTGTGAGCAGTGTGGTGTGAGTGGAGTGTGTAGTTGTGTGGGAGTGTGTGGTGAGTGATGCGGGGGTGTGGTGTGTGGAGAGTGTGTGTGAGAGTGTGTGGTGGGTGTGTGTGTGAGCAGTGTGTGTGTGTGTGATGTGTGTGGGTGTGTGTGAGAGGTGTGTGTGAGTGAGTGAGTGAGTGTGTTAAAGTGAGTGTGTGTGTGTGTGTGTGAGTGTGTGTGAGGGTGTGTGTGAGTGTGTGGTGTGTGAGAGTGTGTGTTGTGAGTGAGTGAGTGTGTGGAGTGTAGTGTGAGCGAGGTGTGTGTGAGTGATGTGAGTGTGTTTTGTGTGTGTTGAGAGTGTTGTGTGTGAGCGTGTGTGTGTGACAGGGGTGTGTGAGGTGGTGTGTGTGAGTGGTGTGTGTGGGAGGACGTGAGAGTAGTTGTGTGTGTGTGGGGTCGTGTGTATGAGAGTGTGTGTGTGTTGTGCGTGAGTGAGTGTGACGTGTGTGAGTGTGTGTGTGTGTGGAGGAGTGTGTGTGTGTGAGTGGTGTGTTGTGTGAGTGGTGTGTGTGTTGGAGAGAGTGGTGTGTGTGAAAGTGATGGAGTGAGGTGAGTGTGGGTGTGAGGTGTGGCTGAGGACCTGTGAGTGTGTGTGAGTTGTTGTGGTGTGGTGTGTGTGTGTGTGTGTGTGTGTGTGCATATGTTTATGTGGTTTGAGGACACAAATTTGTTTAATAACATGGGTATGACATGGGTATTATGAGAAGGTGATTTATGAGGACATTTGAGTGTCCCCATATTTCAAAAGGCTTATAAATAATTCAGAATGAGTGTTTTTGAAAATCTAAAAATGCAGAAAGTCTCCTGTGAGGGGTAGGTTTAGGGGTAGGGGTGGTGTAGGGCAATAGAAAATACGGTTGGTACAGTATAAAAACCATTACGCCTAAGGAGAGTCCCCATAAACCACATATACCAACATGTGTGTGTGTGTGTGTGAGGTGTGTGGTGTTGTTGAGGGTGTTGTGTGTGTGGTTGTGTGAATCATTGTGCAATGAGTGGGTGTGGTGTGTGTGTGTGGTGCGCACGTTTTGTGAAAAATGAGGACATAAATGTGTATAATGAAAAAGGTATGACAGGTATTACAAGGAGAAGGTGACTGTTCAGGACATTACCCCATGTCCCCACCTTTCAAAACGCTTATAAATCACACAGAAGGGAGTGTATTCAAAATCTGAATAGCACAAAGTCTCCTGTGAGGGGTAGTTTTAGGGGTAGGGTTGGTGTAGGGCATTAGAATATACGGTCTGTACAGTATAAAAAAACATTACGCCTATGAAGAGTCCCCCTTTTCACAAA
>JADLZN010006415.1:57500-62500 GCA_018155175.1 Sinocyclocheilus anophthalmus | reverse complement strand
ATAATTAACATTAAATGAAGAAATGCATAAGAATGAGAAAATAAACATTACAGACAAAATTCATGTGTTTTGTTTTTTTTTTTTTGTTTTTTTTTTTTTTTTTTTTTTTTTTTTTCTGCATGATGTCCGTTATCGTAAGAAATAACTCGCCTCTGTTTGCCAAAATAACCGTTTACAGTAAGGAACGAGAACTTGTCAAATCTGAAAGCAGTTTCTCTTGTGTCTGGCAGGATGCGTTTGCTAAAGGCGAGGTGTTCCTGGGGCACAAAGATCACGGATACCACGTTACGATCGGACTCCCCGCCGGAACCCACTACAACGGGATGTGGCAGTACGGCATCACCATAGAAACGCCCGAACGCAGCTTCCTGTTCACCTGCGAAACAGATACGGAGCAAAAAGATTGCATGCGCATGAATTGCAGTCATGAGCACTCGCATGAGCCCACAGGAGTACACAGGTAGCACCACACACACACACACACACACACACACACACACATACACACACACACACACACACACACAGACACACACACACACCACACACACACAACCCACATTACACACATGCACAGCACACACACACACATACACACATGCACAGAACACACGCACACACACACCATCACATGCACAGAACACACGCACACTCACACTGACACGCACATGCACACGGACACACACACGCACACGCACACACACACACACAACAACAACAAAACACACACACACGCACACAAGCGTTTTGAAAAGGGGGGACATGGGGTAATGTCCTGAAAAGTCACCTTCTCCTTGTAATGCCTATGTTATACCTTTGTCATTATACAAATTTATGTCCTCATTTGTCACAAAAACGCACACACACACACACACACACACACTCACACACACACGCACACACACGCACACACACACACACATACACATATGAGTGTGAACACCACAACATGAGTGCTGCTGTGTTTTTCAGTGGAGGCCTACTTCAAACAAAACACTGATGTACATTCGGTGTGACCTCTGACCTTTCACCTGTGACCTCTGCAGTTGACCCGCCACGGATCTCACAGCACGTGCCTCGGATGTTTGTGTTTTTAAGTTGTTTTACACTAAGTATTTGTTTGTATACTGTACTACGATTCTGTATCATTACATCTTGAAACTCAGAGTATTTTGTCTCCATAACATTATATTTGCATGTCTGCGTTTTCCACAAACTGGTTTGCTAATCTGATTTGACCAAATCTGATTTTTTATAAGGATTAAAGGCTCCATCTAGTGGTGGGATTAAATTATTTAACCACTGACCCTTCACATGAACATTTATTAAAACGATTTGCAACACATTTTTTAATGAAAGTCAACTCTCTAATTCTAAACCTCCTTTTATTCACATATTAAAGGGATAGTTCAGTCAAAAAAATATAAAAAATATCACCCTGTCATCATTTATTCACCCTAATGTTGTTCCAAACCTGTATGACTTCCTTTCTTCTATGGATTACAAAAGGAGATGTTTTAGCAGAATGTTCACGCTGCTCTTTTTCATACAGTAACAGGTTATAGTGACCACATTTAGCCTCAAAAAAGACCAAAAGCCTTATAAGTGTCATAAAACTATCCATCATGTGTCTTGCAAAAATATTCATTTTTTATCACATCTTGTCATGTTGCAATCTTTTTTCCATTAATCTACATTCCACACCCCATAATGACAAAGCAAAAACCAGATTTGTGATTTTCAAGTTAAGTTTATATAAATACATATAGATTAATGGAAAACACTGTATTTTTTAGGTTTTCTGTCATATGATGGTTTGTGTGCCGAACAGGCTGAAATATAAGTCACTGTAAATCTACTGCAGCTCTCAAATCTCATTGGTTCTAGTGTGTCACATGACCATTCAATCAGAATATTTAAACACACATGGCCACAAATGAGATTTCAGAGCTACACTGCAAGAGAAGATTCTGAAGCATGAACATGAAGGTGACTAAATCTGGACAGAATTGTCTTTTCCTGTAGTGTTATGATCCCTCAGGGTTTAGTGCAGCTTTTTAATAAAGTACTGATCTAACCATGTGTTTGAGGTCTGATTGTGATTGTTCTTGTGAGCTGGAGGAGGATATTAGTGGACATGTGTTTGAACGTGAGTGTGAATGGAAGATTACTGAGTGCTGCTCATGGTCGGGGTGTGTGAAACAGCACCAGGGTGTTCAGAGACGCTCAATCGCTGAACGTCACATCACACCCACCTGAGAGAAAGAGACAGAAGAGACGGACATCAGAGAAACCTGCAGACACGACAGAAACAAAGACGCATAGAGCAGCCAAACACAAAGAGCTGAAGGCAAACGCTCTGAGCTGCATGGATACAGCGAAGAACATCAGAGGAACATGTGTGTGGTCGTGAACGGAGGATTATTTTACCACAATCCTGAGTTGGATCATGGGTATGTTTAGGGCTCGTTACAGAAGGACTTGTCACTCTGTTGCTCCGTGTTCATTTGGTGCTGTGATGTTTGAAGAAGCTTCTCTGTCTGTTTTCCGCCGTAAAAGCATTCTTATAACTAAACCTTCCAAAGGGTGTTTTTCACAGCAATTCCACAGAAGGACCGTTTTGGGAACTTTTCAGTAAACGGTTCTGTTTTTTTGTTTGAATTATCTAAAGAACCTTTTTCCACTGTAAAGAACATTTGGAGAAGTTCCGTGGATGTTAAAGGCTCTTCATGGAACCATCAATGCTAATAAAGAAGTTAAACAAGAGCTCAGTTTTACAGGAACATTTGAATTTATTTCTTCCAGATCCTCGCCTAACAGCAGTGATGCAAGAAAATAATGATTTTGGGAAGCTTTCAGTTATCAGTTCTTAAAAGAGCCATTTTTGTCTTCACGTGAAGAACATTTAATAACCTTTTTCCACTATAAAGAACCTTTGGTGCAATTGGAGAAGTTCCATGAATTTTAACGGTTCTTCTTTGAACCATTGATTCCAGCTTCAGTTTTATTAGGAAACATTGCATTGATATATTTCTCCTGGATCTTCTTACGATTGTCCAACAGCAGTGATGCCACAAAATAATGATTTTGGGAAGCTCTCAGTGATCAATTCTTAAAAGAACCATTTTTGTCTTCATGTAAAGAACACTTTTTTTTCTTCACTATAAAGAACCTTTTCTGCAAGGGAAAGATTCCATTGATGTTAGAGGTTCTTCTTGAAACCATTGATACCAATACAGCTCTGTTTTATAGGAAACATTTGAATTGATATATTTCTCCCGGATCTTTTTACGATGAGTAACTCACCCAACGGCAGCACCGCAGCCGGAAGTGCCGGAGTAGTTTGGGTCACTCCGCTCCTGGGTGCCACCCTTGTCATCATGTGTGTTTTGGGCATGACGGGAAACCTGTACACCCTCGCCATCATGCGATCGGCCACGTTACGGCGCGCCGGCTCCATGCACGTCTTCATCCTCAACCTTGCAACGGCGGATCTGCTCTATCTGGGCACCATCCCGTTCGTAGTCTGCACCTACTTCGCCCACGACTGGTTCTTTGGGGAAATGGGCTGCAGGCTGCTGTTGAGTCTGGATCTGCTCACCATGCATGCCAGCGTGTTTGTGCTGGTGGCCATGAGTCTGGAGCGCTACCGCGCCGTGGCCGCTCCATTCCGAGCCCGTCGCTCGACCGCACGTAATCACTGGCTGATGGCGTTGGGAATCTGGGCGGCAGCGTTCGTGTTGACGCTCCCTATGATGGTGATGATCCGTCTCCGCGAGGGACGTCCCAGTACGGTGGGCCTCGTCAAACGCATCTGCTTCCCAACATGGACACCTGAGGCTTTCAAGGCGTATCTGACCGCGCTCTTCTTCACCAGCATGCTCCTGCCAGGCCTGCTGATGGTGGGACTCTACACGGGTCTCGCCCGGCATTACTGGGCCGCCCAGGCTAACCTGACTCATGGATCCTCGTCGTCCATTTGCAGGCGCCGACTGAAGCACAAAGTGGTGGGAATGATCTTCTGCATCGTGGTGGCGTACTGGACGTGTTTTCTGCCGTTCTGGGGTTGGCAGATGGCGAAGCTCTTCTCGTCCGAGTCGCTCCGCTCGCTGTCGGCCGCCGCTCACACCTACGTCAACTTCTTCGTCACCTGCCTGACGTACGGAAACAGCTGCGTCAACCCGCTGCTTTACACGCTGCTGACGCGCAACTACCGGGACTACCTGGCCCAGAGAGGTCAGTCATCAGGGGCGAGTCGAGGGGACCAGGGGTCGGCCGCGGGGGTCAACCCTATCCAAGATCATATAGGATGAGTTCAGGAGAGAGTTACAAATTCTGGGTCCAGTTGCGTAAACATAGCCAGTATGCTAAGACTGCGTCTCTGGGCCTCTTTGGTCACTTTTGACCGGAAAATGTTACATTTTGAATTTTTTGATTTTTTTTGCTTCATTGGAATGTGATGTTTTTTGTCGCATTAGCTATGTGAACAGGAAAAAAATAAAATATATATATATCATGGACATGATACGGATATGATAAAGGGTAGAAAAATAAAAAGTAACACTTGGTACCTTCACTTGATATCTTCATGGTCAAAAATGACCGACATAGGAAACGAATCGGGAAAAAATTGCTTCATCGGACTGCAATGAAACTTGGTTACTTTTGTCACATTAGCTACTGTATGTGAACTGATAAAAATTAATCAATAAATACATTTAAGTATGGACATGCTTCGGACATGTTAAAGAGTCGAAAAATAAAAAGTAACACTTGGTACCTTCACTGTCAAAAAATGCTATGCAATCTACATTTTTATGTAACTGATTTAAAGTTATGTCTAGTCTTAAAGTGAAAACTAGATGACTAACTTGTAAAACTAGGCTAAGCGGTTTATGCAACCAGCCACTGTTTTGAGATTTCAACTGGTGTTGCTTCAGTTCTGTATTTTACACTTGACTTTACACATTACCAAAACTGTTTATCGTACAAAAGCAACA
>JADLZN010006415.1:0-52500 GCA_018155175.1 Sinocyclocheilus anophthalmus | reverse complement strand
GCATGACCGTGCTGCTGGTTAGAGTTGTTCGCGGTGTGGGCGAGGTCAAAGGTCAGAGGTCACCGGCGCTCACCTTGAACTCTCCGCCCTGTTGAAAGGGGAAGCAGGGTTCGTGATGTTCATCTCCCCAGCCGCCCTGGTTGGAGTTGCACACGACGACGTTCGAGTTAAAGCGAGGGTTGAAGTGAAGGGCGACTGTGTCTGCGTCGTGACCGATGTTGATGGAGAACCTGAGGACAGAGAGACGCACGCTTTGAGACACGCATGCACAGTTTCTACGGATAATATACAAAAGTGCTTTCTCGCCACTGTTGCCTGCTTTGGTTTGCTCAGGCGGGGTTTAAAAGATAATTCATATTTAGTAATCTTATTGATTTAACTGCACTGCACAAGACATTAAATTAACACTGTTAGTGTCATTATAACACTGTCTACGTTAATTGCATGCAATCTATATGCATTATACTAATATAATATATATATATATATATATGAAAAGTAAAACCATGAAAAAAAACACATTTGTTATTTGAAATAAAAAAAATTTTTTTGAAAGCTTATTGTATTTCAGCTGATTTCGGAGGCAATATTTCTTATTTTCATTGAGTTTAACTTAATGTGCTAAATAACTAAAACTAAAACAGACTTTCTCAAGGTTGAAAAGCAGATGTACGCACGCTTCACAGCCTGGTTTAGTCTTTCCAGTGATCTTCATCTCCATCCCGGCCTTAAAGCTCATGTCCTTTATAGTGAACACCTGAGAGAGACGGAGGACAACACCATCAACGATTCAAGACATCACTCTCAGGTGGGTTTGCAATCACAATAGAATTGATAAGATAAGACACGGACAGCATTGTGAGAGGTTCACATGCTCTTTATCCTTCAGTGATGATGTACTCAGATCAAATTACTGTTTAACCTGCGATTCTGTCGATAAGAGGAACGGTTGTTGGACAGAATGTGTTATCTGAGCGGCCAAACCCAACGTTAATGATAAACCTCTGATAATAAAGTCATAAAGAAGTGAACAGGAAGATCCAGCGAGCAAATATTGATCTAACACGAGACGACATTCAGACCCTGAAACCACACGTTATTCTGACTCATGATAGATACGCTGTGAGGAGAAAATCATTTTGATTTGCATCATTTTTATAATTCTTATATTTCCAGATGTTATTTGTGAGCCTGCAGCACAAAAGCAGTGTTAAGTCGCTGGGGGATATTTGTAGCAATAGCCAACAATACATTGTATGGGTCACAATTATACATTTCTCTTTTATGCCAAAAATCATTAGGATATTAAGTAAAGATCATGTTTCATGAAGATATTTAGTAAATTTCCTACCGTAAATATATCAGAACTTAATGTTTGGTTAGTAATATGCATTGCTAAGAACTTCATTTGAACTTTAAACGTGATTTTATCAATATTTAGATTTTTTTTTGCACCCTCAGATTCCAGATTTTCAAATATTGTCCTCTCCTAACAAACCATACATCAATGGAAAGCTTATTAATATTCAGCTTTCAGATGATGTATAAATCACAATTTCGAAAAATGGACCCTTATGACTGGTTTTGTGGTCCAGGGTCACATTTTATCATTGAGATGGCTTGTATATATGTATATAACAATGCAGATGAGCAGGTGAATGATCAGCCTCACATGAGTGTGACGTTTCTTTTTAAAAGAGAAGTTTAAGTGCTGCTGAATCCTATGCAATCTCTTCTCTTGAAACCCACTGATGTCCACATGTATGTGTGGGAAAAGCATATATTTCAAGTGTTTTGTGGCTGTTTTCTATGCCTTGAAATCATGATATTAAAATGTGCTGATGTTTCCAAGTTACAGGTTTATTTTTCAGGTTAATTAGTAATAATTAGTAAATCATATCAAGTCCATTCTGGATTATTTAATGTTGTTTCTTAATAATGTAATAATTCAACTGAAGCGTAATTTCTTAATTCATTTGACACTTCGTTTTGCAATCACAGTGTTGCTGCGGTGAGATTCTCCAGAGGATTCATGCTGTTGATTCAACACAACAAACAGCTAAAAGTCGCTGTGGATCACTCTGACACTGAATAGAATAGATTAGAACAGAATAGAATAGAGAGCCAGTGAAAGGAAGTGATGTCACTCACCATCTTGTTGAGTTGGTGGAGCTGCAGCAGCCGTGTGTCTCGTTCACCTGCAGCCCCTCATTATAAACCCAGGAGGCGTGTCCAGACACTCCAGCCAATAGGAGCAGAGCAGAGCGGTGAGGCTGAGCCAATCACACTCACTGACCGAATCAGTATGACTGTTAACTTTGACATTCCATCATGAATAGGCTGATTGATTTAACATGACATTATCACACACAGCACTGTTCGACACTCCACGCATCTTTAAAGAGCGTATAAACAGATGTGCAGAATGTTTTTGGGAATCAGCACAATAAAATGCAAGTTTTGATTCAGCTAATGGAGATTTTCATCCAGAAACAGGAATCTGCTGCCGTTCATTGATGGGTAGTTGAAGTGTCGTACTCCATCTCTAATTAATTATAAAGTACATTTGAAATGTCACACTGCAGAGCCATTTTGGATTACTTGGGGATTTAATTGCTGATGGATTATTACAGAATGTGTGTTGAATTAAAATTAAGAAAATGAGTGTGACACATTCTAGACAAAAATATAATGCAATATAACAATGCAAAAGAAAAAAAAAGAGCAAGAAGCAAAATTACTTAAGATATTCAGTCTTATTTTCTAAAAATGTAATTTATGTTTTAAGCAATAAAACAAGACCTAATATTTTAAGTTATTTTACTTGTGTCTTGTTTTAAGAATGTTTAAATATTTGTACTGGAGACCAAGACACAAATACAGAGAACACTTCTTTTTTTTTTTTTTTGCAGTGCATTCAAAGGGAAACTGAAAATGAAATTTAATTTCCAAAAACCTTTACATTTGTAACTTTTGCTTATACTTTTATTATATTTCAGCTTTAATTATTGGGTAGCGCTTCTTATAGTAATTACAACCCATGTGGTTAACTTGTATTATCGGGACTTTCTTAGGTAAGTGTAAGATAAAGTGTAACCAGTTAATGGCTCTCAGCTGTAGTTTGTATAAAGTGAAGTACAAACTAAACTGCATAATCAATATTCACCGTTACAATCTCTTAAAATCTCTATTTGCATATATTCTTATTCATTATGGTTATCTGGATTCATCTTGAATATACAATATATCTCATTTGAATTGCAGGCAGCAGAACCGTAAAATAACTAAACATTTAGAGAAAAGTTTAATTCAAACGTTTGTAGCAGACAATAATGTGACTGTTGGCCCAAAACAAAAGACATTCATTCATTCATTCGTCTTCTTACAGCTAGGATTTCTAATCAGACATCAGACAGAACAAAGAGCAGTCTGAGGTCCAGCGAAGGTCACGTTACACAGATTTACCCTGAAAGCAGAAGTGAGTCCATGTGCAGAGGAAGAATGCAATGATTTCATCATGAACTGTGTGTGTGTGTGTGAGTGTGTGTGTCAGTGAGTGAGTATGTGAGTGTGTGAGTGTGTGTGTGTGCGTTTTTGTGACAAATGAGGACATAATGTGTATAATGACAAAGGTATGACAGATATTACAAGGAGAAGGTGACTTTTCAGGACATACCCCATGTCCCATTTTAAAAACGCTATAAATCCAAGGGGAGTGTATGAAAATCTAAAAATGCTGAAAGTCTCCTGTGAGGGGTAGGTTTAGGGGTAGGGTTGGTGTAGGGCAATAGAATATACGGTCTGTACAGTATAAAAACCATTACGCCTATGGAGAGTCCCCACTTTTCACAAATGTAAACCTGAGTGTGAGTGAGTGTGAGTGTGTGTGTGTGTGTGTGTGAGTGTGTGTGTGTGTGAGTGTGTGTGTGTGTGTGTGTGAGCGAGTGTGTGTGTGTGTGAGTGAGCGAGTGAGTGTGTGTGTTATGAAGCGTCCTGAGAGACAGCGGGGCGAGTGGAATTTCATGAAACAGTGCAGACCTCTAGAAATCTTTAGCTCAAGTCTGATGTATTTGCTTGGAGGTCAAAGTGCAGAGTTAAAGAGTGTCACCCTGAGCGTCTGGGTCTCTGCTAGAGATTCCTCAGTTGCTCTGAATCTGGTGCTGATGATGGAGAGCGTGCAGCAGACGATCACGAGGGTCTCTCAGGAGCTCAGCTGCAGTCTGACGTCCCGCCGCGTGGCAGAACACCTGGATCGACACGATGAGCTGTGGCAGCTGCGCCAGGAGTTCCTCGTGACCAAAATATAGGACCTGCCGCCATGTGAGTGACGCTTTATGACCCGACATACAGTATATCACAGCATGACATGTGACTCAGATTAAATCAGCATGATGGAGTGTTTGCTCAGATTCATCCTGTGCATCATCTGATTTCTCGTCTGTTTTTAGCGGATTTGTCACTTGTGGACGGTTCTGAAGATTGTGTTTATTTCGCTGGGAATTCACTGGGTCTCCAGCCGAAAAACACCAAAAAATCCATCGAAGAGAAGCTGTAGAAATGGGCCACAATGTGAGTCGTCTGTCTTGATTTATCAGCTGATAAATGCTGAATCAGTTTCAGAAAAATATAAGATCAATATCAAATAAAAAATTCTGTGAAAATGTTTCAGGCTTAAGGATGTCATTTTGGTGACTGTATTTTTATCGTTTTATTTTGCTTCTTAAAAGCTTAATTTATATATATATATTTTATTAAATACAATAAATAGTTTTTATAAATCATAATGTAATTTAAATGTAAAGTTATATTACGTATTATATATTTTCTTTAATATATTTATTTTTGGTGAAGGTATTTTTCTAAACATGTTGCTTATTAGAAGAACATTTTCCTTTATTGTTTGCTAAAACACATTTATATTCTAAATCATAAGTTAATTTAAATTCGTTTTTATTATTTATTTCATTTTCTATTTATATTTCAGGATTTAGGATGGCATGTTGGCATCTGTATTTTTCCATGCATTTTGATTATCAGAAGCTTGTTTTCTATATTTATTATTTCATTTAATTTAATTTCATTTTCACACCAGAAAATGATCTTAAATATGATTAAAATATGATTTTTTCACTTTAAGGTAACTGGTAAACAGGTTCGTTACTGATTTTTTTTACTTTTATGTATGTATATATTTATATATTTTTGCCATGACAAGCACTGTTAAGAATTAATTAGATAAAATAACTGAAATGCTATGAAGGAAATCCCATAATAATGCAGAGACCCATAACCACATGTTGTTTCCAGTGGAGTCCATGGCCACCTGAAGGGGTCGCGACCTTGGGTCTGGGCTGAAGAGACCCTGGAGGAGCTGATGGCAAAGATCGTTGGTAATTAAGAGCTTCTTAACTAAGAGTTTGTTATTGAGTTCAGTTTGACTGGTCACAGTCTCATCCAGTATGCTAATAAATGAGGTCCATAGGGAACATTTGCTTTTCATATCTGTGTTTCTATGGCATGTAAACGCAGAGAGAAGCCATACGTCTGTCTGTAGATAGACTGTGGGAGGGTTCAGCTAAGATAAACAGGGTAGAGAGAGGACTTTACCCCCACATTTAATCCCTGGAGCTCCTCATTGAGCCAGACTGCTTTTATGGACGTGTGTATTTGTGTTTGAATCTTTAAATAGGTGCTAAACCTGAGGAAGTGGCTCTGATGAATGGACTGACAGTCAATCTGCATCTTCTGATGGTTAAAACAGTCACGAAAAAAGTTGCACAATTTTTTCTGCATACACATTTTTAAATATTCTTCTTTTTATTATCCTCTCAGCTTTCCTTCTACAAACCGACTCCGAAACGCTATAAGATTCTTCTAGAAGACAAGGCCTTTCCATCAGATCACGTATGTAAACCTAAACTAATGTTATTAACATTATTTTGAACATAGGTGTGCATTAAAAGCATCGGTGTGTTTGTGTGAATGTGCAGTACGCCATTGAATCTCAGATCCGGCTGAGAGGACTGGACGTGACCGACAGCATGCTGACCATTGCACCCAGACAGGTAATGACATCACTTCCTCTCAGTGTGGGCGGTGTGACAGGAAGTGCTCTGTGAGCGTGTGGATTGGCTGTTTCAGGGTGAAGACACCATCAGGACGGAGGACATCGTGTCGGTCATCGAGCGGGAGGGCGACGCCATGGCTCTGGTCATGCTCAGCGGCGTTCAGTATTACACCGGTCAGCTGTTCGACATGGAGGCCATAACCAGAGCAGGACACGCCAAGGTCAAACGGTCATGGACCGCGCTTTTCATGGCAATGAATGTCATCAGAGATTAAGTGATTATACACTAGTCAACATCTGAAGTGCATCCTTTCATCCAAGTTGTCCTAAAACCAAAATGCGTCAAACTTTTTTGATCCACTTCAAATGTTGACTACTGTATTTGCTTCCGTCGAGGCACATATGAGTGTGATTTCAACAAAGAAATGTATCTATCCCATAATCCCAAAAAAGAGACCCACCAATCAATAGTTCCTGTTACCATGAACAGGCTCAATGACGACCGTTCACTCATATCGGGGTTAGGGTTGCAGACAATTTCTGGTAAATTTGTGGAAATATTGCCGTTTTTTTTTTACTTTTAGAAAATTTAGAAAATTTTTGGAAAGTTTTAGGAAATTTACCAGAAATGATTTGCCCCTTTGCAACCCTAATTGGGGTTTATGTAATTGATTAATAGATGCATAAGAAGTTTGACCTCTCCATCCTCCCAAACTACTTATTTATCTGTATTACGGTTGTAATGGTACACGTATTCGTACCGAAAATGTTAGGTACAGGTCTTTTAGTTCAGTACGCACGTGTACCGAACAATTCATTCATTTTTCAGAAAATTCAGACAAATTAATTCAGTTTTGGTGCTCTTTGATGAGGCGTGATATATCGCTGTATAAATGACTCAGTTCTTTTATGCAACAAGTTATGACAGCCACTTTATAAAATGATTATATTTCAACAACAAATAGAAATTGTATAATATAAAAGGTAATTTAAAAACTGCATTGAGTGCAATGTACATGTTTGCATACAATTTTTTTATTTATTTATTGAGTGCGGATTATTTGTTAAAAAGAAATAGTAACTAATTTAAGGGGGCTCTCTTGTTAATGTGACCTTATACTTTGTGCTACTTATAGTTTAGAGCAGAAGCTGAGGGAGATTTTTTATAGATGTTTTAAAAATATATTTTATTAGGTAGATTTAAACAACATTTTTATTATAATTTAATTTATTTAAAGAAAGAGCAATTTGTTCAGTAAAACATTGTTTAATTAAACAAAATATATGTTTAGTATTTTTTCCTCCTGCTTTAGCGAAACCATACCGAACTGTGATGTCAAACCTGAGGTACAGTACGTACAGAACCGTCATGTTTGTGTACTGTTACACACCTAATCTGTATGCTGCTATTTAAAATTGCCTTTAGAGGTCGATAATATTGTAACTAATTGTGAATTGACAACATCCTTAATGATGCTTTACTGGAGTTAATTGAATCACTGAATAATACTAAAATAAGCAATATTTAAAAAATGTTATTCAAAGTTTGCAGTGTTAGCTGCTTTTGTTCGTGGCTTAAAATATTAAAACTTCATTTTTAAAATAGATTTTGTACATGCATATAGGAAAAAGTAAATTGGAAAAATACTTCCACTATAAATATCATTTTTATTAATTATAAATGTTTATTATTGTTTTATTATTGTTGCTTAGAAAAAAAAAACGGCTCACATATGCGCTCTAAAAAATGCTGGGTTGTTTCAATCCAACATTGGGTCAAATATGGACTAAACAAATGCTGTGTTACTATTTTTAAGTACCATTTTTAACCCAAAAGTTTGGTTAGTCCATATTTGACCCAAAGTTGGATTGAAACAACCCAGCATTTTTTCTACACACACATATGCCTTAATCCTGGTTTCAGAATGTCAACTTTATTTCTATAGCTCTTCATGCAAAGAACAGATTGTTTCAAAGCAGCTTCACAGTAATGAACAGGAAAACAACAATCACTGATCTTCAAATGTTTCACACAGAATGTGTGTGTGTGTGTGTGTGTGTTCAGGGGAGTAGGTCGGGTTTGATTGTGCACATGCCGTAGGAAATGCAGAAATGCAACTTCATGACTGGAATGTGGATTTTGCATGCTGGTGCTCTTATAAGGTTAGTGTCCGTGTTGTGTTATGTTCATTAATTAATTTTTATTTATTGTTGTTTTATATTTATTGCATTAGTGTTGAATGTGTGGTGCATCATTGTTAGTGGTGATTAGTGTGTGTTTTATTCAGTATGTGAACTCAGGGGCCGGTGGTCTGGCTGGAGCTTATATACATGAGAAACACGCTCATAGCGTCAAACCCACGTGAGTATCACACATACGCTCTTTAACACGCTTACAGATAAAATAAAGCTCATGAGATGCTCATGCAGTGTGTGTGTGTGTGTGTGTGTGTGTGTGAGTCAGTCTGACGGGCTGGTGGGGACACGATCTGAAGACCAGATTCCTCATGAACAACGGTATAACAATCCTGGTGGAATATCAGTCACTGACAAAAACATTATTGTGATCACTGTAAGGTTTGTGGGATTGTGGGAGCTCATGGCCTGCTCTCTGCTGACATCCTGTGGACACAAATGTAGTTGCATTACACTCTGTAAAGCAGCTTTATATGTTGTAGATGCTTTTAATTATAGATTTTTGTCAAAAGTCAGTCCCAGTATATCTGCAATATAAAAAATAAATAAATACTAATATTTAAAAAAAATGACTTGAATGTTCATGGATGACTTGAATATTCCTGCAGAAATGGAGCTTCAGCCTGGTGTTAATGGATTCCGTCTGTCCAATCAGCCCATCTTACTGGTGTGTCCACTACAGGCCAGTCTAGAGGTCAGACATCACAAAGTACAAAGCATACTGACAACAATTTACTGACAACCGTCAGACAACATACTGGCAACCATCTAACGACATACCGACAACTGTCATACAACATACTGATAACCATCATACAACATATTTGCAACCTTCATACAACATACCGACAACTTTCATACGACATACTGACAACCATTATACAACATACTGAAAGCCATCTTACAACATACTGACAACAACTTATTGATAACAATCATACAACATATTATCAACCTTCGTACAACATACCGACAACCGTCGTACAACATACTAATAACCATTTTAAAACATACTGACAACCTTCATACAACATACTGACAACCTTCGTACAACATACTGACAACCATCGTACAACATAACGACAACCTTCGTACAACATACCGACAACCGTCGTACAACATACTAATAACCATTTTAAAACATACTGACAACCTTCATACAACATACTGACAACCTTCGTACAACATACCGACAACCTTCGTACAACATACCGACAACCATCGTACAACATAACTACAACCTTCATACAACATACAAACAACCTTCGTACAACATACAAACAACCATCGTACAACATAACTACAACCTTCGTACAACATATCGACAACCTTCGTACAACATAACGACAACCTTCGTAGAACATAACAACAACCTTCGTACAACATAACTACAACCTTCATACAACATACCAACAACCTTTGTACAGCATAACGACAACTTTCGTTCAACATACTGACAACCAACATACTAACAACCATCGTACAACATACTAACAACCATCGTACAACATAACGACAACCATCGTACAACATAACTACAACCTTCGTACAACATAACTACAACTTTCGTACAACATATTGACAACCATCGTACAGCATACTAACAACCATCGTACAACATAACGACAACCTTCGTACAACATACCGCCAACTTTTGTACAACATACTAACAACCATTTTACAACATACGGACAACCTTCATGGAACATACTAACAACCATCGTGCAACATACCGACAACCATCGTACAACATACCGACAACCTTCGTACAACATAACGACAACCTTCATACAACATAACAACAACCTTCGTACAACATAACTACAACCTTCATACAACATACAAACAACCTTCGTACAACATACAAACAACCATCGTACAACATAACTACAACCTTCATACAACATACAAACAACCTTCGTACAACATACAAACAACCATCGTACAACATAACTACAACCTTCATACAACATACAAACAACCTTCGTACAACATACAAACAACCATCGTACAACATAACTACAACCTTCATACAACATACAAACAACCTTCGTACAACATACAAACAACCATCGTACAACATAACTACAACCTTCATACAACATACAAACAACCTTCGTACAACATACAAACAACCATCGTACAACATAACTACAACCTTCGTACGACATATCGACAACCTTCGTACAACATAATGACAACCTTCGTATAACATAATGACAACCTTCGTATAACATACCGACAACCGTCATACAACATACTAATAACCATTTTACAACACACCAAACCTCCGTTTAATGTGATTGATAAGAAGCTATGTGACGATTACACAATCGTGTGTTTTTAAAGAGAACCAGTTCTAACAAAGAATAGTTTAATTTTTGGGTTAAAATAATTCCTTAATATGAAATTCGAATGGTATGTCAATTAGAGATTAGACCTAAATCTAATCGGATATTTAAATCTACACGCTAATGCACGCTATATACACAAAGTCATGCAATGCTGATGTTAACATAAACAATTTGAGAACAAAGTATAACAATAATAATATTTGCACGGTTGATTTGTGATTGAGCGAACAGCGGAGATTTAATCACCCATTGGCGCGATTTATTGTAATGGTTTTTTTTTCTCAGTTAGTCAGAACAAAAGTGGCAGACTTGTTACTTACTTGTTCAGATGACAATATCTGGTGAAAATTTTATTTGGGTCATACTTCCAAGACACAGAATCAGTGATTCCGAAGTACAGTGAATATCCACACCGGTGCGGTGACTGATAGCCACACATACTCCTCAAAGATCTCTTAAGATTAATCCGCGCTCGAGCCGTGCCGCTGCACAACCCACGTAAAGAAGATAATTCCACAAATAACTGCAATTGCAGGTTTCAAACAGAGATGGCGACAAAGAGGCTAAAGTTACGGACTGCACCTTTTAGTTTTGAATTCATCTTAATTCATGTAGGTGAATATATTGTCTCATTCTTTTTTCTTAGTTTCTGGTGTCCAGATTTTTAACCGGACGAGCATGAAGGATCTGAGGAGGAAGTCAGTGCTGCTGACGGGGTATCTGGAGTATCTGATCAGACATCACTACAGCAAAGACCCGTCAGACCCCGACAAACCCTCTGTCCACATCATCACGCCCTCTGACCCCGAGCAGAGAGGCTGCCAGCTGTCTCTGTGCTTCTCTCGTCCAATCAGAGCCGTGTTTCAGGAGCTGCAAAAGAGAGGAGTCGCCGTACGTTCCGCCTTATTTTTGAGAACATTCTGTCATCATTTAAGGTCTTTGCACACTGCATCTGAAATTTTTGCATGTGTGTTTTCGTATTCGTTATCTTCACACACAGAAACCTTGCACACTGTGTCAAAATACTTGCTATGAGAAAATCTAACCCAATCTGAATTTTTTTATGACGGACTAAAGTTTCGGAGGCAGTGTGTAAATGTGATTGACACAATGTGAGGTTGTATTTATTTTTTAATATGCGAACATTTCGGACTCAATTTTTCCAAAATTTCCGTATGCCTTTTTTCATATTCGTCATTCAAAAAATTGGTCACACGCATAAACCTTGCACACTGAGTCCGATGCGTATTAATTAATCCGTTGCGAAAATATAATACAAAAAGGAGTCTTGTGAGGATGATTTTGTTGTCCTCTCTTGGATGGACCCAATATTTCCTCTTTCTTTTTTTCTTTTAAAGAGGAAATATTGGGTCCATCCAATACTGAGACTGTGTAGAGAGAAAGGAGAGTTCCACCTCTTTATCAAGGAGCTGCGGGATTAACACGATCGATTCAAAGTTTATATTTATATATTACTATTTATATTCCGTCTCTTTGTATTCCACACTTTGTTTGTCATACAGTGCGTTGTGCTGCGAGACGAAGTGAATCTACTTGTCAGATGCCATTCTGTATTTTGGCATTCACTTCTACGGTGGCTCTGAATAAAAATAGAACCCGAACCGAATTGATTGATCCGGATGAAAGTTTCGGAGGCAGCGTGTAAACGTGAGGTCATATTTATTTTTTTAACGTGTGAAAATTTCGGCTAAGAATTTCGGACTCAGTGTGCAATGGCCTTTACTCTCCCTCATGTCGCTCCAAACCACTATGACTTTCATTCATCTTTGAAACACCATAGATACTTTTAATAAATCATGAGAAATTCTGTCCCTCCATTAAAAGTCCAGGTAACCAGAACCTTGAAGATCCAAAAAGATCATAAAGACCTCATGAAACTAATCCAACAGAACCGAGCGGTTTAAATCCGTCTTGTGTAGAGATAAAATTGCTTTTTATGATGAACATTTAATTTAACCTTCTATTCCCATACAAACACACATAGAGCAAATCACATATGGAAAACATAAGAGCTCATTGGCTCTTACGCAGATACAACATACCAACAACTATCGTACTACATCATGCATATGTATGTTTACTATATCCATGCATATATATTGATCAGTGCTTTAAAGGGGTCATATGATGATATTTAAATTTTTCCTTTCTCTTTGAAATGATACAAGCTCTTGGTGCATAAAGAAAATCTGCTTTCAACCAAAGGTTGCAAAAGAAAAAGTATCAATCAACAAGAGATATATCTTTTATAAAGTTAAGAGTCAGCACGCCTAACTTAAAACGGGGTTCTCACACGCCCCAACAGTCTCCATTCTGTGTGGAAGATTTGGCATACGCAGCCCACCAAATGCTTCACGCAAAGAAAGAAGGCCGTAATTGTATTCTGCGTAGTATGTTGCGCTGCCAACGGTCATTTGTGGGGTGCTGTGTTTCGTTGTGATAGTGAAACTACTTTGTTTGGCCTTCCTAAAATGGACACGATTAGAAATCAGTGTTTAAATTGTACTTACAACACTTTTCCTGAACAGTTTAACCCAAATATTCAGATTTGTGCAGCATATTTTATGGAGGACTGTTTTCTGATCTTGGTTGAGTAGACTACAATGCCGGCTGTTCGGACTCAAAGACTGTAAGTATGTTTTTTATATTTAAAGGATTTACCACTGATGATTCAAACAGGAGTTGAGCAGTGTAGAGTAGCAGCTGTTGTTTGTCATTTCTCCGATCACAAATGCAGACATAGCTTTATGTTTACGCGGCGCGATGCAATGCAACGTGTAAAAAGACAGTATAAGTCATTAAAAACAGTAATTATGTCCCGATTGGATGCAACAAAAAAGTTTGCTTTTTTCGTTTTAGAATGGGTTTAATGTTTTGTCTGTCGTCCGGTCAGCGACAGTGGCATCATCACAGTAGGTGAGGGGCGTAACATCCGTTCACACGCTTGACGGTATTCGCAATCAAACGCACTGGAAGATGGCCAATCACAGCACACGATGAGCTGTAAAAAATCGAGGTTGCGAAAGGCGGGGGCATGAGGAGAAACAATAATGTACAGTATGTGGAAAATACTGTGTGTTTTGAACCTTAAACCGCATAAACACATTTCAGTACACCAAATACACAACATAATGTTCTTTTTAGCAGCATCACATGACCCCTTTAAGCGGTTCGTTATATGGATTCATTTGTTTTATGATGCTTTTATTACATTTCTGGATCTTGAAAGGTTTGGTTGTGAGGGACTTTCAGTGGAGGATAGGTTTCATGAAAAACTTAATCTATGTTGCAAAGATGAACAAAATGTTTGCAATGACGTGATGGTGAGTAAATGATGACAGAACTTACATTTTTGGGTGAACTATCTCTTTAACTCACAGCATTATCATGAGATCTGACTATCACTTATCCAGTCAAAACTATCTTTCAGTGATGTGATTCCGTAGATCTGTCAAGGCTGGTGAGTGTGTGTTGTGTGTGTTGTGTGTGTGTGTGTCTGGTGTTCAGAGTGACATGCGAGAGCCAACGTGCTGCGTGTCGACTCCGGTGCGCTCTACAACGCCTACCATGTTCACCGTTTTATCACTGCTCTGGGGTCAGCGCTGAGCCCGACACTGACAACCAGCGCGTTCTACTGGTGCCTCGTGAAGTCTGAAGTCTTTTTATTGGCTGCTGTTTAATATGCAATTGTTTGCAAAATAGCTAATAAATGTTTTTCTTCACATCAGCTAATGATCTGAAGGATTTCAAAGGATTCTGTGCCAAAAATCTGAATTATTGTTATATTTCATAACAAGTTAAAAAGTAGACTTAACATGCATGCTGAAATTAGTCTTTGTTCATCAAACAAATAATTCTGTTCAAATGGTTTAGTTTGCATTGATATAAAAAATATTCAGTGATTCAAAATATTAATAAAAAAACTATAAGAGTATCTTAATGTCTGCAATATTTGTTTTAATTTAGTTTCACTTGATGTACTATATTAACAAATATTAAACAAATATTACAATATTAAACATTACAAATATAGAAACAATAAACCATATCAGAAACAAAATCAGGGACATTAAAATGACAAACACAAAGAAAAAATATTAAAACTTTAAAATTAAAAGGGAAAATATAAAATAAAAAACTATTACTAAAATTCCGTCTGATAGAAATAAGCCAATTATTACTTTTGTGTTATGGCCGAACTAATAACTAGCCTAGAAAAATTCTTCTTCTTATTCTGAAAAAAAAAAAAAAATTCTATAATATTTTGTCGAAATAAATGTAAATATGTGAAAATCACAAATTAAATTCAAGTTAGGCATTACATCAATAATGTAAAGTATGACAAATAGATATTCCTTTTTAATTTGCCAACGTGTTAAATATTAAATTAGTATTTTTAAAAATGTATTTTTCTTTTTTTGATGTTGAAATAATGGACTAATATCTGGTTCAAAAGCAGTACAGGAATGTGTTCAATGCAATAAAACAATGAAACTAAGTTTTAAACTTTCAGCGAAGCGTCTTTTCACACGAGAACCGTGAAACAGTCATCCGTACTTTGCACCGGAGTGAGCTATTCATTAGTAAACCGTAAAACAAGGCCCTCGTGAGAACAGGTTTGTCCTTCAGAGTGTGTTCAGAAGATTCATTACACCTGAGAGTCTCTGAGATGACTTGAACACTTTATTTGAGTCTCTTCTCACTCTCTGAATGAATCCTGATGCACTTTAATTCTTCACAGCTCTGCTCTTCTCGGGAGATCTCCAGTCTTCCACAAAGACTTAAGAAGAGAAACTCGTCAAGCTGAGGATGGTTTCTGTGATGCAATGCGAGTATTTGTTTAGCATGTGTATGAAGACCATTTAGAAGATCATTTACCGTGTTTTACTCACGGATGTCTCTGCAAATGTTTGCTGAACAGGTTTTATTGTCTTGTAATGCAGGAACTTTGACACTTTGATGCATTTTATTTATGGATAAGTCCATTAATCATGTCTGTGTCTCCGGATGCCGCCAAGTTTGCATGATGACATTCGTCTGCATTTAGTCGTAATTGGACTTCAGCACGAGCTGCAATCATGACTTCACATTGGATCTGCTGCACTCTTGAAACACAAGCACAATTGTAATGCATGTTTTTACAATTTTCAATTCAGTCACAATTTTTTGCATTATAGCTAGTGTTGCAATTGATTTCGACCTCACTGCATGATAAAATATTGTACAACAGCTGGTAGAGACAGTACAGATTAATTATGTTCACAAATACTGAAAAATACTATGCAGCCAACATATTTATTGTCCAAATATTTATACATAAAAAAAAAAAAATTAAAACAAGTAGCTGTCTGTATGAAGTAATGAGCGGGGTTATTATAGTTAACTAAAACTAAAAAAATAAAAAATTATTTTTTTTTTTACTGAAATAAACAAATACAAATAATTTTGTTCTTCAAAAGATTTTGATTCACAATGTTCATTCTCTTATTCTTTCTCATGACATTTATTTGCTCTGATGACTAAAATAACTAAAACGGAAATAAAATGGACAAATGTATCAAAAATTATTATTGTTAAAAAAATTAAAAACACAACCACAATACTAAAACTTGAACTAAAATGAAATAAAAATGGAAAATAAAAAATAAAAACTAATTTTAAATAAATATAAAAACCCTACATCTCAAAGATTCTAAAATACTGGTTTTAATTTAGTTTAACTTGATGTACTAAATTAGTAAAACTAAAATACAAAGCAATAAAACTAATAGAATTTATACAAAACAAAATAAATACAAATACAAAATAAAAATGACAAAGAAAAATGTAAAGGGAAAATATAAAGCTAAAAACTAACTTTAAATAAATATAAATAACTTGATGTACAAAACTTGATGTACTAAAATAACTAAAACAGGCATAAAAATGAATAAATCTTATACATATTAAAAGAAAATAAATAAAAATGCAGAATAATGACTAAAAATGACTAAACGAATTCAAACTATTAATAAACACCATAACAGTCTCTCAATAACACTGAAAGCAGAAGAGTTCTGAACAGACTCTACAGATCTCTCCTGGGTTTGTTTGTGCTTCATTCACTGATCCAGCCGCTTCCAGACTAAATGTTCCTGAGCGCCCGTCCCGTCCCGTCCTCTCCCTCACGCTCAGGCGAGGCCCAGCGTGGGGAGGTGAGGTGCATTATGGGATGCGCTGTTGACGGATGTGTCTGGTCTGGAGTCGCACAGCTCACTGCGTTTGCCCGAGTCGCTCCGGCCCAATTAGAAGAGACGATCTTACACGTGTTCCCGCGGCCCGATGCGCGCCGACACTCTTTCTGCACTATTACCTTGACTGATGCCTCCTCCTCAATTAGATGTAATTGGCATATCAATATGCAGGAGTTAAATGGATTAACCTTCTTTAGAGTAACGAGCAGCCTCCTCCGTCTGCGTCCAGGATATCTGCTGTCAGACAAGTACTGCTCAGTACTGGGTTTAAATGTGTTAGAGCACAGTTCGTGCATGTTAGTAAATATGATTGAGGTTTTCTGGAGCTTCTGGACTCTTGTTTGATTCGGTGCGGATTATGCCGCCGCTGCAGGTCAGAGGTCAAGGGTTTGTTGTTGTTTGGGGTCGGTAAGATTTTTTAATGTTTTTAAAAGAAGTATCTTATGCTCACCAAGGCTGCATTTTTTTTTTTTAAATACAGTAAAAACAGAACAACATTTAAATATTATTTAAATTTACACTAACTGTTTTCTGTGTGAGTATCTGTTAAACTGTAATGTATTTCTGTGATGTGCAGCTTTGGTTTTCAGCATACTTTCCTCCAGTCGCTCAATGTGGTGTCACAGACTCAGAAAAATTCCGTCTAATTGCTGATCTGCTGCTCAAGAAACATTTCTTTTTATTATCAATGTTGAAAACTGTCGTGCTGCACAATATTTTTGTGGAAACTGTGATGCATTTTATTTTTCAGGATTCACAGATGAACAGAAAGTTCAAAAGAACAGCTTTTATTTGAAATGGAGATCTTTTGTAGCATTATAAATGCCTTTAAAGGCACTTTTGATCAATTTAATGCATCCTTGATGAATAAAAATGTCTTTTTAAAAACTAAAATTGTACTGACAAACTTTTGAACTGTACTGTACGTAAATACAAACACACATTAATTAACTTTACGCTCATGTAATCTAGGCTGCACAGGTTACTAGTTACTGTTAAGGTTAACCCATAGTGAAATAACTATTTTGTCCGTGATTTAGGATGTCGTTTGTAGGTAATGCAGCTTTTGTGCATTTAAAAAAAAAATGATGCAGGTCCAATCTAACATTGGTTACCTGGTTAGATGTAATAAAGGCCTAAAATATAATTATAATATCAAATAATGATATATTTGACAAAGAGACATTAGTATGGGAGCACATGGCGATCAAATCACCGTCAGTCACTCAGAAATACATATTATTAAATTAAACGGACTGTGAATGTTGGATTTTAATGTATATATCTGAATAGTTCTGAGCTTTGTAGACAAAGAACGAAAGAAAGAAACGGTGCAGTGATCTGTTAGTGTGCTCCAGTGATGTGTCCCAAATCAGATAGCAAGAGCTCGTTAGCATGTGAGCTGATTTCCATATTAACGACTCTTCTGAACCTTCAAAGAAATGAATAATTGAGAACAAATGAAATGTTTGGATTGTGGCTGCACCGAGCACGTTTAATGTTTCATATGTTACTCTCTGGCTAATGACACACGTCTGCGGTCAGCGTGACGAGGTCCGCAGTAATTAATGATGAGGGTGGGCCGCACTGACCCGAGAGAGTGTCGTTCAGCCGCTCGGGACTCTGGGTAATTAGAACCCTGTGCTGACGAGACGAGAGGGGACAGGAGATGGATCTTTCCGTGCGTTATTTGTTGTTGTTGAGTCGTTAGAGCAGAATGACCTGCTGTCTGCGGACACACGCCTGATCTGCTTTAAAGAATTAAAACACGCTCATTATTTACACTCATGTTGTTCAAACCCTAAGATGTTATTCTCACCCTGGAAGTTTAGAAGATGTTTTACGTGACTCTCCAGCTCCACAGAAGCCACTAGGAGGCGATCTGCAGAGAATTCGAACCAGTGTCTACACTCTTAAAAATAAAGGTTCTTTATTGGCTTCGATGGTTCTGTGAAGAACCTGAAACATCCACGGAACCTTTCAAATGCAGAACAGGTTCTTTAGGTTTCTAACACGTTCAAAATGGTTCATTTAGGAACTGTTCACTGAAAGGTGAACAAATAAACAAACAAAAAACACTTCAAATATCACATATTATACAAACACTTCATACTTAATAGCAGTGTCGGGGGTAACGCATTACAAGTTACGCGAGTTACGTAATCAGATTACTTTTTTAAGCAACGTAACGCATTACTTTTTATTTTAGAAGGAAATATCGGAGTTACTTTTTCAAACGAGTTTCTAACTCCAGTTACTTTGTTTCCATGTGTTGAGTGACAGCTCTGGTGTTGCCATGGTGACAGAAACCTGCTATAATTAAATATGTTAAATAAGACAAATATAATTTATGTATTTAATCCCATTTTATTAACCAATGTCTTTGCTACCGACCTAGTTTGATCAAATTAAAAATTAAACCAAATTACACATGGGTGTAATTGAGTTATTTATGAAGTGTGACATTTTCTTGCGTCATATTATGATGCAATTTTTTTGAGCTGCGCCCTCTACTGTACAGATGTGAATTTACATTTCCTTCAGCCTGAGGCGCATTCACTTCACTTTTGGTATGAAAGGGCTTTTACATTTGTAAAATAATAACTTTTTTATATTAAAAACAAACAAACAAGCCCTGCCCAATTTAAAAAGTAACTCAAAAGTAACGTAACGCATTACTTTCCATAAAAGTAACCAAGTAATGTAATTAGTTACTTTTTTAACACAATATCATAATGCATTACTTTTCAAAGTAACACTGCTTAATAGTTTTTCATGATTAGTAATGCATCAATAGAGACACTTTAAATAAAATATTTAGAATTGGTTTGTAAAAGGTTTGAGCAGCAGGCGGCACCAGCGTGTGGCGTTTCGAGCGCTTCGAAATAGTGAATCATTTTGCGAAGTAATTGGTTCAAATGATTCAGCGTTTCGAAAACACAAGCACTCCACACATGCGCACTAGAGAGTTTCATCTTTCTACAGCGTGTTCTGTTTCTCTCCAGAAGTTATGACGTAAAAACAACTTTGTTCTCATACTTAACTAGAGTTACATTTCTATTTTAAGCGCTCGTCGCTTTTTATTTTTTGGACCAGTGTCGCCACCTTGTGGACCAACTAATTAGTGCACAAAAAAGCATACATCATACAGTGTAAACACTTTAGATCTTTCTTTCTTTCTTTTATTGAAAAAAGGAAAATATAAATATATGCATGGATGAAGTAAAAATGCAAATGTAAACACTTAATAGTACATATAGTATCCACCTTATCTTTAAGGTAATTAAAAGTCAGTTAGTGAACCGAACGTGCGAGACTTCCAGTGTTATTCGCTTTCAGTTATGCTAGCTGTACAAAAACAGCCAGTTATGCTGCTTGATATTGCAAAGGTTTTTTATTTTTTATGTCATAATCACAAACACACTGGTTTGGAGGTCAAATAGTTTTATTGTTTACTGCATATTTAAAAAAAGAAGAAAAAAAAGATTCTTCACGGGCCTAGCAGCTAATGAATTGAAAGTCTTGCACAATTGCAAGAAATTAAAATAAGATGGATATAAAGGGGATAGATTTTCAGTGAATGACTTCCATTTGGTTATTTGGTTATGTTTCTCTCACAGAGCATCACACATTTGGGATATAGTGCACTAGTTATGCGTTCATATGCTGCTATAATGTTTTTGGGACAGCTGTGGTAATTCCGAACTGTTGTTGTGTGGAAAACATTCTTACTTGAACACATAACCTAACTCAGGTTTGAGTGGTTGAGTGTTTTCTCAGTGTTGGAGTTGTCCTGAAGCCGCCGCTGTGATGGTCATGTGATGTGATGGGGGTCGTAACCAGGTGTCTGACAGTCTGACAGATTGTTGACACTGACACCGAAAAATCTCAAACTATTTTTATCTGCCCGTGTGTTTGGCTCCAAGCGACTTCAGATTGACCGATCGCAAGAAACCTCCGGAGCTCAAACGCCTGCTGAGCAGAAGGTGTGTGTGTGTGTGTGTGTGTGTGTGTGTGTCACTGGAGGGCTTATTCTCTGTTTATTTCCTGCTACATGTGTCTGCTGTGTTTGATCAGCATGTTTGCTGTGTGTTTGTGTGTGTTTTACCTTGTCATCCTGAGACACAGATCAAAAAACAGACATGCTGGAAATAAAACCAGCCGTGACCTTGCTTCCACACCCCACACACACACACACACACACACACACACACACACACACACACACACACACACACACACACCACACCACTGATAAAAGGTGGTGGTGAATGTGCAGTGCAGTGAGTGTCCAGCAGGGGTCAGAACAGCACCATCAAACCAATGCTCTGCTTTAGTTCTGAGACCTTCAACATGGTTCTTGTTCATATTTCAGATGTTCTGGAATCATCCATCTACTCGTGTCAAATCATCTACTTTATTCTAGCAAATCGGCATTCATGTATTTTCTGGTGTTTGTAGGTCAACTTGTTGGAACGATTTACTGGCTCATATTAGAGGAGAGCGGGGCTAGTTGTCACATATTATACTCAAGTGCTGTGTTTATTTTTCAAAGTCACTTTCTGTACAGACACAAAACTTTAAACCTCTACAATTCTTTAAAAAATTGCTTAGTTCTTTTGTAAACTACTAAATGCGTCTACTAAATGCATAAGTGAAAATGTACAGAGCTGCATACTGTTGTAATATGAGTAAGCTGTTAAACTAAATATTATTGGCTTTACAGCTAAATTAAAAAAATGAGTTAAGAAACGTAAAATAAAATGAATACCTGCATGTCATGTGACCATTAACCAACGTCAGAGAACCGTGAACATTGGAATTGTGTTGTTAAATTATTAAAATATTTATTTTAAAATATTGGGTGTATAAGTAAATATCTTATATATCCCCAAAAACGTTTGGGAATCACTGCATTACATGTAAATAATAAATAATATAACAAAAAAATAAATAGAAGTAGAATTAGCGAGAATCAGTAAATTATGAAAAAAAAACAACAATTATGCTATGCGTGATAATATGTAATCATGTAATCGAGAAAAAAGTAACTGTAGTCTGATTACAAATATTAAAAAATGCAATTTAATCTAATTACAGCTACTTTAATTTTTGGAATCTGATTACATAATCCAGATTACATGTAATCAGTTACTACCCAACTCTGCATATAACATGCATGCAATCAGCCCATAGCAGATCTATACAGGTGGAGCTGGGGGAGGGGGAGGGCTGCAACTGCTACAGCGAGCACAAGCCGAGTATTTGAATGTGAGCAACGAGGTCATTGGCTGCTGATGTGAAAAGTATCCAATCAGCTGCGCCATGCGAGTAATGATGTGATTATATCAGACTGAGTTAGAACCTATTGGACTGCGCCATCTAGCACTTTATATTATTAACAGTATTATTTCTGATCTTGGTCTGGACAGGTGGCCCGATTAACTCAGTCTGTCTCTCTGTATCTAGTTAGACAGTTTCAGTGCTGTCACATGTCCAAGCCTGCCAGCCAATCCGTGACCCCGGAACGGCGCTGACATCAGGCATCAGCCCCTGGAGCGGCCGGCGGAGACGCATGTGTTTGTGACCCATATTACAGAGGTATCTGTGACCGGCGTGTGTGGCGTGTTTAATAACAGGAGACAGATCCTCCTCCTGCAGTGCTGCGTCTGCGCTCTTCGCTAAAAGAGCTTTCAGGAGAAATATCGTAATCTTGTGCGCAGGCCGCTGTAGGGGTGGAGGGATTGTCAGAGTTCATCTCTGTTTCTCCTCGGGAGAAATGCCCACCGTCCGGATCCGGAAATTACGGGATTTTTCTTGTGCGTGGCTCTGTCACCTTGCCTTAAACACACAGGGAGCGAGAGCCGCAGATGAGAGAGGATCGGGCCGTTTCTGGAGCCGTAATGCAGAACCTGGCCTCGGGTCGTGATGTTTTGTGTGTCTGGTCAATGGATGAGCCTCAGGAAAGCTCTCCAGTTATCCGCTGCATATGAGAGTCATTTCTCCTACGCTCCTGGGCTTCACGACACTGAGATGCTTGTGTTTTCAGTACATTTCCAACTCGGAATCGGCACATTTAAGTATTTCTTTGAACTTTAAAAACATATATTTGTCAGAAAACTTTATTTTTTATTAATACTTGATTATTTACATGAACAGAATGTTGTTGCAGTGAAGCACTCAAACTCAGCGTGAAGTCCGTTTTCATATTTTCAACCTTTTATATATATAATCTAACTGATTTGCGCAATTTGGACAACAAGAACACAAATGTAGAGAGACACAAAACCTTTCAGAGAATTCATCAGAACCATTGATAAACATACAAATGATGTGTGCTGCTGTTTTCCCTCCAAAATGATGTCACTTCCTGGAGGAAGATGTCATTGAGGCTTTTGTTAATTAAAGGGATTTTACAAAAGATGGACGTGACATAGAAAGACCTATTAATTGATCATCAGTTAAAACAATATTCACAAGAAAACCGGTTTAGTTTGAAACATTTTCATTAGAGAAAGTAAAAAAATATATTTCTTAAAGGGACAGTTCGCACAAAATGATCATTGTGTTTCTTCTGCAAAACATAAAAAATATATTTTGAAAATTTAAATGTGTCGTGGAAGTCGATGACGTTAATGTGCTTCAAAACATCTTTTGTGTGTCGCAGCAGAAATAAAGTCATGCAGGGTCAGAATGACTTTAGGGAGCGTAAATGATGGCAGATTGATCATTTTAGGGTAACTGTTCCTTTAATAAACTGAATAAAATCTAAAAGTCAAATGTTTAATCCAGTATAGTCCATACGTGATGGTGAAAATGTTGTGCTCGTCCAAAGACCACGTCCAAAAATCTGCAACAGTACATTTAATTTTATATGTGGGCTGTTGCTCATTTGCATTTATTAAATATTTAACATGAAATCACTCATGAGATGACAATGCACTAGTAAGATTACAATAAAACAAAATAGTGATTATATTATATTGTCAGTATGAATAATAGAGAGTGTGTAAAAGCGGCCGCCTGCAGGAGGGCTGTTTCTCTCTGATACTCTGCCGTACTGTACTCTCTCTTTAGGGCCAGATAGCATTGCACTTTACTCTGCTGTTGTGTTTGGGTTTGCCAGTGAGTGATGTAGCTCTGTTTGATCTGTGCAGTAATCTGACTGATTACTGATGGTGATGCAGAGCAGCAGTAGATGTAGTGAAGCACAGGACTGAAGCTCTGGCGCAGCTGAGGAGGGCTTGCTTTCTTTGATAATCTCTGGGTCTTGCAGGGCTTTAAATGATATGATTGGGGGTTCATGAGCTTCAGATGATTCCAGAATTAACCCTGTTTTGTATCTTTATGATTAGAGGAATGCCTATTCTGCCCTGCAATGCGTTATTTGTGTGTGCGGTGCACGGTAGATATTTTTACAGGAGTTCTGCATTGCAGTGTCTCAAATAGGATGTTTTTCCATTGGTGAAATCGTTGATTGGGATTTGTCAGTGGAACACACACCTCCATGCATAGAGGCAATGGGCTCAATTAAGATTTAATTTTTCAGCCAAATGTATGGGATCTCTTATGACCACCCGCGCCCCCCCCCACATGCCGTTTGATGGCGTGATGGCCCTGCGTGCTTTATCTCTCAGTTCATTCACAGCATATTTAAAGTTTCCAGTGGATGTGAATTTTCCAAACCCAGGTAGTTGAGTGGATGTGTGTTATCTGCTCAGGTCCTAATGTAATGGGTGTGGTGTTCACGGGATGATCTTTTCTGCAAAGATCATTAATTTTGTTTGCTTCAGGTTGACTGTCAGAGCACATCTTCGAGTGCTTGTAGCAGGTCCAGGTTTGCTGTAAAGCGTGTTGTTGTTGAGTGGGAGACAGAAGAAGCTGTCAAGGTGCTCATTGGCCTGAATGTGTGGCTACAGTATTGGCCAAAGCATTTCAGATGGTACAATACAGAAGATGATTACCCAGCAAAGTACAAAAGGAGACACAAAATGAGTCACGAATAAGAAAATAATGAATAAATAAACAAATAGCAACAGCAGACAGTATTTCACTATTAATAATTCAATTATATACAATGAAGACTGTCAAATAAAGCAAATTAACCATTTCGTACGGTGTGTAAGATGTATACATATTTAGCAGCTAGTTTGACTGCGATCTCATCCTCTCCGAGTATATCGTGGGGTTTCACGGAGTCATCCAGAGAAGAAAATGAACAATTCAATGCTTCAAATTGTGGAAATAATATTTGTCTTGTAGTGGTGTATTTGGGGCAGACAAGAAGAAAGTGTTTCTCATCCTCTGTTTGATTCAAGTCACAGTGTCTGTATAGTCGCTGTTCTCTCTGTATCCAGGATTTTTTGTCTTCCTTTCTCTATTTCTAAGTCATGGTCACTGAGTTGATATTTTGAAAGGATTTGTCTTTCTTGTAATTGTTTGATTGATAACTGATTTGCCAATTTGGTGGTTCTATTTTAACACTAATAACACTGGAGTTTGGTTTGGAGATCAGATTCGGTTTTTAATTTTTCATCATAATTATACTTCAGATTTTTGTCAATGTCTTTATGAATGTTGGGGTTGCGGTTGGAGTCAGACTCAGCTTGAGTTTCCTTCATTAGTTGAAGCACGAGTGTATTTAGAGGATGAGACACTGTGGCGAGGAGGGCTGTATATTGAACAGATTGAGTGTCAGATTGACTCGGTGATGATAGAATTGAACAGCTCTTTTTTGTATTTCAATGTAAGGGGTATAAGCCCGGTTCAGCCCTGCAGGCATTGCTAGAAGTGCCTCTGTTTACCCTTAGAATGTTTTTTTGCAAATTCCAGTTGTTCTTTCTATTAAACTTTTATCCCAGTTTTCAAAATGTAATACTCCAATACGATCCAGACCATAAAGTAGGTGCAGAAAATACGTTTTATTATTTCTCAAATTTAATTTTTATTTCCAATTCAATTAACTTGATGTGCTAACATAACTAAAACTAAAACTAACAATACAATTTATAAAAACGGCATAGATATAGAGGTAACACTTTACAATAAACCTTAGTTAACTACATTAGTTAACATGAACTACCAATGAAAAATTCTCATAAAGTATTAATTAATCATAGATAATATTAATTTCAACATTATACATTTTTAAATCAAAACGATCTAAATATTATTTAATGCACTTGAGCTAACATGAACTAGCAATCAACAGGTGCAGTTTTATTGACTAATATTAACAAAGATTATTAAAATTAAAATGGAAATATATAAGCTCAGTGATCTAAAGAAAGTCTTGAGAAACTTCTAGACGACGCTATAATGAAACGGTGTGGAGAGGTTGGTGTTATTGGGTTCATGTTTCCAGATAAGCCAGTAAACACTACTGCGGCTCTGTTTTAGGGCCGTCAGGTCTCGGCGCCCGCAGCGGCCCAATCTCTCATCCTGACACGCCTTCATCCTTCACTGTCCCGCCGGTGACATCACTTCCTCCGCCTATCTGCCGTGTGATTGAACAGTAATTGCTTGGAGCAATAAAGCTCATCTGATAAGATTAAAGATGAATGTGCTGGATTTGATTTTATTGTTCAGTGATATTTGCAGTGTAAAAGGTCTCGGATGAGTTATAAAAGTGGATGTTGCCTCCTGATATCAGCACGTTTGAGTTGGAAAGGCTGGACCGTATTACTAGAAACCAATGTTTGTGATCAAACGTGTTTCTCTCAATTAGATTTGACTGATTTGATCAGTTTTATCAAGCATTCTTGCATTGCATTTGTTTTTTAGTAATAAAGCAATGCATTGCTTACATCTTGGCAGCGGCAGCAGCAAGATGTAATTTATTCAAATTAGACTTTAAATATTTCTAAATATAGAAATTTATTTTAAATTATTAAAGGGATCTTACATCTTTTCAGTGTGAAGGATGAGGAAAACACTCCCAGTCTCTAATGGCTTTGATGGTTTAATGAAGACATTTGAACATCCATGGGAAATTTCCATTCCACAGAAGGTTCTTCATACAGAAAGAACGTTCTTCATTGTTCTTCACACTTGTGGAACCCACAATGGTTCTTCTATAGAAAAAGAGGATTTTTTCTTTGCTACACTCTAAAAAAAAAAGATGGTTCTTTAATCGCACCAATGATTCCACGAAGAAACTTTAACATCCTAGCAATGTTTATGCGCAAAAAGAACACTTCTGGTAAGGGTTCAGATTAATTAAAATATTCTGTACATAAGAAAAAAAGGTCTTTTAAGAGCTTTTTGGGGAACCCTAAATGCGATCTTTTGCAAAACCTATTTAAGCATTTATTTTTAAGAGGGCAGGGATAAAAAGCACCCAAGACGTTACTTTTAAAAGTAGAGTTACAATGAACGCTACGTCTAAAACAGTAACTGTACAAAATGAGGGAGTATGATTGTTTGTTTTGATTATAAAAAAAAGTTTATTTTTGGCCCAATTCAGAAAATAAAAAAAGAGAGAAAGGAAACCACACCATGTCAGTTTGTTTTAAAGTTATTTTGCTGATAAGTTGGCTGAATGTATTATTGAAGGTCAGCAGCAGTGGGTGAACAATACTTAAGGATCATTGTGTCATATTTTTTAATTATTGCATAATTTTATCATTTTGAGGAATAGAATGTGTTTGGGGCAGTGCAGATGAGGGGTAAAACATGTGATATTTATTCTAGAACTACGTAAGATCATGTCCACCACACGATCCTGGAACTGACTCCTGATTTCTGTCTCCACGGCAACACCAGAGCTGTCACTCAACACATGAGAAACAAAGTAACTGGAGTAACTTATTTGAAAAAGTAACTCCGATACTTCCATCTAAATTAAAAAGGAATATGTTACTTTAGTAGGTACCTTTAAAAAAGTAATCTGATTACGTTACTTGTGTTACGTCCAACACATTTCATATGTGTGTTCTGGACCACATCATCTGGCTTGTGCTGGTCTGATGTGATTTCCGTGGCGTTTGTGCAGCTGTAGTAACTTCACATGTGCTAGTTTGAGCTGCGGGGTCGTGTGGAGGTCACCGCTCCTGATATCCTGAAGGCCGCGTTACCGTGTGCTGTCATTTGCATATCCAAAGCACATCTGCATCACAATAACAGATTAATATTCATTTCCTGCTGCATTTGCATGAGTCATGTAAATGATGTGTGAGTTTTACAGGCCGCTATCGGTGTGTGCATGAGTTTATTGGGTTGGGTTTAGTGTTTTTAGCATTTAAAATGGGTTGTGAAAATTCAGTGTGCCGTTAGAAAACAGAATATGGTAGATTGTGTACAGTAGAGAGTTAAAATAGAGCAGTGTAGTGTGATATAGTGTGTTTGTGTGTAGTTTTAAACTGTTTTTTGATTGATTTGTTGATGTTTGCATATGTTATGCATTGTATATATTTCGACCTGTGTGTGTGTGTGGAGGGGGGGGGGGGTTGTGTGTTTGGTGTGTCTGTCTTGGTGTGTGTGTGAGTGTGTTGGTCTGTGTATGTCTCTGTGTGTGTGTGTGTGTGTGTCTGTCTGTCTCTCTGTGTGTGTGTGTGTGTGTGGAGAGTGTTATGTGTGTCGTGTAGCGTGTGGTATGTGTGTGGTTTGTGTCTGTGTGTGTGTGGTGTGGGGTGTGAGAGAGGTGTGTTGTGGTGTGTGTGTGGGGGTCTGTGTATGTTGGTGTGAGGTGCTGTGTTTGTGTGTGGTGAGAGTTGTGGTCTGCTGTGTGTGGGCGTGTGTATATGTGTGTGTTTGTGTGTGTGTGTGTGTGTGTGTGTGTGAGAGAGTGTGTGTGTGTCTGTGTGTGTGTTTGTGTCTGTGTGTCTGTTTGTTTGTGAGTGAGTGTTTGTGTGTGTGTGAGAGAGAGTGTGTTGTGTAGGTGTGCCGTGGGTGTGTGTTCGCAGATTCATAGTCGAGGAAGCACAGTGACCTCTTCTGTGATGTGTATCAGATGTGAAGCGTCAGAGTCTCTCAGGAAACGTGATGAAGAGTCTGAAGGGCTTTTTGTGTGAGCCCTCACAGCCCTCAGTGTGATTTATGACCATCAGATTAGTGTTTTTACCACACGCCGCGCACTTACTGTCATCCTTTGTCTTTATGATCAACCGGACTGATATTGCTAACTTTTGTTTAAGGAAATTCCGAATTGAAAAGCATTAATGCATAGAGTTCCTTAAGAGCAAACAATATTACGTATTTTTAAAATGGTTTTGTTGTTTTCTTTTCCGTGTTTTTATTCCCAGTGTGTCATTTGTCGATTAGTTTGTTGTTTGTTTTGCTTTACTCTCACGTATTTTACTCAAAATGTTATTTTGGGCATGAGCTCTGATGCAGTTTGAGTATACATTGCGTGGTCTTGTCCATGAAGAAAACCGTTTTTGAAGAAATAGGCATTAAAAAAGGATCCATGAACAGGTTTTTTTTCATCTTTTCATTTAGTACCTATTGCTTTTCATGGATTAAACCAGTCAAAACTATCCTTGTGTGTGTGTGTGTGTGTGTGTGTGTGTGTGTGTCGGTGAGTGTGATTGTGTGTGTGAGTGTGTGAGTGAGTGTGTGTGTATGAGTGTGTGTGTATGAGTGTGTGTGTGTGTGTGTGTTTGCAGAAGTCAAGGATACAGGCTTGGAACTTCACGATGGTGAATTATTTAAGGCAGAATTATCATATTTCAATGAACTGTCCCTTCAAATATCGTGCAGCACGACTGTTTTCAACATTGATAATAATCAGAAATATTTCTTGAGCAGCAAAGCAGCATATTATACTGATTCTGAAGATCATGTGACACTGAAGACTGGAGGAATGATGGTGAAAATACAGCTGTGCATCACAGAAATAAATTACAGTTCATAATATATTCACATAGAAAACAGCTGTTTTACATTGAAATTATATTTCACCATTTTACCGTTTTAATGTGTGATTTATTTGTGATCAAATAAATGTAGCCTTTGTGAACAGAAGATTCTTCTTTCAGAAACATTAAAAAAAAAACGTACTGACCCTTTTAACTTTCGAATAGTACTGCAGCACAACTCCATCACATAAAGTTGTAGTGTTTAAAATGTCCTTAAGATGACGTTTAGCCTGTTGCTGGTGCCAAATGTGTGTCGTGCAAGAAACAAACCTCAACAGAAATTCACTGACAGAAAAAGAAGTCATGAATCATTTACACACTGCTTTGTTAAACTGTTCCTGCCCTCATTTACCTGATGACAGAGTGAACTTTTGAAACACTGTAATGTTAAAGTACATGCATCACATCTGCCAGTAATTATCCTTTATTGTGGCATATTTGAATGAATGAAAGATGCATTTATATAGTGCTTTATTGTGTGTTGCTGTACACCCAAAACACCACCATATTTGATTCTTCATGGCATGTTGTCACTATGCAGTGGGCCTGTTACTCTGGTTCACCTGTGTTCACTGTAAAACAAGAGGTTGTAAACTGTATTGACGTGACCACCACACACACACACACACACACACACACACACACACACAGACACACACACACACACACACACACACACACACACACACACACACACAACACCACACACACACACACACACACACACACACACACAGACACAGGGACTCACACACACACCACACACCCACCACACACACACCACACACACACTAGCTCCCTCAGGGCTAGTGTGTAATGGGTCAGGCATCAGTGAGCAGGGAAATGTTTCTCACCTCAGAGGGGAAAAGCCCAGGGGAATATTTACAAACTCACGCAGTCAGTAAACATTTACTAGCGCACACAGCCGCTTACCTGAGAGAGATAAAGATACGCTGCAGGCTGAAGCACACCATCTGCTCTCACTCGCTATAAAGCACCTCTTTAGTGAAGGTGTGTGTGGTAAACGAGAGGAAAACCACCGCAAAACAATAGGTGTGTGTGTGGGTGTGTGAGAGAGCGAGAGAGAGAGGGAGAGAGAGCCTGTGAAAGGGATCAAGAGATGAGAAAGATTTTTTGGATTGTGGGGTTCCGGGGAGGTATTAAAAAAAAAAAGTATTCAAAATATTAAATGCTGTTTATTGAAAAGTGTAACAAATTTGCAACAGGTTTATCTGTAAGGGGTAGGTTTAGGGTTAGGGGATAGAAAATATCGTTTGGTCAGTATAAATGTAACCGAAGTCTATGGAAAGTCCCCACAATTACAGAAACAAACGGGTGTGTGTGTTGTGGAGTGAGGAGTGAGTAAAATGTAAGTGTGTGTTTGTGTGTGTTGTGTGCGTGTGCATCTGAGTGAGTGTGTGTGTGTGTGTTTGAGTGAGTGATTGTGTGTGTGTGTGTGTGTGGTGAGTGAGTGTGTGTGTGTGTGGTATGAGGGAGTGACGTGAGGGGGGAGTGAGTGTGTGGTGAGTGAGGTGAGTGCGTGAGTAAAGTGTAAGGGTGTGTGTGTAGTGTGTGTGTGTGCGGGTGCGTGTGCATATGAGTGGTGTGTGTGTGTGTGTGTGTGAGTGTTTGTGTGTTTGTGTGTTTGTGTGTGTGAGTGTGTGCGTGAGTGAGTCTGTGTGTGTGTGTGTATGAGTGAGTGTGTGATGGTGAGTGAGTGTGAGTAAGGGAGTAAAGTGTAAGTGTGTGGGTGTATGTGTGCGTGTGTGTACGACGTGAGTGAGTGATTGTATGTGGAGTGAGTGAGTCTATGTGTGTGTGCTGTGTGTATGCGTGACCGTGATGTGAGTGAGTGAGTGATGTGAGTGAGTGAGTGATGTGAGTGAGTGAGTGATGTGAGTGAGTGAGTGTGTGTGTAGAAGTAGTGCTGTGAGTGGTGTGTTTGTGTGTGTGTTTGTGTGTGTGTCTGTGTGTGGGTGTGAGTGAGTGAGTGCGTGTGTGTGCGTGTGAGAGTGTGCGTGTGAGTGTGTGTGTGTCGGAGTGTGTGTGTGTGTGGTGTGTGTGCGTGTGCGCGTGTGTGCGCGTGTGTGTTTGAGTGTGACTGTTATGATGGTTATGGGGACACAAATTTGTATAATGACATGGGTGTGACATAGGTATTACAACAAGAAGGTGCTTTATGAGGACATTTTCATTGTCCCCGTAATTCAAAAGGCTTATAAAAAATTCAGAATGAGTTTTTTTGAAAATATAAAAATGCAGAAAGTCTCCTGTGAGGGGTAGGTTTAGGGGTAGGGTTGGTGTAGGGCAATAGAATATACGGTTTGTACAGTATAAAAACCATTACGCCTATGGAGAGTCCCCATAAACCATAAAAACAACACCCTGTGTGGGAGGTGTGTGTGTGTGGTAGGGTATGTGTGGGTGTGTGTGTGTGTGTGTGTCGTGTGTGTGTGTCGTGTGTGTGTGTGTGTGTCTGTGAGAGACCAGCGACAGCACGCCAGCATGCCAGACCTGCGAAAGCTCAAAGAGAAAATGAATCGCGGCGGCAGCTGAAACTCACCTTGTAGCGACATCAGACGCGCGAGTGTCGCTCACCTCCGCGGCGCTTCCGCGACATTGCGGTCCAGGCAAAGAGAGCCGCGCTTTCAGGCGACTGACAGCGTGTTCCCCTGGACCTGCCAGGTCGCATTGAGCTGACAGTGAACTGGGAAGGTGCACTCCAAGCACGCGTCACTGCAAATCACCTCTAACTGTGCGAGACGCGCGGGGACAACGCGCGCTCCGAGGCGAGGAGAGCGGCCCCGCGGTGCGCACACGGACACAGATGCGGCCTTGTTACACGCGGAGAGAGAGAGAGGGGGATAGAGAGAGAGATAGAGAGAGAGAGAGAGAGAGAGAGAGAAGAGAGAGAGAGAGAGAGAGAGAGAGAGAGAGACGAGAAGAGCGAAGGTGTACTTGAGTTCACTTACGGCTGTTTTAAAGTCAACAAGAATCAAAGTGCACTCGGGTTACTTTCTGAATTCATCCAAACAAAGTTAGAATGATTTTGTAACACCTGCTGTTTCATTGTTGGTGCATTTGTGAAAGTCCTTACCTTTGAAATTGGTTATTAGAGCAAGTAATCATGCTGTATTCCTGTAGGTCAGAATGTGGATTCTGCACAATGCTTGCAACGCCAAGGTCATGGGTTCGATTCCAATGAAGGGCATGATCTAATGAAACATACACTTTGAGTGCAATGCAAGTCACTTTGGATGAAAGTGTCTTCCAAATGCATAAATATAAAAGTTCACTGATTTTAGAAAATGGCTTTGAACGGTAAATAGTCCACACAGTTAAAACTGTTGAGAGAACATGAATTTTTAATCGACTGAATGAATACAACCAAGAGATTGATGCCATACCAAGGTTGCCAGATCTGCGTAACAAAACCAGTCCAGTTGTTTTTTAAGTGGCAGTGGCACTCTTGCTTTTTTTTGGGCCTAAATTCCACAATACAGTCCCATAAGTGAGCTTGTGCTGTTAATACAATAAAGTTTGACCAAACTCTTGTAGAACTTGTCAAATATCACCACATTCTGTTGCTATGATCTTCTTCTGCTGTTGGAGCCACACACTGTGAAATCAAAACTGACAAATCTTATTTTTTCTATTATATCCAGATGAGTTTTAGTCCCTCTCATCCAGCGACCTGTCCCTCATGTGAAATGATTGCAGCAATTAACAAACCACAACAATCCAGCCAGTCTCCATGCAGTGGACTAAATCAAGCCCAGACCTTCTTTTTCTCTCTCATTCCAGAAGCCGCTTTACTCGAATATACACCAGGGAAGTAAAACAATCACAATTTGCATTTCATGCCAACTTTAAAGATTGATTCTATGACAACATTTGATGTCTGTAGCTTTTAGCTCTACTATACTACTAAACTACTACTAAACTACTAAAAGATGACAAAACTAACTTTTAGCAAATATCCATCTTTTGTGAGGAACGCCTCTTCCTCCATAGCTGACCAGCACGATTGGGCTAAATTCAGAATATCTTACTCTAAATAGTTCTAAAATAGCTTTGTATAGAGTGTGTTAGTATTCTGTTTGTAGTTATATTACATACAATATTTGTGTGTTTATGCATACGGATGACAATGTTGTCGAAACAATCCCCCTTCACACGGATTGACGAAAACAACTGAAAACACTGCATTGTTTATGCCAGGCCAGTAGTTGGCGATATACGCATTCCTATAGACTGAACACGTGATACACATGCGCATAACATCACTGTTTTCACAAATTCACATGTATGGAGTTTTGGAGACAAAGCGGTTTTGCAGTTTGAAACTGGGCTTCAAAAGTTAGCATTTTCAGGCCTTCAGAACCGTTGTTGTATAAATGAATGGCCAAAATGCATAAAACGTTTTCTGTTCTTAGTTGAAAATGGTGTGCTGTGAACATCCCATACAACCTGGATATAAAAAAAAGAAGAAGAAGCAAACCCTTTGTTCCAAACAAACCTTGTGTTCCAGTAATAAATATGTCACACAAGACAGATGACACTTTTAATGACAGACAACACAATTGTTAATGGCAGTCTTTTTGTGTGTGTGTGTGTGTGTGCGCACGTGTGTGTGTGTACCCATATGTTATGAGGACCAATTATCCCCACAAATATAGTAATACCAGTCAGTGTAGACTTTGTGGGGACATTTATTTTGGTCCTCATGAGCAAACAAGCTTATAAATCACAGAATGAAGTCTTTTGAAAATGTAATAATGTCTTTAGTTTTGTTATAAATCGTGTAGGGTTAGGTTAGTTTGTACAGTAGAAAAACCATTAATGAACCCATAAAACATGGAAACCTGTGTGTTATTTGATTTGTTTTCGACAATACGTTAATCTTAGGCTATATTGGTAGTAAACAAATAAATGTTGTTATAAAATGAATTTGATTTCTGAATTAGTTAATTTAAGATCACCCAGCGGTTCTATTTCCAGAAACATGTGGATTATTTTCATGCATGTGCTGCTTCCCAGAAAGTGAGAAAATTCCCGGCACATCTCCGGCTGAAGGTACAACACACGCACACACACACACACACACACACACACACACCACACAATGCGGAAGGGAGCGATGTCAATGACTGCAGCCACGGATCAATCAGTGGCGATCAATACGTGACATTTACCCTCCCAGATCTCCACACTGACCCCGTCATAAATAACAAGCGTCACCTATGAAGAGTTTCACCCTGCGATTCCGCGGCTTTTAAAAGTATTAGGTTGCTCAAAAACCATCTGAACTTTAAGTAATGAAACGTTGTATTACACTTTAATATGCAATTTAAATTCAAGATTTAAATAGCATATTTTCCCCCCTTTAAACTGTTGAATGACTGATGTAACCAATTAATTCTGCCGGTGTCAGGCGCGAGGCGTCCGTGGCTTTGGGCCCCTTTAAACAATATCGTCTTAAGTACCTTTGCAGAGATGAATCTAAATGTGATCCTCAGCATATAGTATTTAAGTTGACACTGAGATACTGCAGCAAACACCCTCCGCGGCCCGTCTGTCAGCCACCAAAGGGCCAAATTAACCGTCTTTGAGTCTGATCCCTTTAGAAACTCATCAGCATGTTTACGAGCCGCGAGAGACTTTAAGAGAGCGATTTTAATCCAGGGCTTTCAGCGGCTCAGTGCGCGAGGACTGACCACTGCATGTCAGCCCAACAAAGCCTTTATATCGTGAGCGCCTGCAATTACTGCTGTTTATGACTGACTGCACACAAGGTGAGAGACTGCGTGTGACTGTAAGCACACCTGCTGCTTTACGTCATTCTGGGAGCTGGTTTCTGTCACAGAATTCATTAAATATTAAATAAAGTGCAACCTTCACAATTCTGAGTTTTTTATGCAATTCTGACTTTATATATTTAATTATATCTCTCAATTGTGCATTTATATCTCACAATGCTGAGTTTATATTTCGTCATTCTGAGTTGATATCTCATAGATTTTTTCTTGCAATTCTGACTGTATATCTCACATTTCTGACTTTATCTCACGATTCTGAGTTTATAGCTTGCAATTCTGACTTTATATCTCTCATTTCTAAGTTCCTTAGTTTATATCTCTTAACTTAGAGTTTATATTTCGTAATTCTGAGTTTATATCTCTTAATTATGCGTATATATCTTAAAATTCAGAGTTTATATCTCACAATTCTGTTTATATCTTGTAATTCTGAGTTCTTATTTCACAATTCTGAGTTTATGTCTGTCAATTTTGACTTTATATCTTGAAAAAGCCAGAATTGTGTGATGGTGGAAACACGCTTCCGGATAAAGATATCAGCTACTTTAGGATTATTTTATCACAATGTCACAGTGAAGTGAACTTTGGGGTGAATTTCTAAATTTTTTCACTACTAAAACTGACATATTATTCAGAAATATTCTATAGATTATTTAATTGAAGTGTTTCAAACTAAACATGTTTTCTTGAGAACGTTGTCTTAATTCATAATCAATATATAGTTTTTTATCCTGTGCCCTCCATATCTCCAGAAGTTCCTGAATGACATCATCCTCCAGGAAGTGACATCATTTTGGAGGGAAAACAGCAGCACAAACATCAGATCAGTGAGTGTGATTTTAAAACTAAACACACACACAAACTCACACACACACACACACACACCCACACACACAAAAACAAACACACAAGCACAAACACACACACACAACACACCCACACACACACACACACACACACACACACACACACACGCACACACACACACACACACACACACACACACACACGGAGAGAGAGAGAAGTGTGTTGTGTGTATCCGGGGTCTTTGTGCTCCCAGCATGCAGTTTCCCGTAATTACAGCCGTTAAGAGAAGAAGTGCAGAAATTCAATCCGAACTCGGCACAAAAGCAGCGTCTTTTGTTCTGGAAATATTTAACGCCGCGAGTAATTAAAGCAATCAGTCTAGTTCTCTCTAACTCATTTCACGCGCCTTTGTTATTGTTTGATTAATACTCACACTATCACATTTGTTTTCCAAATGCGGCCTCCTAAAATGCACAATTTTCCCAATTGACAATATAAGCAATTGCGGGGGGTGCTCTTAACGAATCCTGACGCCCGATATACGGGACAAACGGGAACGTTTAGTTCTGTCTAAATAAAACACGGACCGTGATCTGCTTGATTGCGACACGCAGCAGGTAACAAATCAGCCCGAGTTTGTGTAAAACTCATCCTTCTGAAGCACTGGTGAAGTTGAACTATTTCTCTCTCGAGCTGTTTATGCGTCTCCAGCCTTCACCGATCACACGGCCACCTGTCACCGTTCTCCCGTTCACACGGACAAACAACGCCAGAACAATCCAGTAATCTCACTCGCTCTCGCCGAGCGACAGACGTAAATATTTTGAGCAAGAGGTTTTTGTGTAAATTCTGCGGGTCAATCATACACAAACTCAATTGTTACCTTTATGAAATCGCCTCTTTGTGTTTATGCAGGAATAGAATAAATGATCTCAGTGGAAACGCTGTTTGCAATATTAGCCGTTTAAGAGCTGAAGGGAGGCAGCTGACGTCTGCGTACACAGTTTACACGGCCAACCTGTTTATACAGCTAAAGAAGTGTATTTTACAACCTTTCCCAAGCTGTTTATTTTAACTTTGGGAACGTTCTGTGTGTTTCTCAGCGCGAGTCAATCACGGCACGCCGGTCAGGCCTTTCAACGCCGAGCCGGGATTAATGCGGAGCCGTATGGATGCGCGGTTCTGCCCGGTTTGATGTGGTCCGAGTGGAATCCGGCTCGGCTCACGCTGCTGATGTTGATGGGTGACTGTGATGCCAGCTCCAGTTACACGACTTTATAAACTTTAGACACGCTTGACAAAGAAGGCATGATGTTTGACAATTCTGGGTGCCTGCCTGTCTGTCTGGACAGTTTTCAAACAACACACACCCACACCACACACCACACACACACACACACACACACACACACACACACACCACACCACACACACACACAGAACACACACACACACCACATATATAATCAAACAAACAAACATGACTTACGTTGCTGAGTTCCTAAATACTGTCACAAACAAACTTGTGTTGAAGTCATTCATCAGTACTAGTCCTCAGTGATTTGATCAAACACTCAAAATGACCTGCTCTATACACTGCAAAAAACACTGCATTTTGACTTATTTTCCATTATAAATAAATCAAGATGCATTTACTTAAATGACTATTAGGTCTGTTAGATTTGAAGTCTTGTTTTCAGAAAAATCGACTAAAATAAATGAGTTTATCCTTAAAAACAAGACAACTGTTAGTGCAGTAAAACAGATAATCTTAATTCAAAGGGAAAACAAGATTATTTTTTTCAGACCCCACTGGCAGACATTTTTCCTTGTTTTAGGTGTAAACTCTCTTAATTTCTATACATTTTTCAGAAAACCAGACTTTATATCTTACGTCATTTTGATTCAAATGTATCTTGCTTTAAGAATGCTCAGATATTTGTTCTGGAAAACAAGACAAACATTACTGAAGAAGAAATACATGTTCACAAATAGTGTAAAAGTGCCAATGGAGTTATACGTGTGTATCGTACGGTGTATGTGTGGCCAATAAAGTTTCATTTGATTTGAATTAAAGTAAGAAAAAAAGTGCATTATATTTTTACACTTCATTTGAATAAGATTCACACAGTTTAACTTCCGGGCAAAACTAAGTCTAACCCGTTCTCAGAGCGTTCTGGCAGGGTTCTCTCAAAGTTCTTCCAGCAACGCTAATAGAACTTTCATTCACAGTTATCTGCTCTTTAATAATGTTCTCAAAACCTTAGCAATGCTATTTGTACATCATTAATGGAACTTTTTTCTGAAACATTTTAGTTGAATGTTCATCTAATGTTTTTTTTTTTTTTAATGTTACTACTTTAAGAACGTTCAGAGAAAATGTAAACGTAACATTAGCATGATGATAAAATGGAATGTTCCATTTATATCCAAGAAAAAAAAAACGTTTTTAAACCAGAAACTGGATGTTTTAAACGTTCAGAGAACATTCAAACATAAATATTTCAGCACTCACTGGGAATGTTAGCAAAATGTTCTTAGAACCAGTGTTGGGGGAACGCATTACAAGGTACTTATTCAGATTACTTTTTCAAGTAACTAGTAAAGTAACACATTACTTTTTAATTTGCAAGAACAGTTACTTTTTCAAATAAGTAACACCAGTTACATTGTTTTCCATGTCTTGACTGATCTTACTGTAGTTCTAGACTAAATATCAACATGCAATTATTCAGTATTCCTCAAAAATTGAATACAGACACTGAAATGCAAACTCAGAATATGATGCAAACCTGCAATAATTAAATATGTTAAATAACACAAATGTCCATTAAGTATTTAATCCCATTTTATTAACCAGTGTCTTAGCTGGTGACCTTCAGTGATCCAATTCAACCATACCAATAAGCAAAAAGGACTTTAGATAAACATCACATTTGTGTTTAATTTAATTTAATTTTCTGTGTGTTGAACTTTCTTCTCCTGCATCCTATTCTTCATGCAATCCAGAACAGCAGCGCGGCTGAAAGACTGTACAGATGTGAATTTACATTTCCTTCAGCCTGAAGCTTATTCGTTTCACTTTTGGTGTGAAAGCGCTTTTAGATTTGCCAAAAATAGAACTTTTTATATTAAAAACAAACAAGCAAGAGCAGCCCAGATGAGACAAAGTAGCGCAAAACTAACGTAACACATTACTTTCCGTAAAAAGTAACTAAGTAACACAATTAGTTACTTGTTTAGGGAGTAACGCAGTGTTGTAATGCACTACTTTTAAAACATGTTCTGAATGGCCGGTTTTCTGTGAGGTGGCTCTGTCAGAGAAACCTGTATAAACCTCTCATCTGGTGTCGTGAGTTTGGCTCCGGAGGATTTTTCAGAGCGGGAATCTCTCTCCTCGGTGTAGAAAGTGTTTTGTTTACATCTGTTGACGGAGCGGCGCTGTGTTATGGCATGTGCGCATCAGGCCTGTAAACTCTAGAAATACTCGCACACTGTCAACAAACTCCAAATATGTGGCCATTGTTTCCTGCTAGATTCTGAAGTGTTGAAATCGTAGATTAAACAAAGTGGAGACGGCAGAAACATCTCCATGTTTAGAGCCGCGGCGCGGAGGGTGCTGACCCCTGAACGCAGTGCATTGTGGGAAAGCACAAACTCAGGGAAACTTGCGCTCGTCCTCAGACTGCCAGAGGAGTGTGTGACGGGTCTCTAGGCGTCCGCTGCTCTCTGACCGGTGCGTGTGCGCTGGAGGCCGACGCGTCACGGCCAGAGGAAGACGACTGACACGAGCGGGAACACAGCCGAGGTCACCGGGTCACATGTCCTTAAAGCAAACTGTAACCCAGTTTCCCTCTGACAACTAGTCCTCAAAACGACAAGGGCAGCGCAGGCACAAAGTCACAGCAGATGCTCTGTTTGCGTTTGTGAGAGAGATTTCACGTCTGACTAAAGAAGAAGAAAACACGTCATTTTAGATCGACCTGCTATTCCGGTTATTAGGAAATAACTTACAAAAATCATATTAAACCGCAATAACCAGTCACACAGAAGTAGGACGTCTAATAAGCTACGTGTACATTTAAAAAAATTATTCTCTCTCTTGTTTTGCAGATATTTGGGCTGGCACATGAATCAAGTATGTACAATAAGTAGATAAAATAAAATTAACATTTAAAAAAAGAATATATAGCTATATAGTTATATATTACACACACACACACGCACAGCACCACACGCAAACGCCCAATCACAAACGCACACACACGCACCACAAACACACGCACACGGCCCTACGCACACGCAACGCCACCACGCACAACACACACACAACACACACACCACACACACACCACACAACACACACACACACACACAACACGCACACACACACACACACACTACACGCACCAACGCACACAACACAGCACACGCGCACACGCACACGACACACGCACACGCACACAACACACACCGCCGCACACGCAAACGCACACACAGTCACTCACTCACTCACGCACACACACGCACTCAATCACACGCACACACGCACACGCACACGCGCACACGCACACGCACACCGCGCACGCACACGCACACACACACGCACGCACACAAACACACGCACACACACACACACGCACGCACGCACACGCACAAACACACACGCACACGCACACGCACACAAACACACACACACACACACACATCATACACACACACACATCACACATCACATCACACACACACACACACACAACACTCACACACTCGCACACACACAGAACACACGACACACACCACACACACACACACAAACACATAAATACATATATATATACGGTGGTGTGTGATCTACTTTTATATAAGAATTGTATATATCTTATATATATAATTCTTCATAAAGTAGAGCGTTCATAAGACCTAAAACTGATCTTTTTTTATTTTCAAAGGTTTTGGAATTGTATTCTTCTAATCCTACTACCATGTTTTTTATTGATTTTTTAAAAATGGTATTTTATTTATTTTATTGGGAACAATACACATTAATAATACATAAAAGTATTGTGTAAAACATGCCAGATATAGCCAGGGTGGCTAATTTCCGTCTGTAGTCCACAGAACACTGGAAATTAATGTTCCCATTTAGTGTTGCATAAAGTTGTCTGAAATTTGATAAAGCTGGTAAAAGGAATCAAAAACATCAGATTTTTGTGAAGAAAGCAAGCATTGTAGACTTTGTTGTTTTTTTATTTATTCATTTTTTTTTCATTAAAGTTTGTATGATGTTTACAGAAGAAAGAACGACAACAATTACATTTCTGGATGAACTGGTCCTTTAAATTGCGTGTTAAAGTTCGTGTTAATGTAGTAAATATCCATTCTTACTTATTTTTTCTGTCTTTTCTCAGAATTAAACTCTGAAGTAATTGCGTCCTCAGCAGAGGAAAGATCTCAGATAGAGTGAGAAAATGAATCTGAACGATCTGAAGCCGGGGTCCGTGTGTTTGCGTGTAATTCCCGCTCTTGATGAAGACACGCGTGAAGAGCAAGAAAAGAGCGTCTGATGCTGATTTATGGGGACATTTGTTTCCTCCTGATCTCTCCGGCCCTCCTGAACAACTGATAAATCAGCCGGTGACAGCAGAGACGTCTCTCCAGAATAAATAATGACGACAGACGTGCGATCTCATAACATGCTTAAGACTTCATCAGAGCCCAGCGCTGCTTTACTGCGCTGCATTTGGACAAATCTTAATGCAATGAGGATTTATGAGGATTACAACATAATCTCAAATAATCCAAAGTGCCACGGACAGGGAAACGCTTGTAATAACGGCATAAACCCGTCCTGCGTTCTGACAACATTGTCAGTCAACAGCAGGATTAACTGTTTGCAGGGAAACTTGCGGCAAAAGCGGCTCGGCGGTGAAGGGGTCTGGAGACACAGTACTGTGTGATTTAAGAGTCTCAGACCTGCGATCCAGACACTGGACACAAGACGCATGTGAACCGTTTCTGTGCTCCAGAACTCTTTGTCCCTCCAGTGACCCCAGTGAAGCCATGCTCATCTAGTACACTGCACAACATGAGTTTCTTTGTATTTCTGACTTTTCTTGTAAAATATTTAAACATTCTTGAAGCAAGATGAATTTACTTGACAAGCAAAATGACTTATGATACCAAGTCTACTATTAGAAGTTTATTAGTTTTTGCTTAAAACAACAACTATCTGCCAATGGAGCGGTGAAAAATTATCTTTATTCAAAGGAAGAGAACAAGATGATTTTTCTTACCCCATTAGCAGATATTTTTAATTTTACATTCAATTTTTATTTCAGTTTTATTTATTTTGGAAACTCATGTCAAACTTTTTATTTTATTTTAGTTTAGATAATTTTAATTTTAATTTTTTTTATTTCTTTCTTTGTTTGTTTGTTTGTTTTGACAGCTATAATGCCCTGATTTGTACAGGTTAAAAAGTTGAATTTATATATATGTATATATATATATGTGTATATATACAGTGCCCTCCACTAATATTGGCACCCTGGTAAATATGATCAAAGGTGGCTGTAAAAATAAATCTGCGTTGTTTATCCTTTTGATCTTTCATTAAAAAAATTCACAAAATTCTAACCTATCATTGAAGTAAACTAATAGAGAGTGGGGAAATCTCACTGTGAAATAAATGCTTTCTCTAGTTCGTGTTGGCAAAAGTAACACAACTATAATAACCCTGGGTTTAAAAAGTTGTGTTTTTTTTCCAGGAAAGTTCTTGACGTTCTGAACTGTGTTTTGAAGCTTGTGTTGGTTTGATTGATCCTCACAGAATCTCTGAATTATTTCTGATTATGTCATTTCCTCTAACAGCTTCTGAGAAGCATCTACCAAAGGCTCATTACGATTTTTAAAATCTATTGATTGATTGATTTTTCTCCCTCAGGCATGAACATTTAAAGTGGTTTGCAGTGATATTATTCGTGTCCCGCTAGTGTTCGTAGGCTAATTAGCGGTTGCTCGTGTGTTTGGTGAAAGTCGTTACTGTGCGTGGCTAGTCTGAATGCTGCTAATTTGTGACATAATCAGCGGCTACACAATTAAAAAAGCAATTTAAAGCATCATACATAAACAGACTTGATGCAGATTGCGTAACATTCATTAGACGTTTGCACTGCTGACTTCCCGTGAGATTGAATTAACAAGCAGCGTTATTTCTGTCTAACAGAGATATTCCTGTCTTGAACACTTCGTATGTTGTGCAGCAGGTCTGACGCAATGTTTATTTGTTCAAATAATCTCATAAACCACTATTTGTCAAATCAAACAGATATGATCCAGCTAACCTGATGCGGGTCATTCAGGTGAAAACAAAGTTAACAATTCAATGTTTTTTTAGTCTTATCAGAGCTCAGGCCTCAAACTATAACAACAAGCTAATAATCCTGAGCAAATGTTTCGGTCTGTCCACCCTGTTACAGGAGTTCTGCACTGTAGTGTGTAACACGGTGGACGTTTAACCCACTGAAGCCCATTACTTGATACAAAAGAACAATATACACATTTAGAAAGAACTTTAATAGACGTAACATTTTCATTTCCATTGTAAACTGACTCGACAGGGTGGACATGTTAAGTTTTACACTATAAGATTTATATAAACAAAAACAAAAAATGAGGAAGAGAGAGAAAAGCTTAAAATACTTAATTTGTTCTTGGATGCATTATGTAATTTCTAGCAGGTCATGTGATTTATGGCACACGCTTAAGATTTTAAAGGGCAAGAAGCAGCAGTATAACAGGGTGGACATAAACACATTTAATGGTTTTAAACATTAAACAAATATGCATTTCAATAAATTATATTTATGTCAAAGAGATTAAGTGCATGTAAAAACCTCAAAATTGCTAATTTTGAAATAAATGTAACCTAAAGTGAAGCTGATTGGGAACTTGTCTGTCAAGTGCTTTTTTAAAAAAAATCTTAATTATTGATATTCTTAGGTACGATTGTTTTTTTTTTGGTAACACTTTATTTGAAGGTGTCCTTGTTACTATTATAATAACAATTAATGATGCATAATTACATGCATGTAACCCAAAGCCGAACCCTAATCCTAACCATATAGCAGTACATGTACTTCATTAATATTACTGTAACAAGAGCACCTTAAAATAAAGTGTAACTTTTTTTTCTTTCTAACAGGGTAATCTATGCATGGCATGAAAGTTGATGAAGATTTGATGTAAAATATGCAGTATTGCTTTAAGGGGACATGCAATCCACTAACTGTAGTAATGAGCCATGAATGACACAGGTTGTTTAAAACTACTTAAGCTCGGGGCGTTTTTTGGAATTTTCGCCTAAATTTTTCATACTCAAATTCAAATGTTTGCCCTACACACATACAATGGAGGAAATTAAAAAAAAATGGTTTCATTGTAAATAAAACCCTTTGAACTACAAAATATGAGTGGAATTCTTTATAAATAACATTATATACTTTTCAACTATTACTATAAACACAAAAAAAAACATAGGCGCTTTTTGAGTTTTAATTGAATATATATTTTTTGAGATTCTGTAATTCAGGTTCTATTAGGCCCAACTCTCTGCAATTTACATTGTTTGATGCCACTACATGCCAAAAAGTACCAGAAAAAAGAATCTTTCAAATAACAGCTTCTAAACAGGAGTTAGAACATTATTTGTGAAGTGATTGAAAATGTCCAAATTTGCATCGAAATGTGTCATGGTGAGTTTCCTTTGCAAAAACAAGCTTTATAAAACACATTAACCCCACAATCCTCTTGTACTCTGTGCCATAAGCACTTTAATTGATTATTGATTGAATTATGTTTCATTTTTTATGTTTTTCTAAGTAGTAATATACAAAATGGCACAAGCTAATTGGACCAAATTTCACATTTTGTGTTATTCTACAATCAGTTGAATTATTTTAGGATGCACAAGACTGTCTACATTATAAAATGTATCTGGTCTATCACAATCTAAAATAGAATACATATCCTCCAGTTTTATATCATTCCATTTATATGCATTCTGTATTGGGCTAGTGATCACAGCATCTCTCACCACAGCATCAGTTGATCACAGCATCTGTCTCTCATCCCTGCATCCAGCTGTGCTTGCCTCCGTGGTCCAGCTGGGCTAATCCGCTAGCCGCGAGCTACATTCACAGCGTCAAACAAACATATGTTAGATCATCTACAGCGCACTGTAATAATCCATCTATATTTACTGTACATTTACTGTATACTTGCTGAAATGCATAATGTACTCTACTTTACTGTCAGCAAACAGTGTATCTGCGTGCTACTATAGCCAACACGCTTCATAACAAAGCCAAACACTCAGAAACTCACAGCTAAAAACACTACCACCACGGAAATCTCTCCTAAAAAAGTCTCCCCAGATGCGCGTCCACTGCTCTCCAAGGCTCTCCACGGCGCGCTGACCGTTCTTCATCATATATAACTTGTAATATGATATTCATAGACTAATATGATCCGAGTCGCGTTCGCTACAACTCATCCGTGGCGGAGAAAAGCCTACAATTCTCTCGTCTTTGAACTACAACGGCCGGAGAGCACTGGCTGTCCGACCGGATGGCGACTCCCCTTTCTCTGCCCACTGTGCTGACGCGGCGGTGTCAGATTTCACAGAGTCTGTAATGGCGGACCTGAGTGACGTGTAAACTGACCAATCGCAGCGCAGAACTGGCCGCAGATCTATATAACATCAGAAGAGCTGAATGCGCGGTGGCATGCCATGGAGAGCCTGTGAGACGCTGACGCGCTGGATTCCGTTACCTGGGCAGAACGCGAATATCTCACCAAAAAAATAAAAACAAACATAAATAAATTAAAAAAAAGGTGGAAGCACGCAGAACACCTGAAAAGGTCTTGTTTGAAAGAGAGATCCAATCTAAAGGTAATATGAGTTTATATATATTTGTTGCTTTTTGTGAGCTAACTAAGCAGTCTAAGTAAGAAATTTACACAAAAAAATTTCCGTTTTTTTTGTTTTTTTTCCATCGCGATTCAATTGAAGATAATTCGATCTCTGATTGTCACACAATAAAATATTTAAATACCTACATCATGAAATTCCTGAGAATGAGAGCTTTCTTGTGATATATGACTTGACTTTATTGTAAAAAATATATCAAATGCACATTCTTCGTAAAAAAAGTTCGCAATGGCTAGGCGGAAAATCGTGTGTGGGACGAATACATTTTTAAGCTTAATTTTACTGCTTTATGAATCCTAAAACCAAGCTTTATGGTATTCTTTGTAAAGAAGACACTTTTTTTCAAATGAACCCATATATGGGCTGATAGCATATAAGGAAGGCTATGCAAATGAAGCATACACATTTTTTACGGGCCTTTGGACCCGTATCCGGGTCCGCATAGCCTAACTAGTTAATTAAAGAACAGTGATTAGCTGTGGTCTAACTTGTTCTCAGTTCTGCCATCTAGTGCTGGAGCTCAGGAGCGCAGATGATCATGCAGTGCTGGGAGATCTCACTTTCACTGGCTGTCATCTGTGACTCCAGATGAGAATCAACCCCTCGACACTCGGAGCTGCGCATCTGAACGGGAGAAAGGCAGGAAAACTTTGTCAAACAGCCCGAGTGAAGAGAAATTCCCCAGAGGAGGAGAAAGCAAACACGGACAGGCATGGATATAGAGAGCGGTTATCATCGCCGGCCATCAGGAGCTGAAAACAGATGCTTTTTCCAGAGTGAACGCATGAGAACAGCAGAGTAGGCTTCCTGTCCTCCTCCGACAGCTTCCTGTCCTCCTCCGACAGCTTCCTGTCCTCCTCCGACAGCTTCCTGTTCTCCTCCGACAGCTTCCTGTCCTCCTCTGACGGCTTCCTGTCCTTCTCCGACGGCTTCCTGTTCTCCTCCGACAGCTTCCTGTCCTCCTCTGACGGCTTCCTGTCCTTCTCCGACGGCTTCCTGTTCTCCTCCGACAGCTTCCTGTCCTCCTCTGACGGCTTCCTGTCCTTCTCCGACGGCTTCCTGTTCTCCTCCGACAGCTTCCTGTCCTCCTCTGACGGCTTCCTGTCCTTCTCCGACGGCTTCCTGTCCTCCTCCGACAGCTTCCTGTGCCTCCGACAGCTTCCTGTGCCTCCGACGGCTTCCTGTCCTCCTCCGACAGCTTCCTGTGCCTCCGACAGCTTCCTGTCCTCCTCCGACAGCTTCCTGTCCTCCTCCGACAGCTTCCTGTGCCTCCGACGGCTTCCTGTCCTCCTCCGACAGCTTCCTGTACCTCCGACAGCTTCCTGTGCCTCCGACAGCTTCCTGTCCTCCTCCGACAGCTTCCTGTGCCTCCGACAGCTTCCTGTCCTCCTCTGACGGCTTCCTGTCCTTCTCCGACGGCTTCCTGTTCTCCTCCGACAGCTTCCTGTCCTCCTCTGACGGCTTCCTGTCCTTCTCCGACGGCTTCCTGTTCTCCTCCGACAGCTTCCTGTCCTCCTCTGACGGCTTCCTGTCCTTCTCCGACGGCTTCCTGTTCTCCTCCGACAGCTTCCTGTCCTCCTCTGACGGCTTCCTGTCCTTCTCCGACGGCTTCCTGTCCTCCTCCGACAGCTTCCTGTCCTCCTCTGACAGCTTCCTGTCCTCCTCCGACAGCTTCCTGTGCCTCCGACGGCTTCCTGTCCTCCTCCGACGGCTTCCTGTCCTCCTCCGACAGCTTCCTGTGCCTCCGACAGCTTCCTGTCCTCCTCCGACCGCTTCCTGTGCCTCCGACAGCTTCCTGTCCTCCTCTGACAGCTTCCTGTGCCTCCGACGGCTTCCTGTCCTCCTCCGACGGCTTCCTGTCCTCCTCCGACGGCTTCCTGTTCTCCTCCGACAGCTTCCTGTCCTCCTCTGACGGCTTCCTGTCCTTCTCCGACGGCTTCCTGTTCTCCTCCGACAGCTTCCTGTCCTCCTCTGACGGCTTCCTGTCCTTCTCCGACGGCTTCCTGTTCTCCTCCGACAGCTTCCTGTCCTCCTCTGACGGCTTCCTGTCCTTCTCCGACGGCTTCCTGTTCTCCTCCGACAGCTTCCTGTACCTCCGACAGCTTCCTGTCCTCCTCCGACAGCTTCCTGTGCCTCCGACAGCTTCCTGTCCTCCTCCGACAGCTTCCTGTGCCCTCTCCGACAGCTTCCTGTGCCTCCGAGGCTTCCTTCCCTCCTCCGACCGTTCCTGTACCCAAAAAAAGAAAAAAACAAAGAATCCGACAGCTTCCTGTGCCTCCGACGGCTTCCTGTCCTCCTCCGACAGCTTCCTGTGCCTCCGACGGCTTCCTGTCCTCCTCCGACGGCTTCCTGTCCTCCTCCGACGGCTTCCTGTTCTCCTCCGACAGCTTCCTGTCCTCCTCTGACGGCTTCCTGTCCTTCTCCGACGGCTTCCTGTTCTCCTCCGACAGCTTCCTGTCCTCCTCCGACAGCTTCCTGTCCTCCTCCGACAGCTTCCTGTACCTCCGACAGCTTCCTGTCCTCCTCTGACGGCTTCCTGTCCTTCTCCGACGGCATCCTGTTCTCCTCCGACAGCTTCCTGTACCTCCGACAGCTTCCTGTCCTCCTCCGACAGCTTCCTGTGCCTCCGACAGCTTCCTGTGCCTCCGACAGCTTCCTGTGCCTCCGACGGCTTCCTGTCCTCCTCCGACAGCTTCCTGTGCCTCCGACAGCTTCCTGTCCTCCTCCGACAGCTTCCTGTGCCTCCGACGGCTTCCTGTCCTCCTCCGACAGCTTCCTGTACCTCCGACAGCTTCCTGTGCCTCCGACAGCTTCCTGTCCTCCTCCGACCGCTTCCTGTGCCTCCGACAGCTTCCTGTCCTCCTCTGACGGCTTCCTGTCCTTCTCCGACGGCTTCCTGTTCTCCTCCGACAGCTTCCTGTCCTCCTCTGACGGCTTCCTGTCCTTCTCCGACGGCTTCCTGTCCTCCTCCGACGGCTTCCTGTCCTCCTCCGACAGCTTCCTGTCCTCCTCCGACAGCTTCCTGTGCCTCCGACGGCTTCCTGTCCTCCTCCGACGGCTTCCTGTCCTCCTCCGACGGCTTCCTGTCCTCCTCCGACGGCTTCCTGTCCTCCTCCGACGGCTTCCTGTCCTCCTCCGACGGCTTCCTGTCCTCCTCCGACGGCTTCCTGTCCTCCTCCGACGGCTTCCTGTCCTCCTCCGACGGCTTCCTGTTCTCCTCCGACAGCTTCCTGTCCTCCTCCGACAGCTTCCTGTGCCTCCGACAGCTTCCTGTCCTCCTCCGACAGCTTCCTGTGCCTCCGACGGCTTCCTGTCCTCCTCCGACGGCTTCCTGTTCTCCTCCGACAGCTTCCTGTCCTCCTCTGACGGCTTCCTGTCCTTCTCCGACGGCTTCCTGTTCTCCTCCGACAGCTTCCTGTCCTCCTCTGACGGCTTCCTGTCCTTCTCCGACGGCTTCCTGTTCTCCTCCGACAGCTTCCTGTCCTCCTCTGACGGCTTCCTGTCCTTCTCCGACGGCATCCTGTTCTCCTCCGACAGCTTCCTGTCCTCCTCCGACAGCTTCCTGTGCCTCCGACAGCTTCCTGTCCTCCTCCGACAGCTTCCTGTCCTCCTCCGACAGCTTCCTGTGCCTCCGACAGCTTCCTGTCCTCCTCCGACAGCTTCCTGTCCTCCTCCGACAGCTTCCTGTCCCTCCGACAGCTTCCTGTCCTCCTCCGACAGCAAACACATAGCAGACCGAGACGGGAATGATCCCCCGCACCGACCGCATCTGTAGCAGATGCTGAGAATTAAATCAGCTTTTAAAACTAGCTATAACTAACATGTGCCACACCTGCCATCGTGGCCATGAAAGTAACTGTACGTAGGTGCAGACAGTCAGACAATTTAGGGAAAAACATATAATTGCATTAATTATCATTAAAAAAAAAAAAATAAATAAAAGAAAACAGTAATGAAATATCAGAATTGAGTAAAGAAATGTTCACTACTGAGCTGTAAAGTATTTCATAAAAATTGTTTAATGTATATATTACTATTGTTATTGTTGTTATTATTATATAATGACAGTACAATTATAATACTAATATTTATTATTGTTTTCTTTTTTCCTGTCAAACGTTAAAACATAGAGCTTTTATTCTGGTGGAAAACACAGGGAAATAAATTTTTTAATATTTATTTATTTATCTATCTATCTATCTATTATTATTATTATTATTATATTCCTTATTATTATTATTATTATATACACTTTTATTCCTGGGTGGAAAACACAGGGAAATAACTTTTAATAATATTGTTTATTTATATTCTATTTTATTATTATTATTATATTAGTATTATTAGTTTATTATATAACACTTTTATTCTGGTGAAAACACATTGAAATAAATTATTAATATTGTTTATTTCTTTGTCTAATTATATTATTATTATATTGTTGATCAAATTCAAAAATTAAACAAAATCAATAAAGAAATATCGCTTATAATGATTTATGTACTAATATACTAATAATTTTTTTAATTTGCCTATAATAATAATAACATTATTATTATTATTATTATTATTAACATAATAATTAGCATCTTATGTAACAACGGCACAGTTACAATACTAATATTTATGGTTGTTGTTGTTTTTCTTTGCTTTTTAAACATCAAACTGAGCTTTTATTTTGCCAGTAAACTCTTTTGGAAATGCTTCACTTTTGTTTACACATTATTCTCATTACAAACTTGGGAAGATGATCGACACATTTTCAGCGGCACATTATAAATGATATTCAATAATTGTGATAAACCGTCTTGCATGCTTAGGTGTTGTAAGAATTGATAAAAAAGCCGAGGAACATGGTTCAATATACTTGCCAGCGTTGTTTTTTAAATGCATTTATCTGGCATTTGTCAAATGTTAATGTTAGGCACTATATGCTGCATATGTATCTATATGCATTATAGTCAGCTGTTTGTGTTATGAACAGTAAATATATACTGCATTGAAGTGAAAAGCCCTTAAACAAGCGGTCCACAGCCGTGGTCTCCTCTGTTCCTCTCACAGCTCTTCCCGAGTCTCACACTGTTCCTCGAGCGAAGCTTCCTCGCCGGATGCTGCTGTCACCGCTCGCGACCCGAGGCCTGATCTACCTTATTGTCTGCCGTCACCTCTGAGCCGTCTGTCTTTAGCTTTTGTCTGTCTCCATGGCATTGTTTTTACATGTTGTGCTGTGTTTGTGATGTTAATGTGCCCTGAATGATCCTGTAAAGCACATCACAGAGAGAGAGAAGAGCTGTGGGACCAGATCAGATAGAAATGAAAGCGCTGAGTCATTCTCAAGACTGTACCAGAATCCTTACATTGGTTTATTTTTATTTAAATCAGTCAGTAAATCATAAATCATATTTTTCACCCTGAGGGAACACCCCTCAATATTCAAATTAGTGCTCAAAATATTATATTAAATCCTAAATATATAAATATATTGACGAACCCAAGTTATATTTATAGTAGCTTTTAAAAGTTTAGGGTCAGTATTTGAAAAAAAAAAAAAAATTAATACTTTTATTCATCAAGGGTGCTTTAAATTAATCCAAAAGTGTCAGTAAAGACATTGTTTATCCAGCATCCAGTGCTAGAATTCCTAGTTTTTAAATTCCGATAATAGTAGAATTCTATTTATAAGATGCCAACAAAATAAAATGGGAACATGCAAATGAGCTAATATTTTACAATTTTAAAATTCTAATCAGCTGAATGACAGAATTCAGTGTCAGTTATATCAATAGTAGGTCGTGAGGCAAGTCTGAGAATGAGATCAATTAAAGTAATGCTTTCCAAACATCAGATGAGGAATGAACAGGCCAGTGTGATTTGTGTTTCATATTTATTCTGCAGATGGTGAATGTATGAAGTTTCATCCTGGGACTGGTGTCGTGATGTAAAGCGCTCCGGTCAGGAGGAGCCGCTCTCATTAGCTCTTGTCTCTCTGTCTCTTCCAGACCTCTGCGGACTGATTTGTTAGTTCGAACGATGTGTTTTTCCCTCTGATGGCTGTTTTGAGAGCGTTCTCTCTTATTTTAAAACTGTGAACCCATGATAACACAGCGGCTCACCAGAGGCCGGCCTTTGTTCGCCTGTCTCGCTCGGTCCAG
>JADLZN010006414.1:0-129947 GCA_018155175.1 Sinocyclocheilus anophthalmus | reverse complement strand
CATAACACAGATTTAGACAGATTTGTGAATAATATTTGAGAGAATTAGGCCTTTTGTGTACATAGAAAAAGTGTTTGATCTTTGAGTTCAGCTCATGGAAAATGGGGGCAAAAACAAGTGTTGCATTTATAATTTGGGTCAGTGTAGTATGAGAGCCGGTTCTAGTACACCCCAACAACAAAATCAAGACTTTGTAAAAGAGAATAATAGTACCCCTTTAACCATTAGGTGCCAAAGAGAAAGGTTTTGCCAGTTACTTTAATCAGATTATTCAACATTTTATTGTCATGATAGACAAAAGGAGTTATTCAGGTGAATCTTTTCCACAGTGAAAGTGAAAGTAACTGTGGTGGTCTTGGCTGCTTTGGGAAAGGAACAGGGCCCACTAGGGGGCGTCAGCAAACTTAGAAGGAACTTAAAATGATTTAAAACAAGACAAGCATTAAAACAAGACTGAAAACTAAAAAGAAAAAAAAAACTTATTTCATTCATTTCCTCATTTTTTTTTTTTTTTTAGTAAGTGTTTCACATGGCTTTGAAAACTTTAAAATGTGAAGTATCCTAATTTTAAGTGTGATTTCTAGACCTGGAAAAGTTGTGCAAATTAAAACCAAAAAACAAGGTAGAAATTGTGAGTTAAAACTTTAATCCTTATTCAGTTAATCATGTGGAAACACCTGGAAATGTTTGCATATTGTTATAGACAACAGGGGCCTTAAATTTAAAGTTGGGAACAATTTCTGTAGCTCAAACTGGACAGTACAGTGCAACACCGAAGTCATGGATTTGTTTCCAAAAAATGCACAAAAACTAAAAATGCAATAGATCATTCGATCATTCGTTTTTTTATTCAATATTGAAAGTAGAAAAATAAGAAAAAGGCTCCTTTTTCGTTTTTTCTTTTTTTTTTCTCCAAAAAACGAAAAACAAGAATTCAACTTAAATTTACGTTTTTCGTTCATGGGTGGAAAAATGAATAAACAGCTTGAATATTCAATTTCTACATGTGGGCGGGAATTAAACGCCCCTTTCTGCTGATTGGTCAGCCGAAGATCAAACCGTGCCATCATCTGTTCTTCTGCAGTATCATGCAGCAGATTAATAGTCCTCCACTGCTGCAGTTGTACAGATTAATAAACCATTTTTATCAATTTCATATTTTTCTCATCAAACGGATTAATGAATAGCTCGACACAACTCGTACATGGGGCAGAGTCTAGACAGGTCTTTCTCTGTGTAGACCAGCGGTTCTTAAAGTGACTTAAAGTATTTCCAGACTGTAAAGTCGTTTTTTTTTTATCATGATACATAGGCCTACTGTGATTTATTCCAAAGTGACTTATATGATGCATTTAATGTAAAATAATCTAAATGAAGCCTTTTAAAAGACGAGTATTCGCTGTGTTTCATGTTTGTGGCATGCGCCAGAAAGACGCTCAAGGAGACCGAGAGGCACTATAGCAGCGGATTCTGTTGTTCTCTTTATTTTTCAAAGGCATGACATTTTGTAGTTATTTTTAACGAAACGTTACACAATTAAAATTATACATTTTACCATACGACTATAAATGACAGAGTATTAAGTTATTTCCCCTCGATGGGGGAAAAACCCAAGTGAACATCAATCAGTACTCAATAATAATTTAAACTGCTTTAAATATGACTGATGCTGAGTTAATGTGCATTCGGAAGTATACGAGGGTTTGGTGAGAAACAAATGAAGATGGCAAGTTATTATATTTTATGAAAATCTTCCGTTGCAGTGCGAGTGCGCAGCAGCTCACGCTGCGCACAAGTGCATATCCTTTTGAGATATCAATTATCAATTTTAATAAAACAAGACTACATTATAAAACTCTAACAATATCTGTTGTTCTCCGGTTGTCAGTCAGAATGACAGTTCTTGCATGAACATAGGTCAACCCAAGCCAATTTATTATTATTTCCTTTTTGTCTTAGTGTTTAAAATTTTTATTTTGAAACGAATTAATTAATTAGTTAAACAGACTTACTGGGTGAGCAGGGTAGGCATATGACAGCTGTCATATCATACCCTGACATGCCCAGCTGATGCAAAGAATATAATTATCTACACAGAAGAAAGCCCTGTCTAAACTCTGCCCCAGTACGAGTTGTGTCGAGCATTCAATTTGAATGTTTTTTTTGATGAAAAAAAAGATTAAGTAGTTGCAAATAAATGCGTTGAGAATCCATACAAGCAGAGGTGGAGGGCACTATCATTTGCTGAGTGATACTGCAGAAGAATGATTGGGGCACGGTTGATCTTAGGCTGTCCAGAATCAGCAGACAGGGGCGTTTTAATTCCGCCACTGTAGCAATCAAAATATCAAGCTGTTTATTCCACTTTTCCACCTATGAATGAAAAACGAACAATTTAAGCGAAATTCTCGGTTCTCGTTTTTTGGAGAAAACAACAAAAGGAGCGGCGTTTTTCTAATTTCTATTCAATATTACAATCAAAAAAAGGAATGATCGAAGGATAACCACGGATTCGCAAGTGTCTACATCAAAGCAAAAATGAAATCTAAATCAAGTAATAATTTGTACAAGATGCCAAAAGTACATTGTAACCTTGCAATAATATTATATGACAGGATGTAACAACAAACATATTCAAATTTTTTTTTTATAATTCAATATTTAATGGTGAGGTTACAAACTTCTTACAATTTGTATGAATTCTTACGATTTCCTCATGAATGCAAAAATCAGTACATCTATACTTGTGAGGACCTCCTGACTGTTGTTCTTAAATTAAAGGGAAAATTCACTAAAAATCATCCTTATGTCTTTCCAAACTCTCTTTTTTCACTGTGGCACACAAAAGGAGTCTTCTAGAATAATGTTTGGTTGCTCTTACAATGAATTTAACACTAGAACTGCCAGAGGTCGCTCTATACCTAAAAGCGCCAGCGGAAAAATTTTACCCACGCTCATGACAACTGTATTTATATGGCTAAACATATTATTTCACTGTAATATGCCACTGTCTTCACAAAAAAGTGTCATGAAATGATTATGTCTAGTCATCAAATATATTTTTATCCTGTTGTTTTATGTTCAAAACTTTAATGCAGGCTACACTAATCCACTACAGTCAGTAGCCTAAGCTAAAAAAAAACGAAAAAAAAAAAACCTGAACTGACAACGGAAATTAGAAGGTAGTAGCCTAAATATTTGGGTGATGTAATATTATAATACAATGTCATTAATCAATATATTAAGATAATCCATGGTATTTAAATTACTAAAATAGCCTGTAGACAATAATGAGCAATAATAATTCACACTGCATAGGATGATGCGATGAAAAATTCAAGTGCACAGCTTCACCTAATGAATTATTATTTTGTTTAGTTATATCATTTATAATTTTAATAAGAGAACAACACCAATAAACATCGGGTAATCAAAAAAATGGTTTTATTCATTACATCATATAGATCAGATTTTTTTTTTCTTCAGGAAGCGGCCAGACTAGAATGGCAACATAGTAGCGAATAATAAACGATGTGGCAAGACAAAAATTAAAAAATCAAACCAAAGTTTGACCAATTAGAGTAACGTTAGGCTAAAACATGCAAATATGATATCTGGATCACTGTCAGATGAGCCGTCAGATGCTGAGCCGACCCAGGACACATAACTACCATCAGACTCTCCATCACTCATGGCATTTAGTGTTTCTAATACCTACCTTCCATAAATCACCTTTTTTTAGTCATTTTGACTTTATTTACGAAACTGATAACCGCTAAATCAGTGAGTGAAAGGCGTTGCCTAGAAATGTAAAATATAAAAACATAAGCGGCAAGAAAATGACAGCGCGAAAATACATGCATTATATAGCGGGTAAATTTGACCCACTGATGCTTATAAGTATAAATGCCCCATTTTTTGATCTGGTTTTATCTAAATAATTTAAAATCAAATATATTTGTTTTAATAAAAGTGCTTATTGTCATTGTGCTAAAGCAAAAATTCAAATATTAATCTGTAAAAAAGTTACATTAGTCTGTTTCTAGATGAAAAAACTTTTCCAATTCAATTTAAATAAAAAACTATTTAATATATAAATATTCAACCTAAAAAAAATAATTAAATACTGCACATTGCAAGAAGTTTTGTTTATTTGTTTACTTATTTATTGAAAACTTATCTTTACAAAACTTTTGGTTAGTTATTATTTGGCTCTTTTATAAGTTTTTACTCTTTAACTTAGTCTAATTTGGACCATCCTCACAAGTTGGATTTACTACACAGAAGTGTTTACTATACTTATACTTAGTGATTTAAGATACTATATTAACACCCTTCCACTTGCTCACACATTTTATTTTTAAATTCAAGCATTTTTGATACATGCCAAAAACAATAATTCCCCTTCGGGAACTCGAGCTGCGTCGGAAAACGCTAGGGGAACGCCTTCAGCGATACCAAGTTCTGAATCATATGTGTAATCAGTCCAATAGATGGGTCGAGACGTCATGGGCGGGGTGACGTAATGACCAGGAAGCTTAAAAAGCATGTGCGGTGGACCCGGCATTAGCTTTCTGTCATTCAGCAAAGCTCTCTGTATGTGTCGGTCACGATTTATGTTCTGTGAGTCTTATTTATTGTTGTCTGTCCAAAGTCTATAAGCTCCAGCTATGTCTAAGCTCATGCAAAGACAAAGCATTTCAAGGGCGAGAGCAGGCCACGTTGTAGGTTGTGTGTTCCTCCCTGCCCAAAGATAATGTTATATCACGAGTGGGGACACACACAGCCTGTGCATGGTTTGCTTGCGAGCGAAGCATAGTTGTTACAGCCTTGCTTCGCTCTCAGAGAGCTCTCTTTGAGGAGAGAGCCTTCACTAGCGTTCCTCGCGGTGCCGGCCCCGCTTACGCCGAGGCGGAGCGGCGGCTGTGCTCGGGGGTTGCATGTGGATATGACTAATCACTAGATCTAGCGCTCTCTCTCGGGGTTCGGAAGCCTGCGCTGCGGTACTTCCCCCCCGGGGAAAGGGCGCGACGCTCCGCCTGTCTTTCTCCGAGGAGATTGATAAGGAGGGCAGATCAAAGCCGCTAGCCAGTTGGCACAACATCAGTTACAGCCACAGCTAAACAATATTATGCTGATATTATAATGAGCCCGCATAATAGGAGGGAGCTCGCGCAGTACGGGGCGGAGGTGTTTGTTTTCCGTATTAACGTCCGCTCTCGCCGGGCAAGCTCCAAGGAGTGTGGTCCGTGCCTGTATCTGATGCGATTGCAGTCCGTGCTGCTGAGGCCGGCTCGGCGACTGCAGAAGTCGGATTGTTATTTTTCGCGTCATAGAATCTAGAGTAACGGTGTGCCGCCCCAGACCGGCTCTTCTCTAGAATCTCACCGTGTGTTTGCTGAGTTAGAGCTCGTCCCCTGGTTGTCAAGTAGATTGTGTTGATCATGTGACCCCTGCAATCGGCTTTCCCCGCCTAGTCACATATACGCTGACCTATCATTTCGGTTCAGTTTGATGTGACTCTTCACCCCAACTAGACCGTAGTTACTCGGTCTGGTTGATTTGAGTCCGGTTTTGTGTTGATTTTTATCCTTCCTCGCCTTTATTCTGAGGAATAAAATGAAGTATTTACGTATCTGACAATGAGAAGTTAGATATACAGGGGCACTTGGGATAAAAATTCTCGAGTGAGATGCACGCGTTAATTCTATCTTCCTGAGGAGGTTGAGGCGGTTTGCAGGTGCTGCTGGGCGGAGCAGTCCCAACCCACCGTGTTCCAGCCCCTCATTTTGGGGGCCTCACTTCTCGTACTCCGCTGAGTCTAGAGTCAGAGTGGAGCTCCCAAGCCGAAGGCTTCTAGCAGAAGGCGGGTCTGCGGACCATAATTCTCGCTGTATAGTCTTCGTCGTAAATGTCCTGACGCCTAAGGCCTAGGACTTTTTGAGGGCCAACTCCCTCTGGGGAAGAGCGATGTACACCACATTACACGGTGCCCGTCTCTCCTCAGTGCCCTCAGAAAATCAGTCTGCCAACCCTGCCGGTGTTCCAAGGCACAGCGGTCTCCAGCAAGCGCTTCTCTCAGTTACCGCCCGGAAACATAGCCATACTAAGAGACTCGCTACCTCTACGGAGGTATCTAGATGGGTCCTGCCCCGAGCCGGCTGGTGTCTAGTCTTCCTAGCAGAAGACGTGGGTCTGAGGACCCCCCCCGTCCGGACTTTCGCCCCTACACCCCGGAGACTTAAGCTATGGAGAGTCCTGATGCTGTGGGTCAGGACCTTGGAGGGCAGGCCCCTCTGGGGAAGAGAGGTTCACACCGCATTACACGGTGCCCGTCTCTCCTCAGTGCCCTCAGGAGGTCGGTCTGCCAACCCTGCCGTGTTCCAGGGCGCAGCGGTCTCCGGCGTGCGCTTCTCTCAGTTACCGCCCGGAAGCATAGCGGTACTAAGAGGCTCGCTACGTCTACGGAGGTATCTAGAGCAGCTAGCACGGCCGTCCTCTGCCAGTCCGCTGCTTCAAGGCACCGAACTAGCCGTTCAGGGCACACCAGAGATCAGTCTCGAGAGACTGATTCCCTTAGGAGGTCACCTGGCAGTGTGGGAGCCTGCCGAGTGTGCTTCATTGGGTCCTGCCCCGAGCTGGCTGTGGTTTAGTCTTCCTAGCAGACGACGTGGGTCTGAGGGCCGTCATTTTCAATAGGAGACTTCAGCTATGAGAGTCTTGATGCTGTGGCTCAGGACCTCGGAGGGCAGGCCCATATGTGGAAGAGCGGTGTACACTGCATTACACGGTGCCTGTCTCTCCTCTGTGCCCTCAGGAGATCGGTCTGCCAACCTTGTTACAGGGCGCAGCGGTCTCCGGCGAGCACTCTCTCAGTTACCGCACGGAAACGTAGCACTGAGGGTCGCGGGGCCTCTGCGGAGGTATCCCAGAGCTAGTAGTTCAGCGTCTCCTCCTGTTCAGGTGACTCGACAGATTCAAGGAACCCGAAATAGCCGTTATGCGGACACCAGGATCGTCTCGAGAGAGGATTCCCCTTGTAGTTTATTAGCAGCGTGGAGCTATGCCAAAATGGTATCTCAACAGGGTCCTGCGTACGGAGAAAGATGGATACGGAATCCAGTTCGGTTTCTAGTCCGCCTCGACTTAACGGCCGGGTCACCCCTACGCTAGTGGGGTGCCCCCGAGAGGCTCGGGGATTAGACAAGACGTCGTTATCCTCTTGAGAAAGGAGGCAGCGAGGTGGCAAGCTCAGAAAGAGACAGACTCGGTTCTACAGCTGTTACTTCATTGTTCTGAAGAAGGATGGTGGGGGGTTGCGTCCCATCTTAGATCTGCACCTATTGAACCGCTCAATCATGCGACTGAAGTTCAGCACACTCACACTCAAACAAGTAGTGTCTCAGACCAAGTCTGAGGACTGGTGTGTCACGATCGATCTGAAGGACGCATATTTCCATATCTCCATCCTTCCTAATACCGGAGTTCCCGAGGTTCGTTTTTGGGGGCAAAAGCCTACCAATACTGGTTCTTCCTTTGGCTTTGCACTCTCGCCCCACACTTTCACGACTTAACCACATCGACGATTGGTTGATATTTTAGCTCAGTCAGAGTGGATGGCGGTTCGATATTGAGATGTCGTTCTCGCTCACACGAAAGAGCTGGGGTTAAGACTTGACACCAAGAAAAGTGTGCTTTTTCAGTACAGAGCAAACTTATCTGGCAGTGTGGTATTCGACCCTCTGGCTGCCGGTACGTGTATCGTCTCTGCTCGGATAGAGTTGATCCTCACCTCACGCGCGAGCGTAAGAGAAGCGATCGGTCACTCACTGTCAAGCAGTAGATCCAGACTTCTGGGCTGATGGCAGCTGGTCCAACGTGATAACTCTGGGGCTGTACATGAAGACCCCTACATGGTGGCACAAGAACCAAGGAGTTAATCCCCGAGGGGAAAACCGCTCACGCATTGCTTAAGCGCAATGCTGGTTCTTGTCCAGGGCCCATGCTGGGAGCCTCCTGTTGCCGCGATGTAGCACGGTTGCACCTCAACGGTGGAAGGTCGGTCCATGAGTGGTCCCAATCTGACAAGCCGGTATGTGGAGTGGCGCTATCGACAGGCATCTCAATTTTGGGAGATGCGGCACTGTTTCGAGTTTCACAGACTTAAGAGGTAACCATAATGTTGCGTAACAACGCAACGGTGTCTATTACATCATGACCACCAGGAGTTCTGAGTTCGCGCCCTTGTAACAAGCTGCGCCCAGATAGTGGGTGGTCCCAGGGCAAACTCCTTCGCGTTGAGAGCAGTTACATTCGGGGATTCTCAAGAGGAGCAGTTATCCGTCGAGGCAGGCGGGCTGAGGCCCGGGGAATGGAGGCTTCACTCCAGTTGGTTAAGCAGATATGGAGAGTTTTTGGCCATGCTCAGGTGGACCTGTTTGTGACTCAAATGACATTGCACTGTCCCCTGTGGTTCTCTCTGAGTCATCCAGCTCCTCTGGGGATGGATGCCATGGTACAGACGTGGCCGAAACTTCGTCTGTACGCCTTTCCCCCGATAGCTCTGCTCCCGGGAGTTCTAGAGAGAGTGCGCCGGGACAGGCCCGTCTGTTGTGAGTATCCCCGTTCCGGCCGAGTTGGGTCTCAGGCCTGATTCCTCTCCTCGATGGCGCTCCATGGGAGATTCCGTCAGGAGAGATCTCCTCTCACAGGCGGAGGGCACGCCCCCGCCAGGAGCTGTGGGTGTGGCCTCTGAGGAGGCACAATTCATAACTTCCGGTCTCTCAACCGAGATTGTTGAGACCATCCTCCATCCAGAGATCCCTCTATGAGAAAACTGTATTTTTGCGGAGACCGCCAGCCCGACACAGCTAACTGCCCATTTGGTACAGTTCTGGATTTCCTGCAGGCCTGTTTATCCGCAGGATTGACCCACTCCACCCTAGAGGGCTTAGTGGCCGGGGGACCCCCATTTTTTCGGCCCTACCAGCCCCTCTCGGTGGCATCAGTGGGAAGACACCTTCTATCTCGCTACTCACATTTCCCTGCGGTATGCTGAGGCCAAGGACTTGGCCCATGGAAGCTTAAGGCTAAGGGTGGATCAGGTATGCTATTCCATAGCCTCGAGGTCCTCTGATCTCCCCTCTCTTGGGCTGGGTCAAGATTCCACCTCTCCAGAAGTTGGACTTCGGGGATGGCGAGCCCCGCACTTTAGCCACTCTGGGCATCTTTTGTTCTTTCTGCCATAGCAGTGCCCTTCACACCAGCAGGGATTTGCAAGTCTGGCGGCAGTGGACATCTCGTTCCATTAGCGTTTTTTTCCGACGCAGCTCAAGTTCCCGAAGGGGAAAGTCCCAGGTTACGTATGTAACCATGGATCCCAGATTTCCTGGGAACGAGATACGCGCGTCGCAAGGCCATACTCCGCATCCTACTAGAGCTTGCTTTCACTCCTAAGACAGAGTAGAGCGGCGGAAAAGCAAGTGCTTTACAAGCTCCTGGTCATGGAGTCACCGCCTGCGGACGTCTCGCCCATAGGTGACATAGTTTACACGAATGATTCAGAGCTGGTATCGCTGAAGGAGTTCCACAGGTTTCACGCAGCGTCTCGTTCCCTCGGGGAACCATTGTTACATACGTAACCTGGGACGTTATCCCCATATTATCCCAATGTTTCCATATTCATGAACCCCCGCATGGATAGATCTTCTATGGTGTGGAGAATTTGAGTTTTGTGTTTTCTGTTCATCATATACGTATATTCCAATCAGTTTATTTCCATGAATGATAACTAATATGTGAAATGTGGCCCATCATTAAACGGGCTCTGTGGCAGTTGGCCTGGCCAGCGTGAGCCATAATTATGTGATTCGGTGGAACATGCTGTACAAAGCCTTCAAAGAGCTCTAATTAGCCACCTCGCATGCTGTCTAGCAGGAAATGATCAGTCCTGAGGAATGAGAGCTCCAGCCTACCAGTGAACTCCAGCCTCCATTGAGAAACGCACTAAAGATCACACTGTCCCGGTGTGTTAATGCAGTTGAAGTTTGGCTCCATGCTAATCTCCATGCTAGGCTCCACGGCAGGGCTTTAATGGGCACTAGCCTCCCTGCTATTGTGCTAATGAAATTGACAGTGTGGCTATCAGGGTTCATATTGCTCTCGCTCAAATGGGATCAGCGGCCATAGATAATGGCTGTTTCAGTGTTTCTCCTGGGTAGAGAGGTTGAGGTGAGAGATGGAAGTTAGGTTAGCTACCGTCTTTTGCCAACATCTAATGCGGTGGTGCAGCATCCAAAATTAACCCTTGGCCTTTGGGGTCGTAAGATTGTTTTAATTTTTAACCAAAGCATTTATTTAATCAAAAATAGAGTAAAAACATGAAAAAAACTGTAAAACTCTACTGCCATTTTAAATACCTGTTTTCTATTATAATACATTTTAAAATTTTATTTATTCCTGTAATGTCAAAACTGTATTTTCAGCAGCCATTACTCCAGTCTTCAGTGTCACATGATCCTTCAGAAACCATTCTAATATAATGATTTTCTGCTCAAGAAACATATATTATGTTCATTATCGATGTTGAAATTACTGTACTGATTAGTAATTTTTTTCGGAAACTGAATCAAAATCAAAATGCAGCTGAGTGGAAAAAAGAAACATTTATAGCTGGTAGGGGTTTTCAGTTCACACTGCATTGGCAGGAGTGGCAAAGGGTTAATTTGCACCACGTGCATGGGATAAAGGTGATACAGAAAAAGAAATACAGAGAGGTGCCCTGTTTTTAAAGATGAGCAGGGGAACATGGGTGCTTCGATAATATTGAACTCTGGTGGGTAAACAGAGTCTCCAGCTGTTTGTGTGAGTGAGCGAGTCAGTCAGCAAGTGGAGGAAAGAAGTGGAGTGCGTGTGGAGCTCATTTTAGGCGGGCCGTATGCTGGAACTCATCTGGATTGGCAGCAGTTCAGCGGAGCATTGGGCCAGAGTGATTGATCAATGAAAGGATTGATAATATGTGTGCAGAGCACGTCTGGAATTACTGTGATTGCCAGGAGCACTCTCTTTTCTCACTCTGTCTTTTTTTATACATTAATGTCTCTTCACCTCCAGCCTGACTCGGTTGATGAAAACCACTTTTGAGTACCCGCAGCACGGAGGTGGTAAAATCTGTGCATCAAATATTCACTCCCTAAACCAGGCCTACAACTTAAACTAGCCGCAGAGGCTGAAACTGTCGGTTTCTGTTGTCTAAATGAGGTTATTCTGCTGTACAGAAGAGCAGGGGTGGAAAAGCCTTAACCTCAGGGTATCATGGGAAGCTGCTTAATGGAGGAATCAATATGTTTGTCCTGTTATTGATGGCTGAAACTGTGTTCCTTCACTTGGGAAGTATGGCTTATTTCTCTCAGATGCTTTACCTGCTATAACTCCAGGTGTTGATACTGTTGGACACATATGGGCCATTTTTCCCCTCGGTTGCTTCTCACACTCTCTGTCAACCGATTCTCACGTATATAGGGCGCTACATGCATATTTACGGTCCTTTAAAAATATCAAAACTGACGTTCATCCAAGCACATAACGGTTGCAGCAGCAGCCATGAGAGACTGTTGATTTATGATCTTTCTGCAAACACATCTTAGTCAATATTAAAGCTACTGTAACTAAAGCAACTAAGTAGCATAGGGATATACTGTTTGAACGCATCGTAACAGTGATTCATATCAGAAGAAAAGGATAGAATGTGTTCAAATAAATAGTTGATTAATAATGCTTGGATGTAGATAAAGGTGAGCTTAAATATAAGCTTTGCTGAAAGGTGAAGGGCGTATATATATTTATATGTGTATATCTGTATATCTATGAGTATGTGTGTGTGTGTGTGTGCGTGTGCGTATGTGCACGCGCGTGTGTCTGTGTGTCTGTGTGTGAGTGTGTGTACGTGTGTGTAAATATGATATAGCAATATTTACTTATAGAGAATCGCACTAGTGTCAAGAAATGTAATCTAGTGTCCTCAGCATGAAAGCTTTCATGTCGATGTCATCTAATTTAATATTTAGTTATTATGAAAAACGTATTATTATTTACAGGCGATACCGAAAAAGGAGTGGTGTGGTGTAGGATAGTGTTGCTATGCAGTTTAGTTTTTTGGGTGGAGCTTGTCACTACATTATTCAGTATAAACTGGGCTTGAAGATATGGGGAATTTTTCACACCCCCCGCTTGTTTTGGTTGTTTTGTTTTGTTTGTCCCACGCATTTTTGGGGGGGGGGTTGTGGTTTTTTATTTGTAGTGGTGCTGGCTTGTTTGTTTTTTATTGTGTTATTCTTGCTTTATGTTTTGCTTTAGTTGTTTCAGGGTTTAAAATTTTCAAGTTAGATCATTAAAAACAGGTAAACTGTACACCTCTCTTCAACACGATTTATTAAAGGTTGGACCTAAGCGATTTTGCTAAACTATTGTTTGAATTTAATACATCACCAAAAAAAACCCACCCATACCCCAACAAGACCTCACAATAGTGGTTAACTCCGCCCCACACGTACGAGAACAACCCTGGCAGCGACGATGGCGGAATCTGCTATGCCTGCCGGCCGAGGGTATGATGTCATCAATAAGTGAAAGCAATGTGTGTTACTATGGTAATTCAACGTAAAAATTAATGTAACTCACCTATCAAGAAGATGACGGAGGCATGATATCGTCCTCTTTTGAAAGGCCAAAAAAGGTACTTTCGCTTTCACAACGAAACACACAGAACCTTCACGACATGGTGGCGGCAACAATACTACAGTGAGAATATAAGTTACGCCTTCTTTCTTTGTGTGATCATTTGGGCGGTGTTATGCAAATCTTCCCACATCGTGACGTAGACATGGGGGCGTGTTAGAAAGAGCCGTTTTAGGTAGGCGTGGTTGACTCTTAACTTTTATAAATAATATCTCTTTGGATTTGAGACTTTAGTCTTTACAGATCTTCTTTATGCACCAAGAGCTTGTAACACTCCAAAGAGAAAGGAAAAATTTAAATCGCATCATATGACCCCTTTAAGGATTTGTTAATGGTTTAGGTGTGCGTGATTGCACTTTTGTTTCCCTTATTAGAGACATGATTTGAAACTAATGTCCAGTTTGGTTGATTGTTCCCTGTGATGGCTCGTTATTCAGGCAGTGGTGACACCTCCACGGCCACTGAGCACGGCAGCCGCCGATGATGGCATGTAGCCAGCCCTGCCTCGTGCAAATGAGTTTTTCACTCACCCTGTTCGACCCCTAGATCGGCTCCCGTGCTCGTGCGTGTAGATGCTCGCCACAACACAGTCACCTGTCTCCGTGACAGGAGACTCAATTCACACTCATCAGTGGCTTCTTGGCTTCCTTGCTCCATATGAGAAAAACCCCTGCAGTTCCTCGCTCTCAGACTAAATTTAGCTTGGGTTACGTCTGCTACACAGTCTGGGCCTGTCCACCGGCACACAATTATAGCAAGATCGACACTCTCCTTCAGTAATGGAGTTCCCTAAATTAATTCTGGCAGCAGATACTCTGTGATCTAGCAACATCCATCATAGAGATGTTTTTTTTTCTCTCTGAAAAACTAATTCAGCCAAAAACCAGTGTGATCTTCTCATCTGAAAAATTTTGCTAAAATTATCCTGCATGGTTCTGGTAAATATTATTGGGGTCTATGGGGGTCTGCACAGGGCAATAAAGCCTAAGCCCGCTCTGTAAATGTGATGCTTTGACCCAAACAAGTAGTCATTTCAGATTTAAAACCATTTGATTTTAAATCCAAAGCTATTAATGTGGTTTCAAACTTTTGGACCCCCATGTTGGATTCCATCAGGCTCAAATCTGGTATATCACATGTAGCTTGTCTTATACCAACACTACCACACAGCTACTCTATATAGGCTCACAAAAAAACACCCAGATGTTGGCGAGAATATGATCAATGCCATCACCAGAGCTTCATTCTGCTGCTTATCCCCTGGAGAATGAGTATACTTCTTATACAAATCTGTTTCCCTTGCTCTCCTCCTCAGTCTCTCTCTCTCTCCCTGCCATCCTGCACACTTCCGAAGGGGGAGGATGTAGCGTTGAAGTGAGATAAGGTAGATTACAGCAGGACGAGCACATTAAAAAGGCACATTTTCCACGCTCTCGCTTCTAATACCAGATGGGAGAGCTTTTTACAACTTATTCATGTATTCATGCATTTGACTGGTCTAAATAATGCATTGTTATTTTTAACCCCTACCACACTTGAGTGGAATATTGAGTGCAACAATCAGGGACTTACCAACCGTTAGAACATTTCTGGCACTTTTAGAAATTTCTGAGGGTCCCCTGCTCAATTTTTGGACAGTAATAATTGTATTTTAAGTTCCTCACTTGCTTGACCAGAGTGCACTGAATAAAAATGTAGGTGGTTGCATAAAAATATAAATTTTTAGACCCAACATTTTCATCATCAGTTGATGTTGTTTCATCATCATAATCTTTGTGTGCTCCTAATATGGCTACTTTCCTGATGTAATCTAATTAATATTCACAAGCCAGGCTGCTCATTGGAGCACAGCATTAAAAATCCTATTGACTTTCTTTATAGAAATACTTATTCTAATAACATAAAATCTGAATCCCTCCAGTATCTTAAATAAATTATGGTTGTGTATATATTTGACTATTTAGTAATAAATTTCAAATATATTTCATTTTGTACTTTGTATGTCTATGAATAATTTTAAATTCAACAAATTCAATTACGTCATCTACAGTGCTTCATGGGCTGCGTAGTTCATTGCCTCATAAAAGACGTTCACAGCCTTTGGCGTTTTCTCAGATTTTCAAATGTTGTTTTGCTTCAAAAAGTTTGTAATGTTGTGTTCCATCTCAGCTGGTTGATTTGTTTCATGGCTCTTTATTGAAAGTTTTTTTGAAACTTTCAATAAATCCCTATGGAGAAAATTCTGGAATCAAATGCGCTGACGAAGTGAGTGATCGTTATTACACTAATTTTAACTAAATAGAGTATGTAATACCCTGTATTTACTACGGCTGTATGTCTACCATGCGCCTTGATATTTGATGGCCGCAGTATGCTTCAGGACACCTTCTGTGCTTTTGAAAGTAAATCTGACGAATGTGATTAATGTTTGGATGGTTTTTATTACCACTTAATTGTAAAAAATATAAATAGGGAGTATGTAAATTACCCTGTAGTGTTACTTGCGGCTGTATGGTCTACCATGGCGCCTTGATATTGATTGGGGCCGCCCAGTATTTGCTTCAGGGAAACCTTCTGTGCTTTTGGGAAAAAAAGTAAATCTTTAAAAGGGGGACATTTTAAAGAAAAAAAAACAACAAATTTCCGCAGTTGGATTTGGGGGTACTTTTGGGGGATATAATTTTACCTTGAAAAAACACGCGTTTGAATGCAGTCCGTACTTAAATACATGCACCGCGTGACAGATAATGATTATGGACTGTTCCTTCAGCTTCTGTTTGTTGAGCACACTGTCAGGGACCACGCGTAGCCCACCACACCAGAAGCACAACCAATACCTTCCTGTCGTTAATTTCAGGGGGAGGAGAATAAAGCTTTGCTATTTGTCCTCTTTCTTACCCTTTTCTTTTTCTATTTTCCTCAAAAGACATCCTCTTCCAAATGACTAGTACCTCTAAACAAGACGAGTTCATTTCGTCCCATAATTACATTTCCCTCCAACGATGTCCTTCCCTTCCGACTTTCTGAATCACGATACACAGACCCATGGCCACTTTATAACTGCTTGGCCAACCCATTCAAAGGGCCGTGCCAGGGTACAAATGCCAGTCTATGGGAATACCTGCTGTGTCACTCAACGGCCTTGCGGTATTAATCACTGAAGGGTATTGCCGAACCTCTCTCAGTTTAATGCAGGAGAGAGCAGCTCTTCCCATCAGCCAGCGGGGTTCTGGTGACAAAGAGATTCTTCATATGACCCTCTATAGAGCTCTTTATGTCTCTTACAGTCTCCATGGAGCACACAGGTACAGGAGAGGCCAGCCACTTTGATAGAGATTTCTTTAAACTGCTGTTTCTCATTTCTTCTAGCTGTTGTAGTGATCAAATAAATGTATATGTATTAGAGAGAGAGAGAGAGAGAGACGGAAGAGTTTAGCTTTATCCTTATTTCTGTCATATATTACAAAAATTAATAGAAGATCTATCATAACTGGCTGTCTGTCATGGTTACATACTCGAAGTAAAAGTATGTATCATCCATGCATAGCTACATACATACAAATATTATATATATATAATATATATTTTGATTATCTAATATATACGACTGTGCAAAAGTTCTTAGGCCATTTAAGTATTTCCCAACACAAAAAAAACTGTTTTGAAATCAGTTATTGGTAACGTTTAGCTGTTAGTGTGTCCGTAGAAATAATTCAGTTTACATTACCAAACATTCTTTGTTGCCCATTTAATTTAATAATCCAGTGAGATTTTATAGCACAAGGGTTCGGTCATCTCACCATCATTCCAGTCCATCTGCGGATGACATGAAAAAAAAGATCGATAAAAACTGGAGGACAGAGCGAACTAGGGGCAACAAATCTCTAAGACTCTTAGAAAGGGGCGTAACTATGATGCTTTTTTAAAAGATCATTCTTTGGGTATGTGTTGTAACAGAACATATTGTACATGCTTTAAATGTTCAAAAAACACATTATTTTTCAAATGCTGTACATTATTGTAGGTCCTCTATGCCCCGCCTCTCTCAAACGCGTAGTTTTCTACAAAGTCCCTCCTTCCAAAAAGCGCAGTCTACTCTGATTGGCCAGCTGACCCAGTGCAATTGTGATTGGCCGAACACCGCAAGCACTCGTCGGGAAATGTAAATCAACCTTAAAAAAAAAACCCCCCATATATCGCGAGCTAAGCTTTCAAAAATAAATGTAAAGCAGTAAATAATTGTTCATTAGTTTTACATCAGTCCCCCCCCCCCCCCCAAGCCCTACTAAGGAGGACAGACACCAGTAAGATGCAGTACACAAGGCCGCGTGTTTTTAAGACAGCTGACTCTACTGTGGATGGTGACTGCGAGTCTCTCTCTCTACTTCTACACTCTCTCTCTCTACTCTCTACTCTCTACTACTCTCTCTCGCTACTACTCACACACACACACACACGATGCGCAAATCTCCGCATTTGAACAGTCAATAGCAATTACTTAAACTATTAAGAAAACATACTTATTCAGAAGTGCCAGATTGTTATAGCAAAGTCAGAATTACCTCCTCTTTTAGGTTCACGAAACGGTCGTCCATAAATGCATTGCTGTTCTGTTGTAGTAATCTTAAAGATTCCTAAATGTATCTACTTTCGGAAGGCCAAATAAAATGATTTTGCTTTCGCCTAGAAACACACAGAATCTCCCTGACATGGCTGCTTCAACGCACTTAACTGCCGGTTGACTCGAAACCACGCCTCTTTCGGGGAATGCACATTTGCGCAGCAGATATGCATAATATTCCTCATAGTGAAGACCTCAGAGATATGTGGCAGGGGGCGGCGTGTTAGAACGCACGCATCTTTAGGGGCGCCGTGGCAGAGGTACTTAACTTGATTAAAGAATATCTCTTGGGTTTGTGACTTAAGGCTTTGCAACTGCAGGGCTCTGAAATCTATGCACAATCAGCTTGTAAAACACTCCAAAAGAGAAAAGGAAACTGGAAATTAGCATTCATTATGACCCCTTTAAGAAAACCTACCTGCAAAGTTACAGTACTTGTGAAAAGTTAGGCACTTGTAAAATAAACCTGTATATAGAGTTATTTATCAATTAACTTCTATTAAATACAAAGTTCTGTCATGAAACTATAGATGGCGCAGGCTGATATCTTGCTAATCAAAATTCTAGAACTGAAAATCATATTACATGGCACAGCTGATTGGTTCTTTTTTGTATCAGCAGCCAATGAGCTTGCTGTGCAATCATTCAAATACTTGGCTAGTGCTTGCTGGAGCAGTTGGAGCACACTTCAGAAAGCATCTGAAATCAACATTTAAGATTAGTGAATACTCTTTTATGCTTATCATAAACAAGTTTAAACTAAGTGTCACGTTTAACAGTCTTGCATTCCTATACTAAGTATAATTAGTAGCATTTACGTATCTGTGTTTATACAGCTTCAACAGCAAGCAGTCTGTAATTGTTCTGAGGACATGCCGACAAGTTAAGGACATGAGAACAGGCTTAAATGAAATAAGCATTCCCGTTTGTATGCATTTAAACCGGGGTTTGCCATATTTAGCTTCTTAAAATCAGTGTTCACATTTGCTTATTTTTTAAGTCTGAGTCACGCTTTTTTAATCATCCTAATGGCGTTAATACACAATAAGAGCAAATTACTTAATTAATATATTTTGCTCAGGTGGATGCTGGGGTCTCTAATCAGCTTGCAATGTTCACTTAAAGTGAATAATATTACATTACACCAAGGTTTTCCAAACTGGGGTTTGTGAGGGGATGAAAAGATAATAATTAAATCACAAAAATGTCTAATTTAACTAGTGTGCTGGCCTTCCGATATTCGGGTAATTATTCGTGACATGGACTAGGTGGATGGGTGTAGCGAGGTCAATAAAACTAGAAGACTTTCCAAATGTATATAAGTGAGGTTCTGGATCTTTTAGAAATGAATAATAACTGTTATCTGATACTTGAGCACTTTAAATGTATATAATAACTAATTACAAGTACTCATTTTGGAAAATACGGAATACATAATCCAGGTTACATGTAATCGGTTACTACCCAGCACTATATACCGTATATAGCTATAGATAAGGATGTATGTATATTTGCTCTTAATGCTCTCTGGGTATACACATTTTGCTGTATGGAGCTGCTAAACCACTTGAAAATCGAATTCCTGTCTCTCCCAACAGACTGTATATTATCAACTTGCAGAAAGCATGAATACCAACTGATGTGTGTGTGTGTGTGTGTGTGTTTGCAAGAGGCTTGTACTGACAAAAATTAGTTGAAAGGGCAAAAAAAAAACTTTTTTGTTTTTTTAGGCTATGCTTTTCGCCAAAACAAACATTCCCATCTTTGTCCATTATTTTTGCAGCACGCATGTGACAGAAAGCAATGTGCGCAGAAAGATCGTTATTATATTGTAGCTGTATGTAGCCTACAAAAAAATCAAGGTTCTATACAGCCTTTCTTTGACCCACTATCATTAAACCTAGACTATGATGAAAATCTCAAGTCAGTTAGCTTGATATACTGGTGACCGTAAGTTTCTGTGGGAGTGCATTGTCTGCTTGAGACCTTGCATGTTGTTAATTAGTTTTGTGCTTGCGGAAATAGGCATCACAATTAGGACGATATTGCCCATACCTTGGGGATTTAACAAATGAATTATTAGGAGAGCCCTAGATGTTTGAACAGGCCAGAAATCATAGAGATGGGAGGGAGCTCTTATATACACTATCTCAACAATCCAATCCAATAACGTAAACCAGTGCTGGGTAGTAACTGATTACAAGTAATCTGGATTACGTAATCAGATTCTAAAATAGAAAACTTGGTAACTAGATTAATATTGCATTCAGATTCAGAATCATAATCAGATTACAGTTCTTTTTTCATAGATTACATGATTTACATTATTACTTAACACAACGGGCAGTCAATTATTCATGATCTATTCACACACCAGCCCCACCACTAGTCAGTGTGGGTACTATTAATTAAACAGAAATTTTTTTTTTTTTGCTTTTCGAGATAGCAAGCGCCACACAGTAGTTTAATTTGACATTTTCTGAATTAAATTATTAACTTTCATTCACCTCACAAACCCCAGTTTGGGATACCTTGATGTAATGCAATGTTTGCTTAACTCTTGTGTTAATAAAGGAACAAAGTATTTTTTACGAGTTAGGGTCAAAAGTAGTCAGCAAAGTGCTAAGAATACATTACCAATATGTCGTAATCCAAACTTGATTTACTAATTTCCATTATGTAATTTTTCGATAATACAGTAAATGACTACATTTGATATCTATCCAGCGTGCTAATAATCACCTAGAAAACAAATTAACTAGCAATGCTGTAGCTACCACTCTTTATATCTTAGTAACCACTCAGAACATTCTAGCAATCGCCTAGTACCACTACAAACATTTATCAAGCCTTCAAAACATTGTGGCAGTGAGTTTTGCACCATTCATATTTTCGTAAGAAATTATACTGTATACCACATGCCTCCAGTTTTCAGTTCCAGAATGATTGTGTTTTCTGAATTAATTTTTTACTGCCAGGATTTTATGAAACCTTTTGAACATACATTGTATATCACACTTTTTAGCCGGCTATAGAAGCAGGGATTATGTTTGAATTCATCTTGATAGTGATCTCTTTCCAGTCGTGGGGACTCATAGATTTTGCATCCTAAGCACACACGTGCTGAATTAAATCCAGTCTTAGGCTGCGATCTGAAGCTTATGGTAGTGTTTGTAGTGCACTGCACTGCATTGGGTTAGCACTCACTAAAGCTCACAGGGGATAAACCTTACCTCTGATAGACATGTTTGGTATTGTATTAAACTGGTGAGCTAACGTAGTCCTGCTCGTGATGTCTTCACAGGCCCGAGGGTCAGACTCGACTCACCTCGGGAATACTACACAAGAATGCGCACTGACAGCTATCACAGGAAAGCAGAAGTGCCTGGCCTTTGAGTCCAACCACAAAAAGATGGGAATTATCCATTTTTGTGCCTAATTTTCTTTATCCAAGGGCAACACTAAGGCATGCAAAGGAGGAAGACCGCTGCAGTCAAATAAGCCCTTTGAAGAAATACATCAAAAGAACAAATCATCTCGCCATGTGAGGGATGACATCAGCAGAGGGTGGGACACTGGGTTTGGAGGTCATCTGTAGAGGTTCAGCTTCATTTTTTGGTAGTCCTCCAGTTTTTGCTATTGATGCATTGCAGCAAAGATGGTAAAAAACACAAATGCTTGGGATATTAATAAATAGTTTTCTCTAGGCTTAGTAGATCTTGTTATTTTGGGTTCAGTGCAAGCATTTGTAGTATAATATTTATGAATACATTTTTTTTTTCTAAAATAGGTTAAAATGTGAAAATGCAAGCGAAAGACATCAATCTTTAAACATTAAAATTAGGGCTGTCAATAGATTAAAAATTTTAATCAAATTAATCACACCCTTTTTCTGTGATTAATCACAATTAATTTATCTGTTTAAAAAATGTTTAATTGTCATTTGCATTAAGTAAACCAAAAGTTATCTCACAAAACATTCTGCAAGCTTATTTCAGATAAATTTAGCATGCCGTTCCAAAAAAGATACTTGGAGACTCCAAACGGACAACAAACTAACATAAGTAAATTAATTATAACATTTTTGCCCACACCCAAAGAACCAACATAAACTAAACAAAATAATTCCTAGTGTATAGCCAGTGTACCAGTAGGGACAAGTCCAAGGTTGCATTACCAACGGACCACATGGCGGATAGACCAAAAAAAAAAAAAAAAAAAAAAAAAATACACTAAGCGCAAGCACCTTGAATGATATGCCAGATTTTACATACAGTTACACAGATCCCATTCAAAATTGCTAAACACAGTAACATTGTCACGGTTGCCTTCTGGGACAAGAAGAAAGAACGAGGATAAACACAAAACTACGGTCTTTACTAAACAAGGCAGGGCGAGACTCACATGAAGCACAACTTCGATGTACAATTCCGGACAAGGCAAACTTAGAAACACAGGGCTTATAAACACATGAAACACAATCAGGGAGAACAGAAACAGGTGAGGAGTAATCAAGGATAATTAATAGAACACAGCAGAGAAAAATAAACATAATCAGGACAGGAACTGGAAGGAAACCAAATAAGGGCATACAGAAACAGGAGGCAGGCAACTAGAGTGAAAACAAAAAAACAAAAAAAACAGGACCATAAACTGTGACAAATCATACATACATATATGGATCTACAGTGGATATATATAAAAATATATAATATAAATAATAATATATTATATTAGTATGTATATACTATCAGTATTATCGCGCGGTCGGAGCACCGATATGTTGCCGATGACGATATCTGGGAATAGCGGGTGCGCGCTGGACCGATATACAGCGACATTCGAAAAATACGACGTCAAGAAAATCACCGCTGATAATGGCAGAAAATAGTTGAGTCTAGGGGAGAGTTCTAGGAAAGCCCTCAAATAATAATAATATAATATATAATAAAAAAAAAACAGCACCCTACGTCACCACAAGTTGTAATAAGGATTGTTTAAAAAAACTATTCCTCTGCATCTTCACCAAAAAACAAACCCCAAACAGATCAGGCTGTCAGGACCTACTGCAAATCTCAATGAGGGACTGGATATCTATGGTCAGATAACTCAGAGTGCAAAAAAGAAGGGAAAAAAAAGAAGGAAACACTCAAGGAGGAAATCAGCCTATTAATTTCTAGACTAGACTAAGTCTAGGACTACTTAAAACCATAGACCATAACGGAGAAAGCAGATTTTTGTTAATCTGGTTTAAAGGGTCATTTTAGTTTAGGACTAGGCTTAATCTCTGTCTGGGAAACGGCCCCTATGCCACCAAATACTGTTGATTGTGGTTAACTTGTGTTGAATTCATAATATTCCTACAGTATAAGAACAGAAGAGATGAGAGCGACACCACCCATCCCGTCAGGATTGTGTAGCGGCCGTTGACAGCTCCCTGCATGCATTACGCATTAATACATCCAGCACTAACACATTATCACAGCACTGTCGGAGAGGCGGATCAGTGGAAGCTTCTCTAGCTGTCTCTACTTCCTCTCACTCTGTTTATGCCTTTTCCCCCGGCTTACTAGTTAGTTGTACAGGTCCTATTATTTCTTACTGTCTTCCTGTCCTAACCTCTTCAGAGCTTGAGGAGAGCAGTTAATTGGCTGCAAGAGACATTTCCAGTTCATCAATAGGTAACTATAGACTCCCACTCTTTCCTCTGGATACTGTATTTCTATCCTTGAAAAAGAGCCCTAAAGCATAGGAGTAAACGGCTCATCTCCCTGGCGACCCCAGCGGTCCGTAGCCTCTCAGCTTGCGACGCCGGTCACATTCTAACACGCAATTTGCCTGATTGTCTGAGAGGGCAGCTTATCTGTGCTAACACAGCGGAGTCGCGTACACACCTTATACCTTTTGCATTTTAATCAGCTCATTCTTTTCCTCAACACTCATCAACTCTCGGCGACAATAGGTGGAAAAGCGCCGACTGTTATTTAATGGGTTTGCAGAGGCAATTCTGTGTACTGTCACAAAACAAACAGAGCGCCACTGAGAAGGAAGCGGTTTATGTGGAACGTCGGACTCTTCTCAATGTGTACTTCATGACAAACACATCAGAACTGATTTAAAGAACCGCTTTACATCAGACTGATGAAATCAGATGTCTTAGAGGCAGGCTTTTGGAGATGAGGCCAATCTGTTGAAGCAGAAGTAATGATTCAGAGCTTAGCTGCCATCAGTTATGACCGTGAGGATGAGGAAAGTACCGGAATGCGTCAGTCCGTCTCGAAGGCTGTCATAGACTGAACAGACTTGTTTATCATTTTAGGGAAAAATACTCTGCATAGGCGAGAGAGGGGTCACAATTTGCAACATGTTAGGGATGAATCATGTGGCAATAAATAAATTATTTTCTCATTTAAAATATTTTTTATTTTATTTTTAAATAAAATATAACAAATAAAATGAATATTATTAAAATATTATTAAAAATATAACAATTTTTTTGAACCTTTATATTTATAAATAGGTAATTTTTGCATTAAAAAGCAGTGTACATTTTTCCTGTACATCTCTCAAGCGCTTAGTCAGCTGTATTATGATTTCTCTTTTTTCACACATTCATGTGTTCACAATGGACAAAGTGGTGTCGTAGCACATTTGTTTTAGTTTTTTATGTAAGGGCGTGTCACTATCTACCACTGACCCATTTTACCCATCCCCCTTATGGAGGGGGTTCATAGTCCAGAAGGTTCTCAACCAGGGCTGTAGCAAGGGAATTATGGGCCCCCTGAAAAAATATTGATGTGGGCCCCCACTGCCCTCTACTCAAAGTGGTATAAGATATGGGGATGGAGGCCCACATCTGGTGCCATGTTTTGTTTTGTTTTTTGTTTTCAAAAAATAACAAAACCGAAAATACACACATACATACAATGGTTCCCTGATAGCACACATACATCACAGAGACGTCAATTTGATGTCTTGGGCAGCGAAATGATCAAGTGCACGGCATCCCATCACAATGACATCCCTACCTCCCTTGTCTTGCAAAATAACGTTTTGATTGACTGATTAAGCAGTTCTTCTGGCCTCCCTCTCCTTTTCATGACTTTACTGGTACCCAGATTTTTTCCCCCCAGCATTTTCAGTCAGTCTCACTTCCACTGTCGCTTTACTTCTAACTTCAGCTGTTCTCGGAGCAGCCTCAACTCTGATTGGTTCTGTTCACTAGCTGGGGTGGGACCTGTGATTTTATTGGGTCCTTCTCCTTTTGCAGCTGACTGAGCTGAAATAATCAATAACCATCAGAATAAACCATTTTTATTGAGAGGAGAGAGGAGATATTTGGAACACATTTTTTACTAAATTGCATGTTTTTGAGGTTTTCATTAAACTCTCAGGCATACAAGCTGACTTTGTAATATATATACTAAAATGATTAATATAAGAGTATGGCACTGTATAGCATACTACTGGATTTAGTGGGCCGTGTAGCGTCTGGACCACTCAAACACACAATATATAGTTTGTTAGCTAGATTTAACAAATACTATGTAACACCCCTCAATTAACAAGCCATATGAGGACCCATGAAACCTTCCCCCCGAAATGCGTAACACCCGAGGAAGCCGAACAGGCCCCTGGTTCCATGGCAACCAACGCTGATATCCTGGGTTGATTGGCCAAAAGTACTAAGCAGGAAATCCCTGCATGTCCCAGGGATGTGAGTAGGATAACCCACTCTTTGGCCCAGGACAAACGCACAGTAGAAAATGACTTTTCTACTAATTAATTCATAGGAAACCCTTTCTTTGATTGAACACACATATTCTTCAGGCCCTTGTGTATATTATTGCTGTTTTGTATATTATCTGTTGTATTGTAGACAAATTTTATGCATGCTTATGATAGAACCACTAGTTAATATAAGTAACTCTACAGGTCTAGTATCTATGACTTAGTCTTCTGATGATCTAAACAAGCGTGTATATTATATGCTGATACCTATGCAACATGTTGATGTTCTAAGAATCTTTACTAATTTCTGCATCAACACCCAAGCGAATTACATATGAAAAATACCATGCTTAGAGACAAAGGGCCATAAAAACGAAGAACTCCCACTTGAGATTCCGGACTTCCCCATTGGGCAAGCCAATCTTGAGAGGCGTGAATCTCTGCAGACTTTAAAAGACCACACTCCATGTGACCCACCCAGTCGGTGGTTCAGGCAGATGCTAAGATGAAGATGTGAGAAAAAATGCTTCAGGATACCAAAGCATCTGTGCAAGGCCTTTTCTTCGGCCTAGTCCTTTACATTCATCAAGTAACACTGACTCAAACTAGCTCTTTCTCATCAAACAACTTCAGCAAGATCTTGGGCCTTAAAATTGCATCAGGAATCTTTTTCAGACAGACTCGCAATTATCAAACTTAGTCGATTTAATTGATACATTAAGTATCAGTTAAAACCTTTTTACAAAGGTGTGTTTGAACAAAAAATCTGACGTATCCCTCAGGTTTAGATATGCTGAATATGCAAAGTGTTCCATAAAAATTCATTCTTTATGCCTCTTTCTGTGCTGAGTTAAACTTTAACCCTTTCCTATACCAACTGTATGTGTGTGTGTGTGTGTATGTGTATGTGTATGTTAGACCAGTTTACGTGTGTATGTAGGATGTTAGACCAGTTTATGTGTTTATGTAGTATGTTAGACTAGGTTAAGTGTTTATGTAGTTAATAAAACTTTACTTGTATCACACTTGACGTGTTCATTGTTTGCTCATAACCGGAGTCAATAATTATGCAGATTTACGTTACAAGCTTGTAGAATGTACAGTAAGGAAAGTTATGTCCCTTAACCAGGATAAGTTCTTAGAATTGACAAGACGGTTGACCCTGAGTGGTCAGCTAATATCTACAGTGGATCTAAAATATGAATGGTTAATTATAACTAGTTATTGTTAATTATTCATATTTCCTGTTGTGAGCTAAATTCGCTACAGCCCCTTGGGCAGTGGGGGCCCCTATAATTGTCACCACCTTTCACCCCACTAGTGAACACCCTGTTCTCAACTATTAAGGCCCTGGGCCCACTAGGGGCCCTAATAAGTCTTAAATTATCTCTCAACTTTCCTTCAGCATCGTTACAAAGTGTAAAAACACGGCCTGTATGTGGTTGTTGTCTGCAGTATCAGGGTGTTTATTAGCACTTCCTCCACACAAACATTTGCAATGAGTTTTTTGTAAGTGCGAGTGGTTGGTTAGTTAGAGAGCCCAGGCCGATTAAGTGCAAGGTTCAGTCGTGCAAAGATGAGGGAGGCACAGTCATCTTTTTTTTAAAGAGAGAGAGAGGAGGAAAAAAGAATGAACACTTTGATCACTCAACACACGAAAGCGCCACTGATCTCATCCTTACGATGCCGCTTGCCAGGTTTATCACATGCGTGTGAGTGGGTTTGTGGAGTGTGGTCTTTAGAGACAGGCACAAACCTTTAATTAAACAAATGGGTTCTCTTAACAGATTTACACAAAGTAAAACCCACAAATGATTGAGGAGACTGTAGGCTGATATGACGCACGGTAGAGGTGAAAACAGGGATGGAGATAGTGAGAATGAATTAGAGCCGATGGCGTGTCTAAGGACAGTAGGAAATTAAACTAGCCCTCTCTGAAGTGACACGGTCCATTCCCTTTTCAGCATCTCTGTGTTTGTCAATGCCTCATGAATATGTATCATCTAAATAATAATGATAATAACCAGATGGTTCCTCTGAGTATCAAAAATAGATACGTATTCATTCCAGTTAAATGAAGAAATAAAGAGTATGTGAGGAGTATACTGGTCATGGTTTTATATACATTTACAATTAGTGGTAACTGAAGTTTAAAGCTTCAAAAAGGATACAAAAAAATTGCAAAAATGGTCCATGTTTTGTGTGCTATATTCAAAATTTTATGATAGCTTTCTGATGAGCAGACTGAAATTTAAGTTCTTGTTAACTGTATTTCTCATCTAGTGAGGTGTTAACTGCTGTACCTAAACTGGATTTGAGATCCAAACCAGTCCACTTTGTGAACAAATCATCCATTGGGTTTGTCAGTTGCATCAACTGATTTGTTGCGGTGTTATTATAAACTGAAACTAATGAAATCGTTTTTTGTTCATTTAAATTAAGCTGAAATAATACAATAAATAGTATTATAATTTAAAAATTAATGAGATAAAAAAATTTAATTAAAAACGCCAAAACTAAAATAAAATAAGTACGTGAAGTTTAATGACCTAAAACACAAAATTAATAAATATGACACGCACATAAGATACAAAATTACATGACAAATAAATATAAAATAAAACATAATGTAAAATATCATTCATTAGAATTATTAAGTTGATAAGAATCCCTAAAATAACACGGAGGCCCTCTGGCAAAACTAGTTCTGATTCCCTCCCCACATGTGTGATTTGTTCATGAATCAGACTTGCTTATTACATTTTTCACACATACTTATCATATGGCTTCAATAGACTTGGACTTGGAATATATATATATAATGCATGAGTCATATGGACCACTTATGATGCTTTTAAGACACTTTTTTTGTCATTTTGAAACTTGACAGCCCCAATTCACTTTCACTATATCAAAGAGCGGCATCTGTTTGTGTTGGGCTTGGCACGACAAAAGTAAATGATGACAGAAATTTCATTTTGTTTGAATCGATTTCTGTACAATTCCATTTCCTGAGTGGTGGATTGTTTAAAGAAGGAAACTACAGACAAAGTCTTTTGAAGAAAAAAACAGGCTTTATTATTGTCAGAATGGGAAGAAAGCTGATTAGGTCCCTCCAGCATTAGTACGGGTACGCTGAAGCATAGCAATTGAGAATGTTTTGTGAATGCAAAGCTCGCTTGAAATGGTCCGTGGTGAATTAGAGTGACTTGTTTGTACACCCACCCAGCTGTGACCGTATATTCAAGTCTGGGACACTGAGCTGTTCTTCAACCCGGGTTAAGCCACTTCACTCTGCCATCTGTATCGACACGGGGCACGTCTGAGCCGTGTGGAGGTGCTGGGAGACCATGCCTCATTTTAACCCAATCTTATCTCAGTAATAGGGTTCGTGTTTTGGAGTTCACCCATGGAGTTCACCTTCAACAGACTTTATAGTGTGAACATGACAAGCAGCCAGCCAATTATCCGAACACGACCAAGAGTACATCATGTAATAAGTGCTAACATTAATATTAATAAAACGTATTAATATTACTAAAACTTTGGCACGTAACTCACCTTGTACCGTGTGTGCTAGATGCATGAATAGGTACAAGCATACTGTATAAAACTTAAAACCAAGTCCAGCGAGCAACTACATTGCAACACTCTAAGAGCCACTTACAACATCTCAGATGGCGTCAAATGTTATTCAGGCATTTTCGACACTCACTTTCTCTTTTCTTTGATTTTCAGCCCTGAAGGACCCATGCAGCGAGGTGTCCTGTAGCTTTGGCAGCACCTGCATCCAGTCATCCGACGGTCTGTCCTCCAAGTGCATGTGTCCTCTGAGTTGTGAGAACGTCCCCAAGCACGTGGTGTGCGGTAGTGACGGCCTGGACTACCAAAGTGAATGTGAGCTCAACATGAAAGCCTGCGCCACTCAGAAGAACATCCGTGTGCATCACCAAGGCCGCTGCGGTGAGTCTGTGGAGCCTTTAAATAGTCATTAGCATTCCATTTACTGTGTTTATCACATGTAGTTCTGTTACCATCTTCCCATTCATGCATTGCAGCTTCCTTCAAAGTGATCGCAGGTCGTTTTGACTGCTTTTAGAATGCAATTGTGGTCAGTGTTGGGGAGTGTTACTTTTAAAATACAAGGGACCCCCTTCCTAAAACATATTGGCAACTATACTGTATATATACATACCAATTGTACATTGAGAAAATAAACTTGTTGCAAAGAAAAGCATGTTGAATTCGGGTGGTAATATTATGTGAGTTTTTGTATGTTGAAAAATAAGATTCCGGTATTACTTGGAATATTATATATAATTAGTTATTTATTTTTGAAATAATAATGAATATAACACATTTTTATTATTTTACATTTAATTGCATGAAAAGTAACATAAAGTAAATTGGTGTAATGTATGTAAAAAAAAGGAAACAGTTCATAAGACATAAAAAAATAACACATTAATACAATTCTTGAGATGTAACCAGCCAAGTTGGTATTGCAATCCCCAATGGATTTTGGACTCTGAACGCTGTTGAAGAGTATTGTTGCGCTGAATTTCTGAGGTAAAAAATTTCACAGATCAGTTATTCTGCTGAAAGCTCCTGTCACATCACACTTCGCCATGCTAACTGTCTGGGTTTTTGAGCTCTTCTTCTTTGATTAAATCCTGGCTGTTTCATGTTAGTGGGGAGTTGGAGTCATGAGGACAGAGTGTCGTTCATGAAAAGCCCCTTCCCACCCTGGACTGCCTAATGACATTTCCCTTCCACACTGCCTGACGAGCTGTCAGATTCTTTTTTTCGGCTTATTCTGCCCCTCTCTGACATTTCAGAGTTTTATTTTGATCTCTTTTATTTGTCTGTACTCCATGATGAAGTCTGGACGTATTCACATTTTTAAGAGAAGTCAATAAAGACTGGCATGTTAGGAAAGTTCCCCATATGTTTGCTCCAGCATACCCTGCACTCTCAGAGGCTGATCATTAGATCATTTTCAGTTGCTTCGTTATTCCTTATTGGTTAACGAAGATCAAACTCTCCTTATTTAACCTAGCAGTTTTTTTTACTGGACATTATTGGACTCTTGTTAAAAATGTAGGACGGTTAGATAATCCACAGCCGAGTCTGCAGTGCAAAAAATCATTTTCTTAATCTGTATTTTTGTCTTGTTTTTAAGTTAAAAAGATCAAATTACTTGGAGCAAAAATGCATAAAATAGTGAGACTTGTTTTCAGAGAGTTTGTCTTAATATTAAGTATATTTTTCTTACTTCATTGGCATTGGAATTGTTTCAGTGCACAAATCTAACAGAAGTTACAAAGGTTTTTGCCCATGGGGCTAGAAACATAAAAGTAATTGAAAATATTTTCTCTGAAAACAAGTTTCATTATCCTGTGTAGTTTTGCTTCTCAAGTGTTTTATGAATGCTGAGAATTTTTTTTTTTACTAAGAAACAAGATAAAAATACCAGTTCAGAAGATGATTTTTGCTGTATTTTTTTTTATAAACTTTCTGAAAGCAAGTCTTGTGTCTTGTCTGGGGTGTGACATTGTGGTGTTTCCTGCGGCAGAGCAAGGCAGACCGATTCGGAGGGAAGTCACCTCTTGTAAATGATGGCTCTCTGGGCGGCATGGCTGGATGAATGTCTCGGGTCCCAGAGGACGTGTGGAGTATGTTTCTCTGCGGCTCTTGGGAGAGTGTCTTTCATTTTAACCCCCTCGAGAGTACAAAGCACCAAGGAGGACAGACAACAACTCTAAATCTAACTTAGAGACACCATCCTTGCGGTTGCTGACTCTGATGCAATCAACACATACAAATGGGATTTTTATCACTGAAGGACACTACATTGACTTGATTGTTTTAAAATAAGAATGAAATTAAATAAGACAGAATAAGAAATCTGACCTCTAAACTGTCAATACAACAAAAGTCAAGTCATGGTTTAGTACTGTCTTTCACTGCATATAATCATTTTCTTAATCTGTAATTTTGCTTTGTTTTCAAGGAAAAAATATTTAAACATCCTTAACATACGATAACAGAAGTATTCATTACTTTTGTTTTGTTTTGTTTTGCAAGAAAACATCTAAACATCCTTAAAAGAGGATAAATTTACTTGTGAAGCAAAAGCAGTAATTATTATTTAAATAATTATTATTTTGTCTTGTTTTGAGGAAAACATATGTAAACATCTTTAAAAAAATATGTTTACTTGAGTAACAAAAATTATCTTTTTTCTTGTTTTTCAAAGAAAATGTTAAAACATGTTTAAAAAGAAGAAGAAATTACAAAAGTCATCGCTTTTTCAGGAAAACATGTAAACATGCCTAATATATATAAATTCATAAAGATACATTTACTTGAGAAACAAAAATAATAACTGTTTTTGTTTTGTCATGTTTTCCAAGAAAACATCTCAACAACCTTAAAAGACAATACATTTGCTAAAAAAAGCAAAAATAATCGTTTTTTGTCTTGTGTTTCAGGAAAGCACATCTAAACATTAACAACTATATAATTTTGGCATCTCAAGTAAATTTATCTTGTTTTAAGGATGTGTACATATTTTTTCTATACAAAAAAAAGAAAAATACAGAATTGAGGAACAAAACAAAAAAAAAACACAAACAATCGTACAGCAGGACATGGGCCACTGTTATTTCAAAGCACACTTAGACACATTTTTGGCCAGCTCTGTATACACATTCATTCCCGTAAACCGCGGCAACAGCTACTGTTCCTCCAACACATGCATTAAGGTCTTGGCCAGCAACTGTCAGCCACACGGATACAGGGTCTGGACTAATGGAGCGGCCTCATACACACTCCCTGCTGGAACGGGGCTCAGTGTGTCTGGCTAATTACAGCCAACCCTGCATGGCACTGTTAGGCAGCGATACACTGAATGCTGGCTCCAGCCGGCCTCTCTTAATGGGAGCTAATGGTTTCTCCAGTGGTAATGGCTGGCTTGCATGGCGAGATGTTGTTGGAGGCGCTGCCCGCATTGTGCTGGACCCTTTTGGTCGAGCTCCATCCTCCCCTGCTTTGAGAGCCGTCCTATTATTGTGTTAGTATACACCAGTCCCTGACCTGGCAGCAACACTCTCTCTCCCTGGGCTTTTATGCTTAATGCTTGTATATTTGTTTTTAATTCAGAGGTTTAGATCTATTTTTGTTTGATTTGTGTGCGTTTAGGGTGTGTTGACTTAACTGACTGTAACTTTAAACTTTGGCATAATTACATTTGAAATAAGACAATAAGAAATATGACCTCTAAAATGTCTATAGGTCATGATTATAAATGCAAATAATATATTTATATTATATCCATTTATATATTAAATGTATTATTATTTTATTGTTGTTGTTGTTGTCTGGTTTTCCAGTAAAACATCTCAGCAGCCTTAAAACAAGAAAATGCTAATCTAAGAGGCAAAAATAATCATTATTGTTGTCTTGCTTTTCAGAAAACAATATAAACATCTTCCAAAGAGGATAAATTTACTTGAGAAACAAAAATCTAATTTAGTTTTGTCTTGATTTAAAATAAAACATCTAAACAACCTTATTCATTAATTTATGTATTATTTATTTATTTATTATTTTGTGCTAGAACTATTGAATTTGATTTGTGTGCATTTAGGGTGGGTTGGTAGCTGACTACTAAATGTCTAGCCTAATTAGTCAACTAGTCATTCAGAAAAAAACACTGGCTAGTTGATTCTGAAAACATGTCGTTTTATACATCCCTAGTGCGCATGTGTGCATCTGTGTGTTATTTGCTTTCATGATGTCTATCTATGATCTCTGTAGCTTTGTCTTCATTTCCCTCTCATTTTATTCCCATTTTCTTGTTCTTTTTATTCGCCTGTGTTCTTCCTCTCCTCTCATTCTTTGTTTTGTTTACGTGTTTTGTCTTTCTTGTCTAATTTCCTCTGTCTTTTCTGTCTCTGTCTCTCTTGCCTTTTTTCTCTCTGTCTCCGTGCTTCTTTCTCTCCTGCGATTGTGCGACTCGCTCGCGGCCCGGCATTGTCTTAGCACGACACTGGCTGATAAGTCCTTTGTGTCGTCTTGTTTCTGAAAAGTGTGGAGGCTGGCGAAACTGTCACACTTATTTCAATAACCATCATGGCATTTCTATTACAATTATGATCTTGCCATACAGGGCCAGAGCCTGGAGCCCCCTGCAGCCACAAAGACCCATCAGCTCCCACAGCTCCCACATACACATCACTCCCATCCTGTCAGCTGTCATGCTTATCTTTTCACATTTTAGTATTTCTTCTCAATAAATGACACACCACTGACAACAGCTCCATCAATAGCACCTAGAAGATGCTCTGAAAAGGAGAACATTCTAGTCAAAAAATGGCATTGTTGCTGTAGAGAAGTGGTTTGGGCATGTGCTCAGATACCAAAAACTCTGGTCCTAGAGGTGCGCTGTCCTAAAGAGTTTAAATTAGTGTTTTTAAAATTAACGTATGCAATTATTTTTTTCAGTTTAACGCATTCAAAATATTCAATGCAATTAACGCTGGGGCAGAGCTAGGGTTGGACACCCCACTCACAACTGCTGCTTCTGTCACTTTATTCTTGACAAGAATTAGTGCTATTTATACGCAGGAACGGGCCTCATTTACGAAACGACCGTACGACAGAAAATTGGGCGTATGGTCGTTTCAACGCAAAACGTGGAATTTATCAATATGGACGTGAGCGGTGGCTACGATCAAATCTCACGTCTGGTCTCAGCTCGTGTACGCAAGTTTTTGAGTTACCTGAACTTGCGCAGAGCATAGTAAATACGGTGGAGAATTGTAGATTGACAGCATTTTGTTCATTTTTATATTTCTGACCGTCAAACGAAGCTCATTAGTTGATCGTTAACTAGTAAGATTAGAATGTCTTTTTTTTTTGGTTATATACAGTGCTTTAGCTTTATATGTGTGAATAGCAGCGTAAACAAGAACATGAGGATTCAATCGTCGTATCATGCACCTGCAGCGCTTCTGTGAATGGAGAAAAACAGAAATTAAGTTTATAAAAGGAATAAAATCAATAGGATCACACAAAATATATAATAGGCTATAATATAATTAAAAGATTAACAAAAGGGGGAAAAAACTGTGCAACAAGGCTACGCTCGTTTTTGTGACACTCTTAATGCATTTAATTTCTTTATATCTTTATTTGATTGAATCCATCTGATTGCACAGGCGCCTCACGCACACACAGACAACATTAGTTCTAGCGTTGCTTGACATTTCAGCCATTCATCATCAAATTAAAATGCAACCAAACATAAAAGTTACACTGTTTATTTTAAAAAGATCCGCTGTAAAATCAGCGTGCAGCGCCCAAACAATAAAATTTTTTGCGCATGTGAAGGATTTTACACGGATATTAGAACATGATTGAAGTATAAAGCCATGTTTAGGCTAAATAATGAATAATAGTTATGCAAATAGGGCAATAAATGGAACATTGGATTCTTGGGCTGAAGCCAGGCGCGTGAGCCCCCCACTGCGTTTCGTTCTTGCATGACATGGTTATGCTGGGTATAATGAATGCCACTATAGCCTAAACGTGTTTTATTTACAGTTCTAAAAATATAATTGATACAACTAACTATTTTCATTCTTGGGTTCGTTCTGAATACCGTAAATTAAAACGTATTATGTTGGAGAGTGAGGGGGACACTAACATAGGAGGTCTTATATTTACAGTATTTACAGACCATACATACATGCCCTACAGATATTAATGTTTTTTTATAGCCTAATTGTTTGCAATTACGAGGTTAACGGGTGTTTTTGGAGTAAGTTCAATTTCTCTTTAGCGAGATTACTTGCTCTTTTTGGCCGGGTTTCGTTTCTCACTGTTGTAAACTCTAGGGCGAGGCTTCTAAACAGGGTGTTTTTAGGGGCGTGATATTCAAATAACGATTGTTTTCTGGCGCCACATTTATCAACATACGATCATTCGTACGATGAAATTGGCAGCATACGAATGTTTCATAAATCACACGTGAACTCTGTCGTAAGCTGATTGGGAGCACTGATCTGCGCTCGGTTCTACCCGTTAGATGCTAATGAGGCCAACGTCTTTATGACCACATCAAACAGGAGACTTTTCAGATGCGCTCTCCAACTTCACCTCAGCACCAGGCTCTAGTCAAATGAGCACTGAAAAGGTATAGGTGACGAGGGAGCTTCAGTAGAACAACAGTGAAGGCCCCCCGGTCAGAGAGAGTGTTGTCAGGGCCATATGGTCAAAAACAAATTGTCCTGTCCTGACAGCCATCTTACTGTGCTCGAGCCAGTGCTCTTCAATTGCACAGCACAATGCAGTGGCAGTCTGTACTATAATTCATATAAAGTGCAAAATGAACTCCAAGATCATCAAATGTGTCGTTATAACCATCAGTTAAGTCATGAAGTACAACAATAGTGATTAAAGCTGTCTTAAAATGTGCCGTAAGTATGTTATATATGAGTAGAGTTAAGAAAAATGTTCTGAAAGCAGTGAGTGGTTTTCAAAACTCCTGTACTGATTGTTTAACCTGATGCACATGACGCGGCATCTGACACAAATCTTTCATCAAACCTGTTTACGGTCATTTAAGACTTGTATAACTCCATTAAACTACGTTTGCGACGTGAACTCCACCAAAACAGCGTATTTAGACATATTGTGTGGGTTTTTGTGCATTGAGCGTACTGGTGGCTGTCTGCAGGGATCAGCGTCTGTGTACAGCCAAAACGTGCAGCCTGTCAAACCTATAGTTACTTAATCACGCCCCGTTTAACCCCGCGGCGTAACCCCGGTATTATGTGTGCCAATTCCGGGTTATGAAGAATAAGAAGGAAAAAGTTCAATCTTCCGAAATGGATCAGACAGCACATTTCTCAGGGAAAACGTTATTAAAACCCTGTCTAGGGACAAGCTGGCCATCGCACCGCTCTGATCTTATCAGCCGGTTTGTGTCCTATTATTTGATTCGCTCTTGTCGTTTATGATAGAAAAGCTAACCAATCACGATGATCTTGTCTTCGGAAAAGATTATTTTATTCGCTTACGTCAGAAAAAGCGAATCCCTTTTAAAACTGACTGTTGTTCCCACTAAATTGCATTGTTATATTTCGGAAAAGTTTTACCCGCCACCTGGCGACTGACACTGTTACATATACTAGCCAACGCTGATTTTTACTCGCATTTGGCACTTGGCAAGTGTTAATTTTAGGCCCTGTATATAAATATAACATAATGGTGGGAGCAATAAACGCCCCACCCACAATGATTTTGGACACTTCCCGGCCCCCAAAATTTTCGACCTGATGTATTCCGAAAAGGTAAAGGTGTGAGAAACAGTACGACGCGTGTCAGCGTACGCTCATGTTCCAGCCAGCGCAGCTCTTAAAGAGCACCCAACAATAACCTAAGACCCAGCTGCTGTGATGTTGTTAATCAAAGAACAAAGAAAAAATATTAATCAATTAACTTTTGAGCTTACCGGATTATCCATGTTTAATTTAGAATTTGTGTGTGATAATTTATTCAATTTCTGTGTATTTTTCCGTTTTGGGGGGGGGCTGAAGGCAAGTAAGGAAAGTAATCGTGAGTAATTTCGGAAAAAAATGTCCGGGCAAAATAATTAGTTACTTTTTAATCGATTGACAGCACTAATTTAAATCCAACCTTTATCAAAAAAAAGCTCATTAAGATCTTCAGGAAAATGTATGTATACTACTGTTCAAAAGTTTGGGGCTGGTAAGAATTTTTATGTTTTTGAAAGAAGGCTTGTATTTATATGATTGAAAATACAGTAGAACAGAACTCTTTTCTGTTTTTAATATATTTTAATATGTAATTAAAAAAAAATACAAACTTTTGAGCAATCTTGTAAATGTGATTGATTAAGGTTGAAACTAAACTCGATATTAAGTTATTAAATAGCCCGATACTAAGCTGAGGTGCTCATGTGGGCGATACGTGTTTTAGTTTGGCTCGTGTTACACTTTTCTCCCTGTCATTACTGTTGTTTTTAGGGTTGGAAATGTCAATAAGAACTTATTTCCTTATAAAAAATTTTGGACCTAAATTATTTGTTTTGCAGTGGTTCAATAAAAAAATATGACAAAAGAAATGTGTATGCTAGTTGTTAGTTTCCAGTCTGAATTGACTGTGATGATTGAATAATAGAAAAAAGAAAAGACGAAATTGCCATCTTTGTGTTGTGTTGGCTTACATAAAGAATACCATTTTTACTAAAGATGTTTGTCATCGGATGCAGTAAATACTCTGACAGTATGCAAATTTGGACGCAATGAATAGAACACAAAGTCTAGTGTGACCTCATCTAAACTATTCTATTAACTACTAAAAATAATAGTGACAAAAAGGTCTAAAAAATTTAATTGCGAGGCAACAGAATGGATGCTGGTGTTGTGCAAGATTGTATCCCCCTTCCTTAATGCCTCAAAAACACAGCATGGTAATAAAAAAATCAAAAGTAATCAAAAAGAACATTGCAGTACAGTAATCAAAAGAACATTGCCACACTAATAAGCTAAGCTGCTAGTATGCTAACTGGATTCTTAAATGAAAACACAAAGAAAGCTTTGGTAGTATTTGGTAACATTTTGGCAATATTAGCAAGCTAATATATCAGATTATCAACATTATATCAACAGAAGACAATGAAATCAAACAAGAATCATGAATTACCATCTCGGTCTAATGCATTTTTTTCACTCTTGTCCTCAGATCCTTGCAGTGATACTCTGAACAGCTTGAGTGTGGCCTGTCGGGTGAACCCAAAGACCTACAGGCAGTTTACCTTCGCCCAAGCCGATTCCTGCCCACCCGACAGTACGCCCATCTGTGCCAGCGACGGCCACACTTACGATAGCGAGTGTCAGATGGAGCGGACAGCCCTGCAGAACAACCTGGAGCTCAAGAAGGTTTCTTCAGGCAGCTGCAAGGAGAAAGGTGAGTTCCTCTTAGAGCCGAGTTGTCATAGACTCCCAGGAGCTCATGCTAGTGTCTGATAAAGGAGCCCTACGGCCGCATTTGATTTATTTTGTCATGGCTGCGGTGAGAAGGATCTGGACAAATTAAGTCAGGTTAGCAGTACTGTCATGCCTACACGATACCAATCTCCACAAATCCAATTTGCCTGTCGGGCTCTGGCAGGTGTATTGTGGCAAGACTGTATCTTCACGGGTGATGAAAAGATCGTCCCTGCTTCGCTCTGAAGCCCTGTGGCAAAGCGCAGAGAGAGTGTGTGTTCAGCTGTGATAGTGCACGAATGGTGACTTAGTGTGTATGTGTGTGTGCCTGTGTCTGAACTGTGTTTGTGCCGTGAGCGATAGTGGTGTTATTTGTGGGCCACTGTTGTCCCAATACAGAGCAACTGTTTCTGTGCCGGTGTAACTCGAGAAACAATAGCATTTGTCTCAGATGTGTCTTACTTTGTTAGATACATGTCTAGCATGTTAACATGTGTTTGGGATTTGCTCAGTCAATATGTGAATCAAAATGTATCCGTCACATCATTATCCCTTTATACTTGGTTATTGTGCTTTATTGCAATATGTTTTATTTTAAAAAATTAGCTACATTAAAGTGATAATTCGCCCAAAAATGAAAATTCTCTCATTAAGTACTCACCCTCATGTTGTTCCAAACCTGTAAGACCTTTGTTCATTTTTGGAACACAATTTAAGATATTTTTTGATTAAATCTGAGAGCTTTCTGACCATGCATAGACAGCAACACAACTACCACATTTCAAGGCCCAGAAAGGTAGTAAGTGTAGCAGATGTCAAACAGTACCCTCGGAACAGAAGCACGACCACTTCTTTTGATACAATTATGCTGTGTCACTGAATAAGACTGCACCATATGGTAATTAACAATGTAAGTCTAACGAATACTATCGTTTAGACTGTTACTCAACTGAATTCACACATAAAACAAATTATTTAACCATTAAGTGTACAAACATACCTTTAAAGAAGAGTAGTATGAGGCAAAATTAGTACAAACACACCAGTAGGCCTACTCTCTCACTCCTGCATGGAAAAACACACGTGAGGATGAAGTGCTAAAACATCTCACGATTAAAAGCGTCACTTTCAAAGAGAATTCACCAATTACACAGATACACGTCATAAAATACATATTAACAACGTTAACACAATATACACCGTGATAAAGTCACAAAAGAGAGCAAATATATTTATATATACACATATATGAGAGAGCGAAAGATACCCGTGCTTCCTGTCTGCATTCACAGTGAGACTGAGCGCGAATGCTTAAAGGAGAAGCGATACCTCTTCCTAAGGTACGTCACTAATTAAGACCCCACCTACAACAATTGGTAGGAACTCCTACAATTGGTAGGTGCCTTATACACCACTCAATTTGACTCCACTTGCCTCAAATTCTTATGACTTGGCCAATATAACTTAAACCTCTTAAAATAAGACAGACTTAGTAACATCTTTGAATGCGTTGTGTGTTGTTTTCTGAGCCATATTCTGAATCAGTCTATTCACAGGCCTAACTAGCCTACCAACCAGTGTTCGAACCCGAGTCACAACTTCAGACACATTAGGGGGTGCACTGGAAATGGACAGGGTACTGATGGCCCTATTTCGCTGTCTGGTGCCAGGCATGATACCATCTGTACATACACCATCTTGAGTGCCTGTTGGATTTGGCGGAATTATCTGAGAATTGAACTGAGAACAATAATTATCAGCCTCTTGGTCTTGGTTGTTTGTTTGTTTGGGCTCTCCAGGATCCATTGTGCTCTCCAGATCTCCTGTATCTGATCTTCCTCCTACGGAATCATCTGTGGCAGGTAAAGAGGCCACCCACTCAGCAATGCGCTCTGTTTCAGGGGGATCATTCTGTGGTGCGAAGTTTTGCATCAATGTCTCATCTGATTGCTCCTGACTAAATAGTGAGCCATCATGACAAGACACATTCTCTTCTACCTCAAGCGGTAAAAAGTTGGCCTGCAGCGTAAGATTACGGTGTACCATCTTTTCCTTGCCAGTGCTGGTATTTTTGACTGAAAGTATGGCATCTTGAGTCTTTTGAGACCACTACATAAGGCACAGATTCCCACTTATGAGCCAACTTCCTGCGTCCTCTTTCACCCTTATTGGCTAGTAACACCCGGTCTCCTTCCTCAATATCACAGCCTTTTGTCCTCATGTTGTAGAGTTCAGTCTGTCGTTGCTGACTTGCACTTGCATTCGCTTGGGCTAAGTTAAGAGCCTCCTTGAGATCATCCTTCATCTTAGCAACGTAGCTGCCATAGTCTGTGATTTCACCGTCCCTTCCAACACTGCGGAACATAACGTCTACTGGCAGACGAGGAATCCTTCCATACATTAGGTAAAATGGTGCGTAACCTGTAGATTCATGAGCGGTGCAGTTGTAGGCATACGTCAGCGTCTGCAACATCTGGGGCCATTGTTGCTTATCTCTCGGGGGTAATGCTCGTATCATACTGCCTAGCATGTGATTAAACTGCTCTGCGAGGCCATTCCCCATAAGGTGATAAGCCGTTGTCCTTGACTTCCTGACACCTGCAAGCTGCATCAACTCCTGAATCAGCTCACTCTCAAAGTTTGCACCCTGATCAGCATGGATCCTCTCTGGGAACCCATAGATGCAAAAATATCTGTCCCATAGTTGGCGAGCTACTTGTTTAGCTGACTGGTTGCTACATGCAAAGGCATGTGCCATCTTCGTAAAGTGGTCGGTAACCACTAGCACTGCCTTAGCTGTCGATACTTGGAAGGTGCAGGGCTTAACTGTACTGGGAGTTCTGCGACATTGACTTTCCCTCTGATGTTCATCAATAGCCTCCTGAATCTCTTCGATGGACCATCTGCTCATGGGCTTGCCCTTAAACACACTGGATAGTTCAGAGTCAGGACAATTTCATATGAACATCATGGCCACTTCTGCACTCATGTTCTCCATGTTACTCCCATTGCGTTCTAAATGAATATTGGCACGCTCAGCAGCGGAGTTCAATCTCACCCAATAATTTACAGGGCTTTCCTTAGCTTTAGGCTGTGTTGCATAAAAATCTGCCAATGGCAAATGTGACACAGGGTGATCGCTAAAGTAGTATCTTAGCATGTCATAAATTCTCTCAACACTTGCTGAACCAATGGAAGCAGTGCTTTTTAGTCCCACTTTAATTATACTCTTAGCTCTTCCCAGGAGATGACTCAAGACAGTGTCTGTTTTCTCTGCTTCAGGGTAGCTACTTTCCTGCAAGTACAGTTCCATAACATCTATCCACTCTTGGACGGTGTACTTGTCACTCTCGTCTCCTCTGAACATAGGTGGTTCTTTGATATCTGACCTCACTATGAAATTGACTTTAGAAGAATCAAGTGAGGGCTCTGACTTGGTTAACCCTGATGTCGTTGTGGGTAAAGTGCTGGCCACATTTTGACTGGCTAATAAGCGGCTGACTATGGATTCGCCAAACTGATTACCCAGTTCCCCTATTAACTCTCGTAACTGCTGTGTAACATTGTTGTTACTGTCGGAAGGAGTCGAGCATGCTGGCTGTGCCAACTCAGGACGGGGGCTTACCTCTGGGGCTGAAAAAGTACTTGGGAACAACAGCTTTGGTACGACTCCTGTACCCTCCCCCACTCTGTACAGACCTCTACCCCTCCCAACTAATGGCGTAAATAAATCTGATGTATTTTGACCCCTTTCAACCATTTTGAATTTGGGGGGTGGGGGTGGGGGCGGGTGGGGGGTGGGTACTATCAACTTGAATCTTTGAATAAAACAGCTCAAACTAAGATATGTAAATATGCAAAATACACAGATGTACAAATCCCAAATGATAAAGTAGAATTACAGAGAAAACGGTCCTCAGAAGGATGTAAGTCCAGATGTCCGATATGTGCAAATATCTCAAATGTGTATGAACGCAAAATGTGTGTCAGTCTATGGTTTATGTGGAACTTCACTGCCGAAGAATATGGGTTCGTGTTTGTGCTAATGTCCGAGTAAAATCACTTGAGTATCTGCTGCATAGATCCCTGTCACACGGTACAGCACCAAGACGTCACAGCACACTGCTTGACCCCGGCGATCGGCTGCGGCTGACCAATGAATCCGGGTCACGGCACCAGTTAGATGTAGCAGATGTCAAACAGTACCCTCGGAACAGAAGCACGACCACACATGGATGAGATGAGTGATGGAATTTATTCCCCTTTAAAGAAGAGTAGTATGAGGCAAAATTAGTACAAACACACCGATAGGCCTACTCTCTCACTCCCATGCTTCCCGTCTGCATTCACAGTGAGACTGAGCGCGAATGCTTAAAGCAGAAGCAATACACATTGCACATATACTAGATAACAAAATAAAACAGTATTTCACAAAATATAACAATGTAACATAACAGTTAATACAAAAACACTCAGCATACTTGCAACATTCCATCATGCAAATACTTCATGAAAAAAATGAAAACGTATGTAAATATTATGTGAAATAACTTCTTTTGATACAATTATGCTGTGTCAATGAATAAGACTGCACCATATGGTAATTAACAATGTAAGTCTAACGAATACTATCGTTTAGACTGTTACTCAACTGAATTCACACAAAACAAATTATTTAACCATTAAGTGTACAAACATACCTTTAAAGAAGAGTAGTATGAGGCAAAATTAGTACAAACACACCGATAGGCCTACTCTCTCACTCCTGCATGGAAAAACACACGTGAGGATGAAGTGCTAAAACATCTCACGATTAAAAGCGTCACTTTCAAAGAGAATTCACCAATTACACAGATACACGTCATAAAATACATATTAACAACGTTAACACAATATACACCGTGATAAAGTCACAAAAAAGAGCAAATGGGACATATATATATATATACACATATATGAGAGAGCGAAAGATACCCGTGCTTCCCGTCTGCATTCACAGTGCTTAAGGAGAAGCGATACCTAGTACCTAGATACCTAATTTAGTGCAGGTTAGCACTATGGTACACTAGTACACATAAACTAAACTAAAGGCTAAATGAAAGCACAAAAATTAGGATGTTTACTTGTCAGCTGTTTCCATTCAGAAATCTGGGCACCTCACATTTTTAGCTTTGGTAATATTTGGTTAATTAGCTAACGTAGCCTTCTAGCGTAACAAAATGCTAACTAAAAAAATAACTTTTTTTTTTTTGATTAGTTAGAAAAAAATATTGTGATAACTTGCTAAATTTTTGATCTGACAATACAAAGTATCACAGAGGGATATGATTCTGTAGTGTTATATATGTTTCAGGAGTGAAATTCTCCTCCACAATCTCTCATAGGTCCGTTCTTGTGTGGAACTCCCAGTTTTCGCAATCCAGTCGATTCCTAATGGATGAAATCAAGTCTTGTCCTAGATTTTTTCTTATTAAATAATGTTTTTTACTCACAAATACGTCACACTGTGGAAGTAATTGGGTTGTGAAAGCAATTTCATGTGGAGTAAAACCAGAAGTTCAGAAATTCCAGAAATTCCACTTACATTCCTAGCTTCCTAGCTTAATTTCACCAGCATGTATGTCACGTTGTTAAAGATAGGTTAGATAATGGAATCAAACATAAATCAAGCACAGATTATACAATAACATAATAGGTCTCTTAATTTTCTCAAACAAATGAAAGGCTGCTGTAATTACGCACCACCACGGCCCATCTGTGACAGCTTAACACAACTTTATAAGTGGAAAAAAAACACCCCAAATCAATCTGAATGGAATTAGATAATTGATTAAATAATCAGGCACGGTAATTAATTCAAAACCCCTGAGTGAGTCAATATCCGATATCTGATTGAGAGAGAGAGAAAGAGAGATGCCTCCAGTCAGTGTTGATTAGCACCAGGACGATTACTGGCATTCTTCACATTGTTGACGCATGTATACGTGTGTCTCCGGTCTCCAGGGGGCTGCCCGATCGGTTGTAAGTTCAACGCCATGTGCTTGCTGGAAAACGGAGCGTTTCGGTGTTCCTGCAACCCCATACAATGTGACGGCACATACAAGCCCCTGTGCGGAAAGGACGGAAAGACATACCCCAACGACTGTGAGAGGAAACTCGAAGAGTGTCGGACCGAAACAGGCATCCCTGTCAAGCAACAAGGGCCCTGTGGTGAGTGTGGGGAATTGTGGGATAGTTCCGTACAGATTTTTCTTGTAATTTTATGTTAGTGAAATAGATGTTGTTTAATTAGCATTGTATGTCTGCTTGTGTTTGGTTGTGTCCTGTGGGAAACTCTTGTGGAAGGTGCTCATTCTCTTTCATTTCCATGCCGTTCTCATTCTGCCATCAGCTCTGATGACACATGAAACACTGACTTCATGTTTCATTCATGTCCTCACCCCTCCAGTGCCAGTCATCCACGCCTGTCCTTCCATGTTCAAATGTCTTGTCATTTCCCCCTTTGTCTGTCTTTGGCTGTCTTTAAACTATTTTTTCTGTTCCAGTGTGTCTCTCTGTCAGTCTTTGTCCGTGTGATGTCTGCTCAGGGTCACCGCCGGACACATCACTCGTTGTGAGCGGGGAAGAGTTCAACCTCTGACCTTTCTTATTGGAATTCTGACCTGTGGGTCTCCTTCAGGGGGCCCTCAATGGGCTGGTTTGATGTCTTTTTTCTACCTGTACCTCTTTGTCTCTGTCTCTTGTGTTTGTTTGCATGATGGAGGATGGTTGGAGTGGCCCTCCCTGCAGCTCCAGTCCTCATGGCACTATTTGGAGGGGAAGTGAGGTCATGGAGCTCTTCTTTTTTTCGAGTGCTGTGATTGTCTGGATGAATAATTTCCCAATCGTTCTGACCCTGTTGTTGCCCCGCTACCTGTTTGCATGGATGCATGCATATAGCACCCTAGGGAGCTATGTTAGTTCCTCTGTTACATTTAAGGACAGAAACAGAATCTATGCAAGTACGCAGACGTAAAAACTCAAAAATGTGGAAGTGAGCGTTCCCATATACATTCCCATACTAGAGGGCAATAGTGTAACTGTCAAATGTCTGCCATTAAACCATATGCTGCCTTTCATATATATATTTCATATATAAATATGTTGATATGATCCAAGTTGCTCAGTGAAGATAATTTTTTGGATTGTTGCTCCACCATGAATGTAGACAAGAAATCTGGCCATAGAAGAAGAACGTTTATGAAAACAGGCTTGTGTTGCTTGAAACGTTTGCGTACTTGTGTAGCACATCCCTTTGGCATTTTCCCTTGAGTCCGAGTGCGTACTTCCCTCCTATACAGTATATAAAAGGCATATTCAGTGTCTCCTGCTATTTTTCTTAGTGATATTTAGTGCCAGTATATCAGGAAGTGACGATTTTGTTCTTTTTGACTAGTTGATTGGAAACGGTGCTTTATTCACAAATATTTTATGCGATATTCCAATTTTGCACAAAGGTTAAATTTGCAACTAGCTAGTGAGTCAGTCAATTGCTTTTGGTAAATTGATTGTACTTGTACTAACCACCAAGCATCAAATATACTTTTGTGTTAAACATGTAGGCCTATACAACATAGCTAAAAATCTGTATCTTTATATATATGTTTAATTTTTATAGAATATCTTAATTCTCTTATACAAGTAAATGAATAATATCTTGAAGTTGTTTTATTAATATTTACCACTTTTTACTTGCGAACAAGACAAAAATATTAAATGATTTTTCACAGTGCGCACCTGGCAAATATACCAAATACTATCTACCAAATTGACGATCAAGAAGTCTTCAGTACATACTGTGCAAGTACAGTAATTCAGAGGTAGCCTGTTTCGTGCACCACTCTCTACTTTACACTAAAATACATAAAACACCTCAAAATTATTGCAGCAGTTATTAAAAAAAGGCTTAAAAGGGAAAAAATTGGATCTGGACAGTGTGTTAATTATGGGACGTGTATCCAGGGCTGTTTTGGCAGGGTTCCGATTTTGAGCACATTTTAACGGTACAGAAATATCCCTCTCATTTATTCTTAATGCAATGTGTGTCCTACTACCTGGCAGCACATATGTGGCAACTATAGCGCTGGATGCATCTTTTATTTTTTCCCTCCCTTTCTCTTCTTTTTTCTCTTCTCACTATCAGCCTCTATGACTCATTAGGATTGTTTTCCAGTCTTCAGCGAAAAGATGCATAAATTAACATGTAAAGAGGAGTAGTGCTCATGTCTTTGACTTTATTTCATTATTTCTGACAAAGTAATTGTTTTGGTCCTTTCAGGCTTTTGCTGGTAGCAAGTTACAGTATGTTGTTTTAATACATTTATTTACATTTGCATATTCCGCAAACCGAACATTAATTAAACATCAAAAGCTCTGTGGCGGACCTGAGCCAGGCTGACTGCCTTTCATGCCGAGGAAGATACGGAGCATTGATGAGCGAAATTCTTGTGCTTTGGACACCTGCTCGCAGTATGCAGAACAAAGTTGCTTTGCTTGGTTGCCTTGTTTTGCTTTTGTCACATTCTTTGTCCTCTCTCTCTCTTTTTTCTGTTATATCCATCCAGACCAGGTTTTGCTTGTTTGCATGTTCCCATTAGATGTTGTCAGGATTGTCACATGAATATGAATGCTAACAGCTAGCTTCCTGTAGACTGCCTTAATACTGACAAGGGCCAAAGTGAAGTCTATGTTTTACTAAAGTGTGTTTCGGTCCTTTAGAAGACACTCAAGCGTGACAAAGCTCACCTTTCCCACAGTGGAAAACCTCTAAATGGGCCTCTTGTTACACACTAATCAATAGCAGAGACGCTGTGTGTGTACATGAGTCATTTCAAACGCTGAGCATGTCAGGTTTTTTTCAGTGTCTGACATGGTTTCATCTGCTTCCCATTGTCTTTGGAGGCAAGCAGAGCTGGGTCACTGTGTCAGCAGCGCTTGTTGAGAGACACAATTCGCTCTAAAATCAAAGAAATGTGTAGTAATGAGAAAGGTCAACAAGAGACTGCAGCTCCTAAGGAAAACAGAAAACACTGTAAAAGTAGAAAGTTTGAGAACAAAGGACTGAAGATACACAAGACTAGACTGTGGTTCCTCATCTGAAAGTCTACCTGCAGACTGTTGATGGAGCTTTAAAATATGGCAGTGTATAGAGAGTTCAGGTCTTATTAATGTCAGCGTGGCTTTTTCAGTCTGTTGTTTGGATGTGTGAAGCAGCAGATGAGTCTAAGAACACCTGTGTCAAAGTCATTTTAGGTGTGACAAAAAGAAAAGGATACTAGATAGGGTTGGGCGATTATATTGAATATTCATATTTAGTTCACAGGGTTTTTGCTGCCAGTGTAAAATCGAGCAGCATTGTGATGAATGTGCTTTTTATTTTGTCATTAAGTTCATGAAGAGTAGGTCATTAGACAATTGGAAGTTTCCATATGGCATTTTTCATGCAAAAAAAAAAGGAAAAGAGAAAAGATATTGTTATATTGGTACATATAATGAGAATAATTAAATATAATTTATTCTTTACTTTCATTGTAACCATAATTATTTTTTAAAAAATATACTTGTTGCACTAAACATTTCTAATTTATTTTACAACAATGTTTTTAGCCAAATCATAGTTGTTCTGATTGAAAAAAATTTTTATTTTTATTTTATTTTATTTAGCCACCATTGGCCCATATATTGTGCTGTATATTAGCATTTTCTTATGAGGGCAGTCACAGGAAGTTACAGAAGCATGGCATAGTTATGGTATAATATGGTAATACCATAACATCCCTATTTGAATACAATCTATTCAGTATATGATGCTGTGATGACCGGGATATTATACAGTAGAATATGGTAGTACTATGGTATTATCAGATGATAATATATACTGTTTTTGTTGTACTGTTTTTGTCTAAATTAGGTCCTAAGCTTGTCTTTACTATTTCCACAACACTTGTGTTATGTCTACTGGGAATATGTTTTCCAGGTTTCAGTCTCTGTCCTTCACAGCCTCATTTTAATTTACTTCAAATTAAATACCGTGTCTGCTCTGACTGAAGTCTATGAGACCTTGAATGATCATCTTTGTGCATTATCATGGCTCTGCTCCATCCAATGTAATTTCAGAACTCCGTAACTCTGTGGGTGTGCCAGCCGTAATGGACTCCTAATGATAAGGAAAGAAAGCAGCCCGTTTCTCTAAGCAGAGCAAGATGGATCCTGCAAATGAAGCTGACCTAAATACACAGCTGTCATTATAGTCTGGAGGATGTTTCATAGCTTTTGTGAAGTGAACAGACCCTCAGAATATACCAGCTTTCTGTCCTTCCCTGTCTGTCTCTCTGTTCCCATGGCAGTAACTCATAAAGACTAACAATGGGCTTAGACTTACTGACATTGTCATTGAGCTAGAGCTCTGTGAAAAGAGGTGCCTGGGAATCAACGCCCCAGGTGACAACGCACTCTGATTAATATTTATCATTTGCATGTTTATTTGATTAGCCTCTCTTGCTGAAAACGGCATAAACTTTTTTTTTTATACTTTTCGGAAAAAACAAAAACAATATTAAGCACCCATTGAACTTTGGAGGGCCTAGTGAGATGTGTGTAATGAATCCAATTAGACGAGTAGATTGAGGAGCCAGGGTAGCGTGATTATAATTAGCATGAACCTTTGCACCTCGCTGTGTGAGGAGGAAGGGTTGTATCTGGGTCGCTGTTGTAAGTTGGAAAGCCCTCACCGGTTTCTGTTATGTGTGTTTGTTAGGAGGCTCTTTGTAGAGCATGCTTCTGTAATGCACATCTGCCTTCCCCCTCGCTTTCCCTCATTCCCTCATCCTCCTCTGCTCCCCTTTCTTCTCTGTTCAGAGTGCTATGTGCAATGCTTGTCTTAACGTCTGCCTGTGTGACGCCCTTCTGCTGAAGGGATCCATGGATCTGTCTCGCTCTGTGCTCAGTTTTCAAGCTTCTGTGTCATTCAGAACTGAATTATGAATGACTTCAAAATTCCAGTTCAATTCCTGAATTTGAATTGAGGTAGCAAACTGGGTGCAGAATTGTAATTTGAATTTAAAGAAGTAGAATCCAAATTAAATATTTTTTTTCAGTATGTCTTATGCATACATTTTCTCATACACAAAGTGTGATCATTTAATTATTATTATTATTATTATTATTTCAAAAATACTTGAAAGAACAGTAGCAGCTCAACTGGAATCACATCTGCAAAGTAATGGCATTTATGAACATTTCCAGTCAGGCTTTTGACCCAAACATAGTACACAAACAGCTCTTGTCAAGGTTATAAATGATCTTCTCCTAGCTGCTGATTCTGGTTTTCTGTTTGTTCTTATTCTTTTAGATATTAGTGCTGCCTTTGATACTGTTAGTCATTCAGTGCTATTGGAACATCCGGCTTACATTGGAATAGCTGATAATGCACTTCTTTGGTTCTCATCTTATTTAAGTGACAGAAAACTGTTTGTGCAGATTAAGAATACACATTCACATCCTGTCTCAGTTAATCATGGCATTCCACAGGGGTCGGTGCTGGGTCCGCTTTTATTTATCATTTATATTCTACCTATTGGTCGTATTTTTCATTCTTATGGTATTAATTTCCATTTTTACGCTGACGACACACAAGTGTGTATCTCTACAAGACCTAATGTCTCTCATCCCCCTCCTGACCTCACTAAATGTTTGCAGGATGTTAATATCTGGATGACTAATAATTTTTTTAAGTTAAATGCCAATAAAACTGAAGCCCTCCTTGTGGGTTCTAGGTCTGTTTTATCTAAAACTCAATCCTTTACCTTGGTTATTGATAATTGCCCAGTCAATTTTTCTGCCCAGGTGAAAAGTCTTGGGGTTATACTGGATGGTTTGCTTTCGTTTAGTCCTCATATTTGTAATATTTCACGTTCTGCATTTTTTCATCTACGCAACATTCCCAGACTTTGTTCTTCACTTATTTTCTGTTCCAAACTTCAAGATGAGTTCCTTTGGTAGTAGGGCTTTTAGACATGAAGTTATGGAACTCTTTACCTTTGCACATTTGCCAGCTGGATTCAGTTTCCATTTTAAAACTCAGATAAAAACATATTTGTTTAGAATAGCTTTCAATCTGATCTGCTTGTTTAATGTGTTGTTATGATGTTCGTTTTTTGTATGTTTTTTTATTGCTTTGTTTTACATTGTTTCTTAAAGGGAAATTCTATAGGGCCCAATTGTTTTTTTTTTCTGTGTTTTGTTTTTGTTTTTGCAACCGTAAATCCGGGGCTTTTTGGGGGCCTTAACATATTCAAAAACTCTTGAAAATTTGCCCACGCGTTGGAACCTGCGGCCATTAGGACGCTGCAGAGGCTGGGACCCGGGCGTGGCACAGGGGCTCTACGGCGCCCCCTGGAACACAGCCAGAAAACTTGATGAATAGCTCGCACATACTTGCACGTATTCATATGAAACTCAGTACACCTATAGAACTCATTGAGCCGAACAACTTTTGCGCTGCATGTCATAGGCCCCGCCCAACAGGAAGTTGGCTATTCAGGGCTGTGTAAAAAGTACATGCTCTGGAATTTGATATACTCCTATGAGGATTTCCAACCGATTGCCACCAAACTCGGTGAACATGATCTCAAGACATGGGGGACGCTAAATTGCGAAGGGATTTTTGATATCTCGAACGGTTTGCTCGTGGCGAGGCGATGAAGTTATGGCGAGAAATGAGAAACGGGAAGTGTCTTATAACATACACATACATTTTCTGATTTTGATCAAACTTCCGTTTTTTTTTTTCGATGTATGATGCCGATCGCATACATGTGAATATTAGGAGTCAAAGTCATAGCGCCACCAACCGACGGAAGGGGAAAGTTGTAGTGTAGTCATTCAAAAGCTTATTGACTTCCATTTCTTTTTACCGACTTTGCCTTCACAACTTCGTCAGAATTCATGTCAAAAGCAACGGTCCCGATATGTAAAACGGTAGAGGGGATATTTGTTATCTGAAATATTGTTGCCGTGGCACCCCCACACGCGCCGCCGCAAACTTGAATATCTTTTCTGGTGATTTTCTGCACGATAGAGAAACAATGCTCCTAGAATGTTCTTGAAACGCAACACTCACAGGTCAGGCTTTAAAATTACTAGATAGTACACTGCGAAAGGAAAAGCTCATAAAAGGGCCGTGGAAAGAGGCCTTCGATAGCGCCACCTTTTGACCACTTGCAGAAATTCGGTGGTTAGCTTGTTAGTTACATATGTTCACCAACCTGTGGTACCTTTTATGGGACTTGCAACTCACTCAAGCACCGGGCAGGACAAACTTTCTAATCCTGTACAGTTCTCATTAGCTACGATACACGGAATGTCAGCTATATGATTGAATATGGATTTTTGGGGAAAAATAACACGGTGTGATTTAATGAAACTCCTAGAGGAAAAATTACGCCTACTAAGACACACAAAACTTTTTCTATGCATGATGCCAAAAGCATTGACGAGCTATATTGGCAGGATGGATTTTGGATAGCTATTAAACGGGTTTTGCCGTTGAGTGATTTGTTTAGAACTAACGATGAAAAGACTGACAGGCAGTGTATAGTATGACTTGTGATGTATTATTAAAATGCAGCTTCCAAATGGTTCAAAACTTTTTACATACATAGAACAATTCATTCTGAGGAAATAGTCATAGTTTCAAGACTTTACAACACTCTATGGATAATAGAAAATTAAAAAAACTATAAGACATCTACTCTCTCTCTCTGCCACTGCCTGTGTGAGGAAGGGAGGAGGTGGGGGCGGGGTGAGTGTGTGTGTGTGTTGAGAGTGGGAGTAAGAAGAGAAGGGGAGGGTGGAGAGAGAGAGAGAGAGAGATGAGAGAAAACTTATTAAACAGGAAAAAATAATATTCAGCTCAGATGAAGACTAAGCTGTAATGAAGGCAAAAATATTTCACAAAAACTATAGGTAAATAGAATAATTAAAAAATGCTTATAAATCATTAGGATTTGGTAACACCCCCCCTTTAAAAAATCAAGCGGTCTCATTTGTTAACAGAGTAAATGCATGTACTAAATGACTAACTAATGAAACATTTTATTTTCATAGCATTTATAATGTTGGTGTGTTAGTCATAAAGTCATTGTTAAATTCACAGTGATTATCTAATGGTAACAGATAAAAAAGTGGGGTGTTGTGGGAAGATTAGGCGAGAGATGAAGAGAGGAGAGACGTTTTAAACATATCTTTAATCGCCAGAGGAAAAAGAAAAACATCAGTAATTGTTTTTGTTTTTCATAACAGTACTTAAGAACTCTCTTGTAGGCCTAGATATAAATATATCAGGTTATAACAGTCCGTCAATTTAGTGAGCTCACAAAAATAGGATGGGCTGGCAGCTTCTAAAGTTTAAAATACCGAGCCTAATCATGAATTACAGCAGGAATCGTACATAAAGTATTTATTAACACAACTAGAGCAAACATATTATCATGTGTTTAAATAAAAAGATTTATACATCTATAAATGTAAGATTTATAAATGTACATTTAAATAGTTTATTAATCATTTACATACACTCTCTAAATGATCATATGAACTCCTAAATAACTGGTTTGTATATAACTTACTCATTTAGAAATTATAAATTGATCATTAATAAAGTATGAAAATATAATTATTAAACATTATAGATATGCTCAAGAACAAAACATTAATAGCTGTATTTATAAACCGCTTACTAGTGCCTTTTAATGTTGGAAAAATGCTTTATAAAGGATGAACTGACTATTCACTAATGCTTAACTAATGATTCATAGTGTGCAGTTATTATAAACTGTTAACAATTTTTTTAATGTTTAAGTTTAGAATATTAACTGACATTAATACATGCAATATAATTATTGTTCATGTTAATTAACATAGTTAATGTTAATAACTGAAACTGGTGTAATAGGTCTGTGTGAGGAAGGGGGGGGAGGTGGGGGGCACGGGTGTAGTGTGTGTGGTTGTGGTGTGAGAGTGGGGTTGACGAGAGAGAGAAAGAGAAGAGACTTTTTAACATCTATTTACTCACCAGGAAAAAAATATAATCAGTCTTTTTTTTTCTCAAGTACAGCCTTAAGAGAAATATCTTAGGCGTTCTCCTTTCTGTTCAGTTTTGGGACAAAAGAATCCTAGAGCACTAAATTACAAGGAAACCAACAACAATAATTTGGTAACACTTTAAAAAACTGCACGCAGTATGACTCATTAGGTAAGCACGGAAAGAGTGTAAGATATAAGTCACGGAGTTGAAATCACTTATGTCGAAGCATTGTTCCAACATTAATAGCAATTAGTAATCAGTTTATAAATACAGCTATAAATGCCTTGTTCTTGATTTGTAAGCATATCTATTACAAAAGAGATTTAAAGGCTCAGTTATCTTCCAAACAGAAAAAATAAACAAACACAACACAAAGAGATACAGAACTCAGAATATTTATTCAAGTGCAAAAAAAAAAAAGAAACCGTACACTTAATTTTTTTTTCTATGAAATTGCAGAGGTTTATTTTTCTTTTTTTTTGATCAAGTGAACAGTTGTACGGTTTCATTTTTTCAATCTTGAAAAAATATTTTTGTGTTCTGTATCCCTCTGTGTTTGATTAACTTTTCTGTTTGGAAGATTAATGAGATTTTATATCTCCTTTTTAAATGCTTTACAAGGTATAAACAATCCTCACTTTAGATGAGCTCACAAAAATAGATGGCTGGCAGCTTCTAAATGTTTTATAACTACCTGACCTTATCATGAATTACAGAAGGAATATGTTAATAAAGCATTTATTAACACACTGAGCAACTATTATCATATGTCTAAATAATAACATTTATAAATGTACATTTAAATAGTTTAATAAATGATTAATAAACTTTCTAAATGATCTTATGAACTCCTAAATAACTGGTTTGTAAATAACGTAATAATTTAGAAATGATAAACTGATCATTAATAAAGTATGAAAATACAATTAAACATTATAGATATACTCAAGAACAAAACATTTATAGCTGTATTTATAAACTGCTTAATAGTGCCTTTTAATGTTGGAACAATGCTTTATAAAGGATGAATTGACTATTTACTAATGCTTAACTAATGATTCATAGTGTGCCAATTTATAATGTTTTTGTATATTAACTGACATTAATACATGCTATATAATTATTGTTCATGTTAATATAGTTAATGTTAATAACTGAAACCTTATTGTAAAGAGTTACTAAAGTTTTATATATTGTTCTATGTGCGTGTGTGTTTCACAGTCTTGATGGTTTTGATTAACCCTTTAATTGCCGTATCCCTTAAAACAAGACTGGCAGAGGGTTACTGTAAGTGCATGTGCCCACTGTGCACCGTTCTCCTGATGCCACCAGGGTGGGCAACGGGTTCCTGCACTGACGGGATCTGGGCCCGCCATCGGAATGCGTTGCAGGCTATATTATTTTACGTGTTTACTTCGACTACGATCCGGCTAGTCTTTTTGGGGGCCTTAACATGCCACAAAAACTCTTGAAAATTGGCAGCACACGTTGGAACCGTGGTTTCTTAGGACGCCCCCACACGAGAGACTGGGGGGAAAACAAGTTCCGGCGTGGCACATGGGCATCTCGGCGCCCCCCCCTGGACAAACACACGCTTTTAAAACTTCGTGATTAAGCCTCACGACATCTTGCCACGATTCTTATGAACCTCGGTACACATCTAGATCTCATGGAGAGACCGATAACATAATCTCGATGCGCGACTGTAATAGGCTCGCGCCCAGTACAGTGAAGTTGGCTTATTCAGGTGACTGTGTAAAAAGGCATGGCTCTGGGAATGAGTATACTCATATGGAGGTGTTTCCAAAACCGATTTGCCACCAAACTCGGTGACCATGATCTCCAGACAATTGGGGAATGCTAAAGTTGCTGGAAGAGAGCATTTTGATATCATCGCCGGGTTTTGTTGGGGTGGCAGGCGTGATGAAGTGTATAGCGAGGAAGATGAAGAAAAAGACCAGCGCGAGAAGGAGAGACGCGTCCATAGTACTAACATCCACATACGTTCTTGATGTTCGATCACAAATCAGGAATTTGTTTGGTACGTTTGGAGAGGACCGACGACTACATAGCTGACTCTATGGGAGTCAAAGATATAGCGCCACCAACTGGCGGCAGGAAGTGTGTCATTTTCAAAATGCTTTTAATTCATCATCTTCTTTTTACCCGTTTTGCTTCAAACTTCTTCAGAATAATGTCAAAACACGGCCGATGTAAAACTGGTGAGGGGATATTGATATCTGAAATATTGTTGCCTTGGCAACGTGTCAAACTTGAATATTCTTTTCCGGTGATTTTCGTGCAGATAACATGCTTAGAATTTCTTGAAACGCAACACACATGTCAGTAATAATTAAAGATAGACACTGCGAAAAGCTCATAAAAAGGCGTGGAAGAGGCACTCTATAGCGCCAACTTTTGACAAAACTTCGAGGTATGTTGTAGTTTGATAGCTTAACAGAGGTGTGAGACACCAGACTTGAAGGTACACTGATATATTGTTCTCATCAAGCCGGACAACTTTTTAATTTACAGTAATTAGCTACGACCAACAGGAAGTCAGCTATTTTGATTTGAATGTGGATTTTTGGAAAAATATGGCTGTGAATTAATGCATACTCCTCAGAGGAGAAATATACTGTACACACCAAACTTTTCCTACATGATGCCAAAACATTGAGGAACTTATATTGTGGATGGATTTTGGTTAGCTTGAACTGTTTTGCCGTGGTGATTTGTTAAAATTACAGGAAAAAATTACAGAGTAATTGTGTTGTATTATTAAAATGCAGCTTCCAAACAGTTCAAAACTTTTTACATACATAGAACAAGTCATTCTGAGGAAATAGTCACAGTTTCACGACTTTACAACACTCTATGGATAACAGAAAATTAAAAAACTATAAGACATCTGCTCTCACTCTGCCACTGCCTGTATGAGGAAGGGAGGAGGTGGGGGCTGGGTGAGTGTGTGTGTGTGTGTTGAGAGTGGGAGTGAGAGAAGGGGAGGGTGTGAGAGAGAGAGAGAACGATGAGAGAAAACTGTTTAAACAGGAAAAATAGCTCGCAAATGAAGACTAAGCTGTAATGAAGGCAAAAATATTTCACAAATATTATAGGTAAATAAAATATTTTAAAAATGGCTTATAAATCATTAGGTTTTGGTAACACTTTAAAATAAGATCTCATTTGTTAACATTAGATAATGCATTAAATATTATATGAACTACCAATGAACAATGTATTTTTACAGCATTTATTAATGTTTGTTGATGTTAGACAAAATGTTCATGTTAATTCACAGTGCAATCTAATGTTAACAGAAAAAAATGTGGGAGGTGATAAGACGCTAGGAGAGGAGAGCTTCCTTTCTAAAGGCATGTACCAAACACTTAATAGTTCATTGTTAAACAGTTATTAAATACACGCTATAAAATCTTGTTCTTTGATTTATAAGCAGATCTATTACAAAGGAGATTTTAAGAGGCTCAGTTATCTTCTAACAAAAAAATAAAAAAAACACAACACAGAGGGATACATAAACTAAGAATATTTATGTCAAGATGAAAAAAAAATTTTTTTTTAATGAAAACTGATCACTTGATTTTTTTAATGAAAGTGCAGAGAGTTTTTCTTTCTTTTTTTTATCAATGTGAACAGTGTACAGTTTCATTTTTTAACTTGAAAAAAAAGATTTTTTGGTGTTCTGTATTCCCTCGTGTTCTTTATTGTGTTTGATTAATTTTCTGTTGGAAGATTGATGAGCGTTAAATCCTGCCTTATGTATAGATATAAATATATTGGTATAAACAGTCCTCACTTTAGATGAGCTCACAAAAAATAGATGGCTGGCAGCTTCTAATGTTTTATAACTACCTGACCTAATCATGAATTACAACAGGAATATGTTAAAGCATTTATTAACACACTGAGCAAATATTATCATGTGTTTAAATAATACGATAAATAAATATACATTTAAATAGTTTATTAATCATTTACATAAACTTTCTAAATGATCTTAAGAACTCCTAAATAACTTGTTTGTATATAACTTACTCATTTAGAAATTATAAATTGATCATTAATAAAGTATGAAAACACAATTATTAAACATTATAGATATGCGCAAGAACAAAACATTTATAGCTGTATTGATAAACTACTTACTAATGCCTATTATTGTTGGAACAATGCTCATTAAAAGATGAACGGACTATTTACTAATGCTTAACTAATGATTAATAGTGTGCAGTTATTATAAAGTGTAAACAATTTTTTTTATGTTTAAGTTTTGAATATTAACTGACATTAAGACATGTATATAATGTTATGTCATGGTTAATTAATATAGGTAACTGTAATAAACTGAAACTTGTTGTAAAGTCTGGCTGAGAGAGGGGGGAGGTGGGGGGATGGGTGGGTTTGTGTGGTGTTGAGGTGTGGGGAGAGAAGTGGTGGGAGAGGAGAGAGAGAGAGAGGAGAGGAAGGAGAGAGAGAGAGAGAGAGAGAGATAGAGAAGACTTTTTTAACATCTCGGTAATCACAGGAAAAAAAATATCAGTCTTTTTTTTCCCATTACGAGCTTAAGAATCTGCTTAGGTCCTTATTATTTTCTGTCAGTTTTGGACAAAGAAAATCCTGAAGCAACTAAGTGTAGAGGCACCAGGGCAACATAATTTGTAACACTTATAATATCTGCACGCCTATGAATCATTAGGTAAGCAAGTAAAGTCAAGTTCATCCGTTCTAAAACATTGTCCCAAGACTATTTAATATCATTAGTAAGAGTTGTATAAATACAGCTATAAAGATCTTGTTCTTGATTTATAGCATACTAGTACAAAGGAGAGTTACAGGCTCAGTTATTTACTAACAGAAAAAAATAAACAAACACAGAGGGATACAGAACTCAGAATATTTATTTCAAGATTAAAAAAAAAAAAACTGTACACTTTATTTGTTTTCTATGAAATTGCAGAGGTTTCTTTTTCTTTTCATTTTCTTTTTTATCAAGTGAACAGTTGTACGGTTTCATTTTTTCAATCTTGAAAAAATATTTTTGTTTTCTATATCCCTCTGTGTTGTGTTTGGTTAACTTCTCTGTTTGGAAGATTGATGAGCTTTTAAATCTCCTTTGTAAACGCTTTACAAGGTATAAACAATCCTCACTTTAGATGAGCTCACAAAAATAGATGGCTGGGCGCGTTCAAAGGTGTTTTATAACTAGCAGCTGAATATGTTGATTTTTTATTTTTTATAAAGCATTTATTAACACACTGAGCAACTATTATCATGTGTTTAAATAATACGATTTTTAAATGTACATTTAAATAGTTTATTAATCATTTACCTACACTTTCTAAATGATCTTATGAACTCCTAAATAACTGGTTTGTAAATAACGTAATAATTTAAATATAATAAATTTATCATTAATAAAGTATGAAAATACAATTATTAAACATTATAGATATGCTCAAGCACAAAACATTTATAGCTGTATTTATAAACTGCTTACTAATGCCTATTAACGTTGGGACAATGCTTTATAAAGGATGAACTGACTATTCACTAATGCTTAACTAATGATTCATAGATTGATGTGCCAATTTTTTTTAATGTATAAGTTTGAATATTAACTGGACATTAATCCATGCTATTTAATTATTGTTCTTTAATACAATAGTTGTTATGTAATAACTGATTACGTCCCTTATGAAGTGTTCCCAAAAGGTTTTCAATATTGTGTGAGGATGTGTCTATGTGGGGAGTGCGGGATAACACTTCTTAATTGACGTCCCTTAAAACCAGACTGCCAGGAGGGTTACTGTAAATGCATATGGAACCACGCCCTGCCTGCACCGTTTCTCCTGACGGCTTCCGGGTCCGGACCGATGGCGTTCTGCACTACGGCTGGGCCAGCCATACAGCTGCTTGCAGCATATATTTATATATCTTAGATATGTCTCTCTCTCTCTCTCGCTCTCTATATATATATATATATATAGTGTGTACGGAAAGTATTCAGACCCCCTTATTTTTTTCACTCTTTGTTATATTGCAGCCATTTGCTAAACTCCTTTAGATTCAATTTTTTTTTTTCTCATTAATGTACACACAGCACCACATATTGAAAGAAAAACACAGAATTGTTGACATTTTTTCAGATTTATTAAAAAAAGAAAAACTGAAATACCACATATATGGTCCTAAGTATTCAGACCCTTTGCTGTGACAATCATATATTTAACTCAGGTGCTGTCCATTTTTCTGATCATCCTTGAGATGGTTCTACACCTTCATTTGAGTCCAGCTGTTTTTGATTATACTGACTGGACTTGATTAGAAAAGCCACACACCTGTCTATATAAGAACTTACAGCTCACAGTGCATGTCAGAGAAATTGAGAATCATGAGGTCGAAGGAACGGCAATGAAGAGCTCAGAGACAGAAATGGGGCAATGGCACAGATTTTTGTTTTCTGGCCAGGTTACAAAGCAAAGTTCTGCTGAAATTAAGGTTCGTAAAAGTAGCAAGTGGCCTCCATAATCCTAAAATGGAGACATTTGGGAGACCAGAACCCTTCAGTAGCTGGCAGTACGGCCAAACTGAGCTACGGGGGAGGAAGAGCATTGGTGCGGCGAGGGAAAGAAAGAACCAATAGATCACTGTGGCTGAGCTCCAGAGATGCAGTCGGAGATGGGAGAAAGTTGTAGAAAGTAAACCATCACTGCAGCCCTCCACCAGTCGGGGCTTTATGGCAGAGTGGCCTGACGGAAGCATCTCCTCAGTGCAAGAAACATGAAAGCCTGCATGGAGTTTGCTAAAAAACACTCCAAGAAGGACTCCAAGATGGTGAGAAATAAAAATCTCTGGTCTGATGAGACCAAGATATAAATTTTTGGCCTTAATTCTAAGCGGTATAATGTGGAGAAAACCAGGCACTGCTCATCAACTGTCCAATACAGTCCCAACAGTGAAGCATGGTGGTGGCAGCATCCTGCTGTGGGGGTGTTTTCCAGCTGCAGGGACAGGACTACTGGTTGCAATCGAGGGAAAGATGAAAAGTGTGGCCAAGTACAGGGATATCCTGGACGAAAACATTCTCCAGAGTGCTCAGGACCTCAGACTGGGCCGAAGGGTTACCTTCCAACAAGACAATGACCCTAAGCACACAGCAAAAATAACAAAGGAGTGGCTTCACAACAACACTGTGACTGTTCTTGAATGGCCCAGCCAGAGCCCTGACTTAAACCCCAATTGAGCATCTCTGGAGAGACCTAAAATGGCTGTCCACCAACGTTTACCATCCAACCTGTCAGAACTGGATAGGATCTGCAAGGAGGAATGGCAGAGGATCCCCAAATCCAGGTGTGAAAATCTTTTTGCATCTTTCCCAAAAAGACTCATGGCCGTATTAGATCAAAAGGGTGCTTCTACTAAATAATGAGCAAAAGGGTCTGAATACTTAGGACCATGTGATATTTAAGTTTTTCTTTATTAATAAATCTGCAAAAATGTAAACAATTCTGTGCTTTTCTGTCAATATGGGGTGCTGTGTGTACATAATGAGGAAAAAAAATTAACTTAAAAAATTTTAGCAAATGGCTGCAATATAAAAAAAAATGAGTGAAAAATTTAAGGGGGTCTGAACTTTCCGTACCCACTGTATATATATATATATATAAAAGATTATAAATATATTCATATTTTTTTAATAAATGTTCATGTATTTAAATGTCGATATGTATGCATTGTTTTACGTAAATATATTTTCAATATATATTTTTTTTTTAACATAAAACGTGGTGAAGGAAACTTCAGTTATTATAATTGATATATATTTATACATTTGAAAATAGTATGTTAATAATTATCATAAATATAATTATATATTTTCATATTAAGAATCAGTCATTATTAGCTATTATGTTCAAATTAATGATTATGTGATTTGTTTGTTAAATTTCTTTGAATTGCAATTAAGTACATTTCACGTCCTGTCATTCCAATTTAAATTTTAATTCAAAATCCTATGTGATACAGCCAGTTCAATTCAAATTCACACTCATAAACTGAAAGCCTATTCCGAAGTTCAGAATTTTGCCAGCCCCCTCTATTTTCAATGTGTCCAACATTAGATAGCAAGCTAATATTTTGTGTGGTTTATTTTGTCCTCCCATCTCTCTCTCTCCCTCTCTTTGTCTCTTGTTCTCTCTCTTCCGCTCCTCTTGCTTGTCCAGTTTCACGGTGTCTCACCTCATCCATTTTCCTCCCTTGCAGTGTGGGGAGGGCAATGGAATTAGTTCCTTGGTTAAATTCTTAATGCGTGGGGAGAAAGTTTCTACGCCCTTGAAGCCATTGTTTGGTGATAAGTACTCCTTCAGAAACCAAACACCGCCTCTGGGGGGATTACTGCTTGTGTCATGCTAATATTTTCTTCTCTCCCTTTTCCTTGCACCTTCTCCTACATGCTTATAAATGTTTCCCCTCAAGCTGAAGTGGAAGGTAGGGAACGAAAGAGAAAAAGACAGAACCGAGGGGGACGTGGCGGGGGAAGTCGCTGCTTCTGATATGCAGACACACAAAAAGTGAGACACGCACAGCTTGCCGAAACTCGCAAACTCCTCTCATATTGGCAAGATGCGCGGGAGCAGAGAGATGGAGGAGACACTCATTTGTATCATGATTCACGCATGCCCTGTAATCCCAATGCAAGGGCTGGAGATCTCCATATGCATGAGCGTGCATGAAACAGATCGTAGGAATAATTCTCTGCGTTCACACTGTGCGCCAAGTTTGCGCCAGAGCTGAGCTGAAGAAGCTTACCAGACCCCCTGAAGTGTGTGTTGGCTGACTGTTTGCGTTCTGACAGCCCTTAAAACCAAGTTAAAGAAATCTTCATTGGCACAAGAGACCTGCTCTTTAAATAGCACATAACAGTGGTGAAATGTGAGTGGGAGTGTCCCTTGGGTGGGCGACGTGTCAAGATAAAGCATGTAGTGAAGCCGTCACAATAGGAGAATCTCGTACTATGTGCTAATAGTCCTTAACATCCTGTTTCAGTGGCAATAGTAATTAAACGCTACTAGTACGAATGCATAATGTAGTACAAAATTGCAGTGTGGATGTAGAGCAGGAGGCGGAGCCAAATCACGCATATTATATAACACCGCAGGGGTTGGAGGTGTGGGGGATTCTCAGGCCTGAACGTGGCAATTACCCAGCTCTTCCAAGTCCCGCTATTTCTTCACACCTTCTCATTATTAGACCCGCTTTCCACACACAAGCTCTCACGCAGGCTCCTAATGAATGTACACCACCACTTTCCATCGTCGCTTACTTTTTAACTTATGCAGCTTTCCTTTCTTTTACATACGTTAACCTCTGAAAAAAACATCAGATGCGCTCGTTTCTACGTGCATTGTGTCTCAGTGGCAGTCCCGTCGAGGCATATGGCTGTCATCCAGCTTACAGCTGGAGTCCTTGAAGACTGGCACTGCAGCACAGGCCTCGGGGATGGCAGCCCACTATTTCAAAGAGGCTCCAAAAAGGGCTCATTTTTTACTGAAAGACTATGCAAGCCATTTCAATAACCAAAGCCAGGCTGCTTTTTTTATGAAGTATGTAATCGTGCCGGCATGTTACATTATTTCTCAGAGAACTTTCTCTTCCTTGACTTATTAAATCTGGAAGGTTTTTTGTCCCATCCCCTAGAGACGAAAAACTGAAAATGAGAAACTGAACAAGTGAACGTTTCTTTTCATATCTAAATTTTGTATTCTTTATTTGTTTTTTTAAGGAGAGCGATTCTTTCGTCTTTGTAAGGAAACAAAGGGTGGCTTGGAACAAAGTATTATCGAAGGCTGCGGTTCGGGTTTTAGGAGCCTGTGCCTTGGGAAATGGGTCATTGAAGTGTTTTGAAGGTCATGAGGGCTTTACTGATGAGCCTGATCTCACCGTCCTCCAGCCGGTTGCTTAGAAGGCACAGATGGAGAGACGTTGAGAGAGAAGATCTGGAGGAAAAGCCTGTTTTCAAGGCCTATGAAATTAGGCACCAATCCACTGTTTACACAGTTACGTGCCAGTTCAAGACGTATTTTAAGCTCTCGTTCTCAGCAGAGAAATCTATAGCCGGAAACGTTCTCTTAGAGGAGCTTCTACTGTAGGACACTTTTAGATTGGCACAGGAACACAGCGGTCGGGAAGGTAACCTGCTTATACTCCCCACTTCTGTTTTTATTTTCATTGGCTTAGCCGAGCAGTTGCATGTGTGAGTTTAAAAGAAATGTGTGTGTGTGGCACCGCTTGAATTCTGTCATGAAAAACATGCTTTGGAGTACTAATCATGGTCTTTTGATGCACGCTGTGCTTCATGTGTGTTTGATATGCGCTTCTCCCTGGCTGCCGTCTTCAGATGTGAGGCGGGATTATAGGTGAGCGCCAGGAAGAGGTTAGAGAAGGGTTGCGTTCAAATCTTTCCCCCCAGCCTCTTGCAGTTCACTAAATCCCTGAGACTGTCTGAGGGTCTCACTCTTGCTAAGTATTATTTAAGGCACAGACTAAGTCTTTAGCTCTGTTTGCTAGTGCTAAACCTAATGAGCTGCCTTCTGTCTACGTAGTCAACTTCTAAGAGAACATTTTAACTGCCATGGAATCTTGTTAGTAACCAGTTTAGAACTTTCTACATAGTGTGTGCACCATAGCAATAGCGCCACACAACAATTTCAGTAGTTTGATGTTAGCATGCTAAATTTACAGCCAAATTATCGATTTGTATTAGTTGATTTTATTTATACTGAACTATTTTTATTGATATTTTTCAGTACTGACTGAAAATTAAGTTTATTATCAACAACGCCATGGGGAATTTATTTTATTTTTACTTATTTATTTCAGGTTTATTTGACAGGGACAATGCACATCAACAATACATAAATGCACAATGTGCCAGAATTAGCCAGAAGGCTATTTTGCATCTGCAGTCCCTGTTCCACTTAGCTTGTTGAAATGGATTCAAGGTTTGACTTATTTAGAATTTGATTGATAGCCTACTAGATATCTTACTACCCTTACTCTATTACTCTTCATTAATAATAAAAATCATATATCAATAGTAATTAAAAATAAAAATTTTGGTCAAATTATGCAGCCCTACAAACAACCCTTACGAGAATTAACCATAGTTTTCCTACATTTGAAACCAAAAAAACATGGTTACGATTGTTAAACCATGGTAACCACAAATTAACCATGGTTTTGCTACACTAACCATAGTTTAACCATGATATTTGTAGTAAAACTGTGGTTATACAAATTGTAGTCAATAAGCCAATAAAACATGGTTACTACACTTTTACTATAATAAAACAGTGGCTAATTTTTATAAGGGAAGCTTAGCAAACCTGGCACTGTTTTGTTTGTTTGTTTTTTTAATTGCATTTTTAATCACAATTTTTGTTATTAGAAAAATAATAATTATTATTCAAAATCATATTGCTCTAACTAGCATGCTTGAAAATGCTGCCTCTTTAAGCAGCTCAGTGTGTTTTGGAGTACAGCAAATCTCTTCTCCCTTCAAGAAGCTTGAAATGACATAATTTTTTTCTCATTATTTTGTCCTTTATTTGTTCGTATCATGTTGGAAAAGAAAGTAATTTTTTACAGAGAGGAGCGTATTTGATTTATTTGAAGGTGGTATGATAGCTGCTTGTGTGCAGTATTAAATGTATCTGAGTGTCTGTAATATTATTTGGAAGTGATAGCATTTCTCAACCCTCAGCTGTGGAGCCCAAGCATACAAATGTGCAGCATGTTGTGCATTTGTTTATAAAACCAGCTCATCTAAAAAAAAATTTGTGTCAACATTTACTCATCCTCATGTCATGCCAAATCCGTATGACTTTCTGTAGAACACACAAAAAAATTAGGCACGATGTTCACAGTTATTTTTCATACAATATAATCTATCAAACTCCATTGTGTGGAAAGGAGCAGCATGAACATTTTGCTTAACATCTCTTTTTGTTTTATACAGCAGAAAGAACATTATACAGGTTTGGAATGAAATGAGGGTCAATGCTTCTACGGAATCTCTCCTAGAAACCTCCTCCATCCTTTTTGTGCATTCATTTTTTACCTGTTTTAATAAAACTTCCTCCTGATTGGGCGAAATGAGGACAGTGAGCTGTGCTGGTTCACCACTGACCCACTTCTTCTTTCTCGTTCTCTACGTTCTCTTTCCCTCTGTGTTGGCATCAAAAACAGGGCTTGTGTTCAGTCCCACTGTCCCTCGGCCCTCTGTCTACTAACTGCAGCAGTTAATGAACTTACTGTGGAACTACTGTGCACCCCTGAGAGTCCCAGCTACTCTCTTTCATGTTCATATTTCATATCTGTGCTGTAGCCCAGTGCACTGAATTATTAACTAGAACTCTCCCTTTTCTGGGATGATGCTTTGTGTTTTACTCGTCTGTCTTTTTTTTTCTGTCTGTAGTTGAGAGAGGCTTGGTTAGTGATGCATGAAATGAGATGTGAGTAGTTAGTGTTCTGATTGGATGCTCTAATGGGCTGCTTGTTTACAGCTGCAAAGTCAGAGTGCATATCTGTTTAGCAAGCAGTTCGTATAACATTTTCTCAGACCACGAGTTGTTGTGGTTTAAGAAAAAATGTTGCATTTTGTGTCCAAAACTTTAAAGAGAATCAACTATTTCTACTAAATCATAGGTCACATACCCACTGCAGTGGTTGTGGGTGTGAAAAACACTTTTAAATGCATTTAATGAATCCGTTAAATTATTGTACCATATGTGAAAACTGGAGTCACTCCAGATCCTGAAATGTTTGATAAAGAGGTCATAGCAACGGTTTGGTGTCTCACAGGTGTAAAAGAGGAATGATATTTCACATGCACACTGCAGTGGTTATGGGTACAAAAACACATTTAAATGAGGGATTAAATCTATTAAATTATTGTACTGTCTGTGAATGGAAAACTGGAGTCACTCCAGATGCTGAAATGTTTGATATAGAGACAAGCATAGCAGAATTTTGGTGTCTCAAAGGTGTATACGTGGAACATGGATGGTGACAATTTAAAAGTAGGATCTGGCTGTCACTCTTGTAATAGTCAAAAGAAACCTGATTAAGCACTGGGAAGGAGAATGACATCTGGATTTAGCTACCTTTATTCTTTCCCCTCCTCCTGGTCTTTCCCATCTTCATCTAAATAGAATGATAACTTGTTTCTCTGCTTTTTGGGGCAGATCTTAACCTGGAGAGCCCCTGCCTGAAGAAGACCTGCGAGTTTGGAGCCGTGTGTGTGGTTAAGAACAGCGAGCCTGTGTGCGAGTGCTCAGACGCGTGTCCACAGGACCAAGACCCTGTTTGTGGCAGTGATGGGCACACTTACAGTAGCTCATGTCAAATGAAAGCCATGGGATGTGCCCTTCAGAAACAGATACAGATGCAGCACAAAGGACCATGTGGTGAGTCCCCACACACGCTCACACATTGATGCCACTCACTCCCTCACTGCTTTTCATCCTCGTCCACCCCCTGCACTTAAGCACTCCACCGATATTTCAAGAGAGGACTGTAATTTTCCTCCTCCACAACCTTTTTTTGAAACGATGCACTTAAGTTAGAATTAAAGAGGGCAGCATCCTTCACGGTAATTGTTTGCATGAGTCGTGGGTTTTTTGTCTGGCTTTTGTAAGCATGCTCCAGATAAGTCTGCAGAGGCCTGCTCGCCCTCCAAACAAACGCATGTTTATGTGTGTTTTTCACAAAAGGCTTGTAAATCATTTTCGATGGCTGTCTTTGTGCTTGGGAGGGGAATGTTAAGGAGACTTTTTCTTCTAAACTTGGAGCCCTTTGTAAAGCCTGTCCCTTTCACTGTCGGCTTAAGTTTAGAGAGAATGAGGTGGAGCTATTGTGTCAACAGAAGTGTCATACGTTTGCAGTTTATACATGTGTGTGCATTGGCAATGCCTCCAGTGAAGAGTTTGAAATGGATACCGGGGGTCATTTGGTAGCAGTAAAATTCATCTCAGATCGCTAGAAGCCACGGCTGCTCTTTATTTATCATGCTATATATGTTGCCAGATAGTAAATGACATATGAGAGTGATATCTCTCTCCTCACAGGCTTCTGGAACATCAGCTTAACTACCCACAGAGATTTAACCCACAGAAACAGGTTTGGATGGGACCAAATAAGTCTGGTTTTCTTAGCTGGTCCAATTTTCTCTAGATGCTTACTCAACTGAACTGCGAAATTGTGAGACTAGTTTAGACCTGCTAGATCATGTTGGACAAGCAATTTAGAGATGATAGACCATCGTTGATCAGCTAAAAACTGCTGTGGTATTCCATAAACAAGCTTAACCACCTTGAACAGGATTGGCCTGGTTTTTCCAGCTGGAAATAATCATTGTAGTTTTAAAAATCCACCCATTACAGCATCACAGCAATGTTGATGGGTCCGGCCCCTCGCTGGAGCAGGTGTCAATGGAAAGGGGCAATAAAGAGAGCAGCTGCAAACAGCTAACCATACGGAAGGAAACGTTGTTCATTTAGTGCTGTGTACACAGCCACACTCTCCAGCACAAGTGAATTCTATTATTATCACCGTTAATTATCCAGGCCCATTCAGACCAAAGCCTCTTCCTCACTAAGACCCCAGCTGTGTTTGTGTGCATTTGTTCATGAAAGCTTGTATGTGAGTCGTTGTTGGTAGCAATGCACCCACAAATTTCATTTAATTTTCTTCACTCCGCGTAGAGGGGAGACTCATAAATGCCCTTATCTTTATAGCTCAGGTGCAGTCTGACAGAGATATGACTGACGTTGTTTATTAGTCTGATTTTTTCCCTCCCATTTGAGTTGCAGCTGACCTTGTAGTGCAGCTACAGGAAAGCTTGCCGTTGTAATGGAGTATTTGATATCTGCCCCTCTGAGAACCAATACATATATGTTTATATGCAAGGAAATTAAAGAACAGCCAACAGGTCAGCAGCAAATAAGCACTTTTTACTGGTGATTGAAATGTTACTGGCCACAGTTGGGGAATATAGGTTACCTGCAAGACACTGAGCTGGAAGCGGAAGAAAAATCATCAGGCTGTTGAAGGAGTGAGAGGGCAGTAAATAAAAACTAGGAGGAGATGGAGCAGACTAATAGAGCCGGTGCCCTTGCCCAAGCATCAATCGCCAGGGAATTTTCACCACTATTCACAGAAAGTGCTGTTCTGTACCTGACATTAACAATGTTCCTTCCTTTCTCTGGACAAAAGAGAGCAGTTTACCGATCAACTTTAGAGGACTAGTTCACCCAAAAATAAAACTTTTGACTTTGCAACAAATCTGTATGACTTTGCTTTTTTGAAGAAAATCCACTTTTTCATTATAATGAAAGTGAATTCTGAACATTTGAATAATTATTCACTGATAAAAATTCTGAAAACATCTATTCTAGCTTTCCTACACTGAAGAAAAATTCGATGTAAAACAATTTTCACTCAATTCACACAATTAATGACAAAAGGCAAGTAACACATTGAATTAAAGTTGGAATTTTGAAGTAGAAAGACTTTTTTTTTTTTTTACAGAAATAGTGATGACAAAAAAATTAAAAAATTTACAATGAATTGATCCCCCCCCCTCCCCCCCCCCCCCTCAACGACGACGATTTTGTTTGCATATCAGGCTGATTCAGTTCTCAATGACTCAGCTTAACAATGACTTACATTTCAGTCTTTTTCCTACACAAAGCTGCCATATCAAGACTTTTATATGTGACACACAAATGGTACAAACCTTTTTTATACCTTTATTATACTTTTTTATTGTGCTTTTGTGTCCTTTTTGAAGCTTGAAAGCTGTACTCCCTATTCATTGTAACTGCATACAAAAGAGTGAAACATTATTCAAAATTCTCTTTGTGTTTCTGTGGGTAGAAAGTCATACACGTTTTGAATGGCATGAGAGTGAGTAAATGATGGCACAATTTTCATTTCTGGGCCTGAATGGTCAGAATTTCTTGTTTCCCATAAGGCTAAGCTCTGCCCAAAAGACCGCTGTCTGTACTCGTATCTCAGGTCCAGCTCTGTATTCTGGATTGCTGTTTTTACGTAACAGACTGTCGTATCTATTGCGCTTCCCTCTGCCGAGGCTGTGAAAGCATGGAAACATGTTGCAACTGATAAAGAAATGCCTTTATCACACATGCTGATAAAGGAGAATACAGCAGCCATGAGAATGTGATTTATCGGCCTATATTGGACTGTCACGACGAGGCGCACTTGGGCGGCTGCTGGGCAGCATGCTGCGAGTGCTTTTAATAAGACGGCCGAGCGTGGTCTCTGAGGTTGACTGAGTGCAGATCCTGAGCGGAGGTGAGGTCACTTTATTAATATGCAATAAACAGGTTTGTAGAAGAGAGAGACGAGAAATGTATGCATGAGGACCTCTCTCCATTAACACTAAATCAGGTGCTGTTATTACCCCAGCACTAATTGAATGTGATAGCAGTTGCTCTAATGCGATCCCCCAGGTGTAATTGTCATCGGCCATGCTCCCTCCCTCCCAGTTGGAACCACATTTTGTTTTACTGATTAACTGGGCTCTCAGTAATCATAGCAAGATGTTTGAGAACTAGGGATGTCAATTTAACACGTTAACTGTGATTTAAAACACACACACACACACTAAAACCTTTAATCACACTCTGACCCATATATAAATTGTGTAAATTGTGTATGGAAATAAATAATATTAGAACAATTTATATCTTCAATTATATCTTTAATTCAATAATTTAATTACATTTGCCAATTAATATCATGAATTAACAAAATAAAAAAGTATATAATATATATATACAGTGGGTACGGAAAGTATTCAGACCCCCCTTAAATGTTTAACTCTTTGTTATATTGCAGCCATTTGCTAAATCATTTAAGTTAATTTTTTCCTCATTCATGTACACACAGCACCCCATATTCACAGAAAAACACAGAATTGTTGACATAATTGCAGATTTATTAAAAAAGAAAAAAAACTGAAATATCACATGGTCATAAGTATTCAGACCCTTTGCTGTGACACTCATATATTTAACTCAGGTGCTGTCATTTCTTCTGATCATCCTTGAGATGGTGCTACACCTTCATTTGAGTCCAGCTGTGTTTGATTATACTGATTGGACTTGATTAGGAAAGCCACACACCTGTCTATATAAGACCTTACAGCTCACAGTGCAGGTCAGAGCAAATGAGAATCATGAGGTCAAAGGAACTAACTGAAGAGCTCAGAGACAGAATTGTGACAAGGCACAGATCTAGCCAAGGTTACAAAAAAAATTCTGCTACACTTAAGGTTCCTAAGAGCACAGTGGCCTCCATAATCCTTAAATGGAAGACATTGGGACGACCAGAAACCTTCCTAGAGCTGGCCGTCCAGCCAAACAGAGCTATCGGGGGAGAATAGCCTTGGTGAGAGAGGTAAAGAAGAACCCAAAGATCACTGTGGCTGAGCTCCAGAGACGCAGTCGGGAGATGGGAGAAAGTTGTAGAAAGTCAACCATCACTGCAGCCCTCCACCAGTCGGGCTTTATGGCAGAGTGACCCGACGGAAGCCTCTCCTCCATGCAAGACACATGAAAGCCCGCATGGGGTTTGCTAAAAAAACACCTGAAGGACTGCAAGATGGTGAGAAAAAGATTCTCTGGTCTGATGAGACCAAGATAGACACTTTTTGGCCTTAATTCTAAGCGGTAGTTGTGGAAAAAACCAGGCACTGCTCATCACCTGTACAAAACAGTCCCAACAGTGAAGCATGGTGGTGGAAGCATCATGCTGTGGGGGTGTTTTTCAGCTGCAGGGACAGGACGACTGGTTGCATCGAGGGAAAGATGAATGCGGCCAAACACAGGGATATCCTGGACGAAAACCTACACCAGAGTGCTCAGGACCTCAGACTCGCCCGAAGGTTTACCTTCCAACAAGACAAATACCCTAAGCACACAGCTAAAATAACGAAGGAGTGGTTCACAACAACTCTGTGACTGTTCTTGAATGGCCCAGCCAGAACCCTAACTTAAACCCAATTGAGCATCTCTGGAAAGACCTAAAAATAGCTGTCCACCATCGTTTACCATCCAAACTGACAGAACTGGAGAGGATCTGCAAAGAGGAATGGCAGAGGATCCCCAAATCAGGTGTGAAAAACTTGTTGCATCTTTCCCAAAAAGACTCATGGATGTATTAGATCAAAAGGGTGCTTCTAAAAAATACTGAGCAAAGGGTCTGGTTATAAGACATTTTTTTTTTTATGGACCATGTGATATTTCGTTTTCTGTTTTATAAATCGGCAAAAAAATGTCAAACAATTCTGTGTTTTTCTGTTAATAGGGGGTGCTGTGTGTACATTAATGAGGAAAAACAAATGAACTTAAATGATTTTAGCAAATGGCTGCAATAACAAAGAGTGAAAAATTTAAGGGGGTCTGAATACTTTCCGTACACACTGTATATAGGTATCAAATTTTAAGACATATGTTTATATTAATAATGATTTTATTAATTTATGTAATTTAATATTTAGTATTTATTAATATAGTAATTCATGAATAGATAAATGGATATCTCCATTATAATTTTATATGAATTTAATATAAATAAAAAAAATTTAATTTAATATTAATACAATAATATCATATTACAGTTTTAATATATAACAAAAGTTCATGATACCTTATTTTTATATCTATATATATATATCAATGTTTTTTACTGTGTTATATATATGATATATAGATAGAATATATAAATTAATAATAGAAAAAAATTATATATTATTACAACATTGAATTGGATTATATTATAATATTTGTATATAATATATTATTGAAAGTATATTTATTCTGTATAAATTAATAGTCAAATTAATTGTATGATTTAACAACTAATTGCACATTAAGAATAATATATCACAAGGTGCTTTGTAGCTTAATTAGAGGGCTTTCTCATTAAATATTGATGTGTGGTTAATTAAATGCAATGTCATGTCAAGGGGGCTGTAACTGTGTCCGAAGGCTCAACATCAGTTGAAATGTTATAAGATGCTCTACTGTGACTGCATGTAAGCAGAGCAGTGTTGCTTCCATCTATACGATGGAAGGATGCTTTAGCCCAGACTTTGCAGAGAGATTTTTATATAGCTGACAGACGGAATAGCGGCCCAGAGCGAAGAACCTGGCGGACGAGCCCGCTGAGGCTGATCCTAGTGAGCGATGGTGTGAATCTGTAGCCTGAATCTGAATCCGTTGACGTCACACTTCCTTTTCAGCAAATGAGTCCTGCACCAACTGCTCATTTGGCGCGATCTGCGATGCTCAGACTGGCCGGTGTGTGTGCCCCAAAGGGTGTTTGGAAACACGGCAGCCCGTGTGCGGCAGGCTAGCCAACCTGGAGTGACGGGGATGACGTTACTGGAACGAGTGCAGCTGAACGTGGAAGCCTGCACTAAAGGCAGCTGGATCTCAGGGTGGTGGCCCATGGAGAATGCAGTGAGTACAGAAAAACGACCGTCAATTCATCCATCCACCGTTATACCATGTTCATCATCACAGTCGGCCGTTGCGGCCAAAAAAATAAAATTTTCTGGTAGTATTTTGTTTTTGATTTCCCCCAGGAGAACAAAGTTGTCTTGTGTAGATCATCAATCAGATAAACAATGGATACGTATTTACAATATTGTGTCAGATATTACTTTTTTCCTAATGTATCTTGAATTAAGTTTATCTGTTTTGTTTATGCATAAATCCCATGTTTTTTAGATTTATGCTTCAAGCAAGAAGAAATAATTTAGTTAGAAAAATAAACTTAATTCAAGATAAATGTTCTCTGAAAATTTTTAATATTTTGTGCACTTTTCAAGCAAATTGTGTTTTGTTTTGCGTTTTTAAATTGTTGAATTATGTGGTACTAAAAAACAAGACAAAATACTGATTAAGAAAACTATTTTTGCAGTGCAGTTCTTGCTCGAATAACACAAGATAACTGTTTAGCACTCTTTCAAATCATGCTCTGAATGGTACATGATTTTTTTTACCATGTGGTTTTTATGTAGTAGAAGCCCATGTGAATGCTTTTGGAGTTTCAAGAGGACGTTTATTGATTGGCGAGGGAAAATGTTTCTTGCACCTCTTTGTTCGTCGAAAATATCCAAATGCTGTGTGGGATCACGAATACCCATCTGGTGGGCAAAGCAACTGTGTGTAGCTGCGGGAGCGCGGTGTTGCAGAACCAGGGTGTAGTGTCACCCGACCGTGCCAGGCGTCAGCGCACGGTGAAACCTGGTGTGCGAGTATCACGTGGCCCTAGCTGACCGGCTCAGTCCCACCCGAACCGACATCACTGGATGTGGATGCCGGTGGCCTACTGCAAGCAGCAAAGCAGTACAGAGATTGACGGAGGGAGTCCAAACTGGTCGTCTTGGTGAGCGTGAACGGTTGCGTGCGTTATGTGTTCATGTATGTGATGTTAAGACTGAAGTGACGGGAGCTGAACTCCCAGTTATTTGCGGAGTTTACAGACATTTGGTTACAGGGCGTCGCAGAGCTGTTTATCAGGACTTTTGCACCCCAAACCTCAGTTTGCCCTCTACACTCAGACCATAATTGAATCCCTTTCATTCAACTGTCCCACTTAGTGGACCCATACATTATTGGTACATATTACACTTTATGTTCCAAGTGTAGCAGCGCTTTTATCCCAAAGAGGAAGTACAAATGAGGCGTACAATGGAAGCGACTCCAAGATCAACATAAAGGGCAATGGATATGCCAGTGCACGTTATAACAATGTCTCAGTTAGCTTAACACAGTACACGTAACAAGGTTTTTCGGCGTATCTTATTTTATATTATAAATAAAATAAGACAATGAACTAGAGGAGATATAGAAAATAAGCCGAATAGAGCACGGCTGAGTGATTGTAGAGGCTTTGTTGCTTTTGAGAATTGTACTAAATAAATAAAAATAAAACAAATAGATAAAATACAAAAAGATTAGCAAGTGGTGGTTTTGTAGGCAAACATTAATGCTTTGAATTTTATGCGAGCAGCTATTGGTAAACAGTGCAAATTGAAAACAGAGGTGTGACGTGCATTCTTTTTGGCTAGTTAAAGATTAATCTTGCAGCCACATTCTGGATTAATTGTAAAGGTTTGATAGAAACGGCTGCGGAGAGAATGCCAAACGTCGGAGTGGCATTGCAATAGTCCAGCCTGTACAGAACAAGAGCTTGAACAAGGAGTGTGAAGCATGTTCCGAAAGAAAGGGGCCTAATCTTCTTGATGTTGAATTACAGTCGAGCAAATCTGGCTAGGACGGGCCATTCTTAGCAAATGGGGGGCCTTAGAAACCTCTATAGGTCCTGTGCTATGCATCAAGTCTATAACTCCAAGGCCTTCGGGTGCTGTATTTTGAAGGGAGTGATGGTTGAGGAACGATGCAAGGAATTGATGAAACGATTGGGTTTTAGCGGTGGCAACGCAACAAGCATGAGGTTCTGTCTTGGCAAGGTTGAGTGAAGGAGGTTGGAGGAAACTGGGTCCCATCCAGCAAGAAATGGTCTGCTAGACAAGTCTGAGATGGCGCAGACTGCTATACATACGGATCGATCAGGAGGGCAATGAGGATTTGGTAGAGTTGGAGTGTCAGTCAGCTTCAATAGCAGTGGATATTCAGACATCACGATTCAAACATGTTTCTGAATGACAGAACCTAGTGATGCTTTGTAGACAGAGAAGAGAAGTGGTCCAAGAACTGAGCCCTGAGGCACCCCAGTATATTTGAAGCATGGAATGCAGGCATCAGTATGCGGCTTGTGTTCTCTGTCTTTTCGCCATAGGTCCCTTTTGTGTCAGTGTTTGAGATTCAGTTTTATTCTTATTTTGATGCAGTTATAGATGGTACCTTGCTTTCTACTTTAATTATTTCATTAATATTTAATAGCACACATTTAATATTCACAATATATGCACAATAAAACATATACAGTACATATATGTGTGCTAGGCGGCGCTGGCCCCGATTGCGGGATAGTTTGTACTAAAAAAAATTAACGCAGCACAATCTGTTTCACCATGGATTATTAATAAGAAGATTGGCGGACCAAAATCGCATATTAAGAGACTATTTCTGAGGATTCTTGACAGGCCGGTGAATAATGGCTGCTAAACCATTTCAGGCTTTGAAATCACAGGAAGAAATTAAATATATATAAATACTCTTGTTAAATATATTAAGAAGATAACAGTATTAAAGAGACTAGAGAATACTTTCAGAAACATGTGACCAACCCCAAAACGTCTTGCAGTATGTGTAAGAGTATTATAGACAGTATATCAACAGATATATTCATTTCAACTCATAATTAAAAAAAATCTGATAAATAAGTATAAGACAGTCATAAAAAACTGTTTTAACGTTTATTTACTAATTTTGTTCTGCCAAAAATCCACAAGTTCCTCAGTGCTACTTGAGTGTTAACAGAGCGGTAGTTGGTTTGCGGGGGCCCCAAGGGCACGGTTAGTACTTGTTGGGCCCTGTTTGAAATTATGTAAATTGTACAAATAAACAATGATTTAAGTTTTTTTATCAGATTTGTAGATGTACAGAAACAGAAACCGAGTTCAGGTACAGAAACTGAATAATCAAATGTAAAAAAAAAACACTGCATAGTCTTCACAGTATAAATTAAATATAGATTAATTCTTGTTAAAATTACAAAAGTAATTCAGTCAAGAACAGTAAGTGATTTTTTCTCTGTTTTTCCTTGCATTAACGTTAAGGACACCACCTGCAGAAAAAAAAAAAAAACGGCGGCATGAGAACAAAATCGCTTTGGAGTGTAGAAGAATAGTGAACGGGGTATTAACGTGACGAAAACAGAACTGTTTTGTCTATCTTACATTTAGCTTTCAAACACCGCACGCCATTTGTGTGATGGTTGGTATGATTTTTACAAAATATAGTGTCAAAGTAAAGCATTTTCTCAGAGGGGCCAAAGGGGCTGTTTATTTACACAGAGATGGTTTATTTATTTGTTTAGACCTGGCTTCAATACGCATGTTCATTAGTCATAAGAAAGAAATGGCAGTGTTCTCTCACTCTTTTATTTGGAGGTAATGAAAAATGACAGTGTTCCCTGCGTCTGGCCGTAGCGGTGAATTTATCACCTGTTTAATTTCACACTCTGCTAGTCTAAAGTCAGCCTCATTGTAGACACTGACAAAGCGATATGAGAGAACCAAGCATCACCTTAGGGTCGTGGCCCGCTTTTAATTGAATATACGTTTACTAAATAGGATTATGCATTGGAAATAGCAACATAATAGTGTATAAAGCATCAGTACATGCTTCGGATCACCCACAGGAGGAGAGTTTGGGAGAGGGCAAACTGGAGAGAGTGTGCAGTCATCAGTTACACACAAGTATCTACTCATAAAGAACTTCTGCAGGCTGTCAGGATTCCCTATTGCTCTTTATGTTTGCAGCATTACAATTACTCTAAGTTACTGTCCAGGTCTTTCAGTAATGCCCAGCTACTTGAAATCCCAAGTAAACTGAAAACAACAAACTAGGGCTGGGATTTATAGCTTAAAAAAGGTAACTTTTTTTCAGTTTTTATCAGAACTGATATAGTGATTTATCTGAATTATTATTCTTATTGTTTTTTTTAATAATTCTAAAACAGTAAATATCTAGTAAATATATCTACATATAAATAAAATATGTGAATATCTAATTAAAATTATTTTCCACAGTATTCTTCACAAAATTAACACACAAAATAAATAGGGTATGGTGTAAATTATTGGTATGGAATTTCCCCTAATAATGTAGACTGAACGTGACATAGTATAAAGAAGCCAATATGTTATCAAATGATTTTAATAAAACATTAATATGTGAGTGATTTGCATGAACATTCTGAGCGCTGATGAATTGTTGAATCCGTTTTGAATCAAATCATTGAAACAGTTTGAACGAGGCATGAAATGACATCAAACTTTTCCACTTCTATTGCCAATTCCTACTGAAGTTCTAAAATCTAAAGAAATGCTGCTGTTTAAAGAGAGAAAGTGGGCTACAGGTTTTACCCCTAAGAAAATAAAACTGCTGTCCACACAATTTAATAACCGTCATGGTCTTTGCACAAACAGCCTGTATGACTTTCTTTCCTCTGTGGAGCATGGAAGACAATATTTTCAGGAAAAACGTTTTGAGGAGTGTCCATATAATAAATGTTAATGGGATCCAAAACACCATTAGACATCATTGACTTTCATTGGGTGGACCAAAAAACACAGAGACATTATTTAATGTGTCGTTTTTTGTGTTCTGTAGAAAAAAGAAAGTCATACATGTTTGGGGAATAACCCCGGGACTATGAATAATAAAGAGTGACACTTTTGTAATTTTGGGTAGGGGCGTAAATTTATTTTTAAATTCTCACCGAGTCATAAAAATTGGGGCCCAATCGAAACACCCTCTCCATCCAGCTGATAATGAAGGCCAAAAGTTTGTGTGTGTGTGTGTATACCCATAGTTTGAGATACAGAGGTCAACAACTTGTGATGAATGTGAATGTTGACTCTCGAGGGGAGAAATGAAAAAGAGAGTGAGGAAGAGAGAGGTAGACAAGATGTGTGTGTGTTTGTGTGTGTGCGCCAAAGTGATGTGTGACATTTAGAAGGTCTGTTGTGTGTGTGTGTGTTGTGTTTTCATGGGAGTGATGCATCAAGAAGATGTGTGGGAGCATTCACAGTAAGGCATCCCAGCCACCTGCAACAAACTAGCAGTTAAGTCTGAAGGTCACTATCCTCACTGCTCTCCCGCCTGACATTTTTTTCCCTGTTCTCACCGTATCTCTCTCCTCTCCCCGTCATCTATCTCTTCATCGGCCAGAAAAACCTTTCACCTCTTGATGGTACCATCTGTTTTTTTCTACTGGAGTTATTCTGTGTCTGTTTACCCACTTTGCTTTCACTCTAGCTCGCTCTTTATTCCTTCAGCTCTCCGTCTTAATGGAAAACCCATGGCTAAATGTACCCCGCAAGTACATGATTGAGTAAAAAAGCTGGGAAAGGGCTTTGAGGACAGCTGATGTGTACATCTTGGTGTTTGCTAATTGAAAGGTTCATGTGCAGCACAGGTGACGGTGACATCAAAGGACCGAAACTAATTAGCACCTCCTCACCTACCCGTATCCACTCACTCCACCAGGTTTATTTATTCACCTTTCTATGTTGCATTTTTTTTCTGCTAACGCACAACCGAACCGGGAACGTAACTGCTTTCATCTTGTGCTTAGCTTGCACAATTTGGCTTAGGTGGCCCAGAAAGCCTCGTATATGGAAATGATTGCCGCTGCTGCTCAGTGGTCAGGTTTATCAGAGTCAGAGTTTAGAAACCTTCATTTAAGCGTATTATTTACTGTATTGCTGATGAGGGGATGAGAACATGCATTGAATCTGTAATGGGTCTTTGCAGTGCAAAACTGCCTTGTGCTATTGTAAGCGACTAACATTTCTCATTATATCAGGTCTGTTTCATATTCAAACGTAAGCAGCACATTTATTCATATGCTCAAATTACAGTTTATAGTATTTACACTGTGTGTAAGCAGCACAATGCTGTGTTGAAGAAGCACAGCTGCAAGATTTTTATTTCTAGTGCTGAGCTCATTTTTACTGTGCAAAGTGTGCTTGACTTAGCAGAAACCACTTGAAAATTAAAAATTAAACAAATGTATCAACAACATTTTATTATCAATATTGCTTTTATGAAGCGGCGCGAAGCACACAGACCCTACGGCTAAAAATCGACTGCTGTACCTCTGAAATGAAACCCAACTTTTTTATACGTAAGTAGGCTGATAGTTTGGTGGCTCAAGAAAAAATTCCCTTATTATCGACCTGAAAAAACGAGCTGTGCTATTTAGTATTATTTTGCAGAAACTGACATGTTTTCAAGGTTCATTATATAATTGAATTAATACATTTATTTACGCAGGGTGCGTCCTATTAAATTGAGTCAATGACAGTAAAAACACATCTGTTTATTATGTTGCAAAAAAGATTTTTCAAATTAAAAGCAAATTATAGATCAATAAGTTAAATTATTTAAAATATGTGTTTTTCAACCTTTATTCTCAAGAATTGTAATAAAAAAAAAAATCTTAGAATTTCCACAAAAATGTACTGTTTTCAATATTGAAAATAATAAGAAATGTTTCTTGAACACCTAATCAGAATATTATAATGCTTTCTGAAAGATCATGTGACACTGACGACTGGAGTAATGATGCTGAAAATTCAGCTTTCCCATCACAGGAATAAATTACATTTTATTAAAATAAAAAACTGTTAATTGTAATAATTAACAATATGGCTGCTTTTACTTTGCTTTACTGTTAGTTTTTTTATCAAATAAATGCAGTCTTGGTAAGGATAGAAGGTTTATTTCAAAAACTTGAAAAAATCTTAAATGTATATTATTATTGACGTTATTAAGTGTATTTGTTGTGAAAGTATGTGTGGTATGAAACAGATCTTGTGCTTCCCCTCTGCTTCAGACAGTTTGTAATGGTTTTCTGTGCCTTAATAATAGGCAATTGGTGAAAAAAAAAGAGAAAGGTTGTAATAATCATAATCAAATGCTACATTCTTTCCCCTTGGAGTCTCTTGGCTGATCTTAACAAGACTCTGCCCTAAGGCATAAATTCAGCTCTGCTCACATTAAACAAAATACAAAATCTCTTCATCACAGCATTGGATCGCTAATGCTCTGAAGCAGAAACCTGATGTCTACACAGTGAGTGCATTTGCTCTCTGTATCACTGTGGCCAGGGCTTCAGGCTTGAGTGCTTTCATTGTTTCTAGGCTGGGGCTAATGAATTGAATGGCCTCTACGAGTATCGACCCTGCAAGGCTGTCAGTGTGGATTGATAAGACGTATCAGTGCTGGCCAACCCCTAGCCTTTACTTTATAATCTGTTTAAGGAGATTTGTTTATGCTAAGTGGCATTTCCACCTATACACAATCGATTTTCCCATCAGACTGCACAAGGTTGCCCTACCCAGCTTTGCATGTGAAGAAAAGAGCGTGTTTAACTTGCAGTGGAGACATTGGAAAGAGCATCCACAGGCAGTTTTTCCTTATTAATCAAATGGATCGACATACGGATTTAGTGTTTCCCTTATGCTAATGATATACTGACTGATTAATCGCAAGTATCTGCAGAGAAAATACCCAAAAAGAAAGTAATAGTTGTGAAGTTACCTCAAAATTGTGAAATATTATTACACGTTGAACTATTGATTATTTGGGGGGGAAAATGGTTTAATTTAATTTATTTCTGAGATGGTAAGCTGAGTTTTCAGCAGCCATTACTACTTCATACTTCAGTCACATGATCCTTCAGAAAGCATCTAATATGCATAGATAGATAGATAGATAGATAGATAGATAGATAGATGATAGATAGATAGATAGAATGCGTCTTTGAATTATCTTAATTTGGGGCTTTTTTCTCAGCAAATACATATTTTTCCCTCAGTGAAGGCAAACATGCAGTTGTGAACTGCAGCAAGTTTTACAGTCTTTTTTTTATTAATGCTGCTCGGCAACTTTCATTAAAAATAACAAACAGTAATGCTCTGTTACAAAGAGGGGTGCTTTATATCTCCAGCAAGTAAGCTTTGTTGACTAATGAACTTTAATTCTAATTAAATAGGCTAGATAAGAGTGTGTTTAATGAGGCAACTCATCTGAAGAAAAACCCTCACGATTTCCTCACCCATAATCCCCAAAGTTTGGTTCCTGGAAAGAATCGAGATTTATCCGTTGGGGTTTCATACAGAGAAACTAACCCTGAACTCGCACCGAGATTAACTGCACCCAATATAATGTAGTGTGATTACTGACGTCACGCATGATGGGTCGTGAAACACCCGTTCGCATTGATTTCCTGTGTTAGATAACAGATTGTCCTTTCACTTCTAATCGACACATTGCTGGTGGCACACTGGTGTCTTGTTTAATTTATTTAGTTAGTGGCTGGGTATTTCCATAGCTGGTCATTATCTTGTACTTCCAGCAGTGCCTTTGCTTCAATCTTCATTCCAACGTGAAGAAAATCTCAATATGCACATCCATATGTGCTGAATGTTTAAATACTTTGCCAAGCACTGTCCTTTAATTCTTGGCAGTAAAAGTTAAAACAAGATGCTTGAGTACCTTGGAATATTTTTTATTTTATTAGAAGACAATGTGCGGCATACTGATATGCAAATATGTGTTTGCATGAGGTCCCCAGTGTCTGCGTGTCTTATTTGTCTTTGCTCCTTGTGACTTCTAAAGTACTTATCCACTGTTGCGCTCAGATCGCAGGTCTCGTGTGAGATTGTTTATTTATCTCCCTGAAATCATTGTTAGTGATTTTATTTGTTCTTTTATGTGGTGTAAATTGAGGTTGTGCATGCGTTATTGCTCTTTGTGTGGATAAAGTGGGATCTGCCTTGTCTTTCTTATGAGGAAAACAACTGTAAATGGGTGTTTGTACTGTAAGCAGACACAATGTAGCAGAGTGGTGCCTAAGCAGGGTTACCTTAGATTACCCAGCCCTGCCACCCCAGACACGCATTTGGTCTCAGTGTTTATTTTTAAAACTTTTAATTGTGTAATGTTTAGCAAATCTGAAAATAAATAAAAAAGTGTTTTTTTTTCATTTAGAAAAAATATTATGGAATTTGATATTCACCATTTATTGGTTATAACATGAAAATAATTGTTTTATTTTAATCTCAAAATAAAAATCAATTTTTCATATTATGCATTACAATGTTGTGATGCCTATATTCACTTGTAATATTTAAATATTTAAATAGATTTTAGTTTTTTTATTTAGTTTTATTGTTTTTTTAATTTATTTTCCATTTATTTAGACAAAGAGTTTGTATTTTAATATGTATATTTTTATACATATTTTGCATGTTGTTTATGAATTTATGTTTTAATTAAGAGATTGATGGAATATTTGTCATTTTAAAACTGCATTTATCACTAGATTTTTTTAAGTGAACTAATGAAGACAAAAACAATCTAAAAATGAAATATTGTCACACAAGTTATGCATTAACCACCCATAAATGGTCTAAATCTTATCTCACATTTGAAAATGCAAGTGAAGACAAAAAAATTATTAAAATGGTGAAAAAGATTTTAATGTTGACAAAGTTATGCATCAACTATCCATAAATGGACTAAATAGTCTTATTTCATATTTTAAAGTGTCTGAGTTAAGGGTTTAAGTTAGTATTAGTATAATGATTGAGTTACTTTAAGAACAGTTCAAATAGTACATGGGTACAGGGTCCTTGAAATAAAAAAAAGTGTATATGTGTTTGTTCCAACAGACTGTGGATCAGGAGGCTCAGGTTCAGGATCTGAAACCTGCGAGCAGGATCGTTGTCAACGATACGGTGGATCGTGGGATGACGACACGGAAGATGACCGCTGCGTGTGTGACTTCAACTGTCAGACAGTGCCACGCAGCCTAGTATGTCCACTCACATGTCTCTCACATCGCCATTTCCAATCGAAGAGAGTGCCACCCAGGCATTTGCAAAATGCTTTTCTTGTTGAATCCATTAATTGCACCGAGTTAACCTCTCCGTGAATATTTGCAGGTGTGCGGCTCTGATGGGACTACATACACCAGCGAGTGTGAGCTGAAGAAGGCCAGGTGTGAGAAGCAAATGGACTTGCTGCTCCAGAGCCAAGGTCCCTGCCCAGGTAAGAGACCACCTTTTCTTTCATCTAATATTTATGTTTTCCTCAGTTATCTGAAGAATAGCACTCCAGGAACTCTGACAGGATGGTTGTTGCAGTCACTGCAGCAGAGTGCAGTATTTCTTTGAGCTTAGGGGGGGCTTGTGTAGTCCAGACCTGAGCATTTACCACAGAGAGAGGAAGAGCGTGGCTCTGTGATCAGAGCAGTGTGAGATTCCCTCAGGCTTCAAACCTAGCTTGACTCCGCTTGCGTGCGCACATGCGCTCTCTCTTCTTTCTGCTCTCTCTCCCTCGCTCACTCTCTGCACCCCTCATCCTTTATCTATGGTTTTCTCGAACTCTGAGTTTTCTGCTTCAGAGCCTCACAGGCCCTCTAGCCAGATCAGTCATGCTCCTTCAGTGGCCGGGGAAAATAAATCCTTTTGGAAAACTTTCAACCGGTGTGAGGAGCTTTTGGCAGCTGCTTCCCATTGGCTCAGCTCAGATCAATTGAAATCTCATCGGGCCTTGCATTTGATATGCAAGCTGCAGTCTCTCCTCCCCCGATTTCTGACCCGTGCCTTTGAGAGCTGACGGGCCTCCAGAGCACCTTGCTGCTTTTTGCTAATTGGAAATTAGGTCTCTGTGACCTCTAGACAACCTTGCACTGAGTCTCCTTGCAGTGAGGATCAGAGGATGCTGTAAGCTGCCTCTCGCAATTTGTTGGCTGATTGTGACGCTCAGAGGAGATACAAGACTGGGCTGGGTGATAAAGCTACTAAAATTTATATTTATAATATTTACTTTTGCCGTTTTTATGTATTTCAATATTTATGTACTTTTTTTTTTTTTACCACCAAACAGCCTTTGTGCCTAATTAGTTTGAAAAATATTTTAATGTAAAATTGAAAACCCAGTAAAATCTAGTAATATTTATTTGGATATAGATATTTAATGCATGTGTGTGATTTCACTGTGTGTACATTTCATATTAACATTTACCATTTTGATTGAATGCTCAAAACAACTAGTGTTATTTGAATATTATTTATTTACTATTATAGTATTTAGCAATATTTTGAATTAACTTTTAGTTTTATATTTTTAGTTTTCCTTTTAATTTAAGTTTTTTTTTATTCTTCTTCCACTTTTAGTAATTCTAATGTTCTTTTATGTCATGGAGAAACAAACATTACATTTTCTGTAGGAAATTGTTGTATTACTGACATTGTGATATGTTCCCACAGTTTGGCAGGCGATCTTCACTCCGTCTATGCCATTACCATCACTAATAATCTAAGATACTTCAGTAAAAATAAACATCTAAGCTGATCGGTCTCACTTTTGGCAGCACCTTGTTGGTGTCAGAAAGGATTGTGTTGTAGAACAAACTAGTGTAGAAAGAGGATGGTGAAGAATCGCAGTGAGACGAGAAGAAAGGATTGAATTAAAAGCACCTTTGTCATAATGGACTCAGTGTGGAGAGGAGAAGTTTAATGAGGTGTGGACAAAACCCATCTCTGGAGCCACAAAATGCTATGAAAGGCACGGTGACACATCACTGGTATACCCCGGGACGTGTCCGCTCATGCCGACGGCTCCCTGATTTACGACAGCCTAGTCCTCCTAGCTCCGAACTCGAAACCACAAACCTGCCACCTCACAGCCATTCAGTTCAATGGCCTAGAGAAGAAGCACTCGAAAAGAACAAGTGTGGAAAGACTGGGGAAAAAATTACAACACAGACAAATAGGCTGCCATCTGCCTCCGGCACAACGTTATAGTTAAACACCGCAACAAACGTCCTCCGTATGTGAGCCGGGAGTGCTAAAATAGTGTAATTAGGTTAGAGCGAGAGTGGACTGACATCAGCACGTCCTGATTTGCGCTCTTGTGCATTTGTGTCCATAAACCCAGAGTCCATAAATCTTTGTTTGACATTGCGGCGTAGGTGTAAACGGCGCTATCTGAGACGAGAACAAATGGAGAGAACAGTCCCCTGAGAATGTGTCAAATGTCACCCTCCAGACATTCGACGAGAGGTCTATTGTTTGTTTTCACGGCTGGTAATAGCATCATTTTTTCCTGATTTTGAATTGGTGTCAGGAATAGTAAATAGAATTGTTATCTGGCAGCCAGATGCAGGCTCTCCCACCTCTTCTCCTTAAGCGATTCTTATTGTGTTGTACTAAATTGCATTTCAGCTTGGATTGTTTAGTTTAATTTGTCTTAAGAATGCTGTGGATCTCAATATGTCTCTCTCTCTCCCCCACCCACTCCTGTTTGCTCTGTATCTTCTCTCTAGCTATCATATCAGCTCCTCCAGAGCTCATCGCCTCCCAGCACTGTAGCGAAACTGTTTATGGATGTTGCCAAGACAACAAGACCGCTGCCCTGGGTGTTGGACTAGCTGGGTGTCCTAGTACGTATAACCATCATGAAACCTCTTCTATCGACTAGTTCAGTGGCGTGCAGCTGAGTTTGATTTACGACATTTCATTTATAATACATTACAATAAAAAACAATTATTAAAATTTTACTCATTTTTAATTTTCTGATTTTTGTCTTCACGATGCGGCCAATCAAAACAAAACTCTTAAACTATAAGCATACATTTTCATAATAATAAATATTACAAGATATTTATGTTTAATTATCCAAAATGTGAGTGGATGAACTTTTAGTTACCACAGTATTAAAATTCTGGCCGATTCTAAACGCTTATTTTCTTTTAATGGCCAATAACAGATAAATGGACAATGTGCTGTTGCACTTTGTAACCCCGACCACAATCTAATCTCATAAATCCAAAATATCACATCCACTATATACAGTATTAAACGCTAAATATGGTTGGGTACATATTATAGATTATGTACCACTAAAAACCTTTCTTCTTCTTTAGGTGTGTGTCAGTGTAACCATTACGGCTCATACAGAGGCACCTGTGACCCATCCACCGGCCAGTGTTCCTGTAAACCCGGCGTCGGGGGACTCAAGTGCGACCGCTGCGAGCCCGGATTCTGGAACTTCCGAGGCATCGTTACAGAAAACATGAGTGGCTGCACACGTAAGCATCCCTCTCTTCTTTCTTCTCTCTTCTCTCTTCTCTCTTCTCTCTTTCCTGGTGATTTGCTTTTGTGGCATTTTCTGTTAAATGTGTTAAATGTTCCTTTCTAATCCAAAATCCGAAGTGACAACCTACTCGTTTAACGTGTGCTATCCTTCCGGCCTCAAATGCGATTTCTGTCAAAACAAGCGTTTCGAGTTAAACCTCCGAGCCACTGCTGGTAATGGAAACTGCGAAAAGAGTGCAACGTGGCTTGACCTATAAGTTCTGCCTACAGACCAATAATGCTCTGACGCACGCATTTGTGTGTTTTTATGCCGCTACAAAGACGAGTTTAGAAAAACAAGCATGATTGAAACAGTTTATGCTCTGTCCCAGGGGTTCTCGGAGCATTAGCACATTCTGTAGCCACGTTTGTTCTCACCCCAGGGCTTCTTGACCCCGCTTTGAACTCCACCAGGCTGCAGTCATTGACACAGAGCGAGAGCTATTGCTGTAGCTGTGGGGTCACAGATTGGAGCAGCTTCAGATTGCCTGCATGTATTTGGCGAATGTGTGGATGTTTTTGTCAGAGTGAAATTGAAGAGAAAGAGACAAGGAATCTAATCAAAACTGTTCAACCAGTTAAGGCTGACAGCCCTCTCCCTCTCTCTCTCTTCCTCTCTCTCTCTCTTCCTCTCTCTCTTCATCAGCATGTAACTGTGATGGAGTGGGTTCGGTTCGTGACGATTGTGAGCAGATGTCAGGGCTGTGCTCATGTAAGCCTGGAGTTAAGGGCATGAAATGCAACGTGTGCCCTGACGGCAGCAAGATGGGAGCCAACGGCTGTGACAAAGGTAACGCCGGGATTTTAATTAGCACAAAACTCAGACAGTCTCTCCAGGATTGCAATTCTGATGCAGCTACGTTATGGTTTTATGAATTATAATTAGGTCTGTTTTTCGCAATGTTGGGTACATGTAGAAATAATAAAAATGACGGCACTGGTTAATTAATAGTCTTTGTTAATTAAAAGTGTTCTGACAAAAAAGGCTTTTAGTGTCATGTCAGAACCATGGCATAGTGGTAAGATCTCATTGGGATGTGAGTTTGAATCCGGCAGTATGCATCAAATAGTCTGAGGTAGCAATTAGCAATGTATCTGGTACCAACTATTATTAATATTATTTTGGATGATTAAAGCCCACTGTATTTTTCACATTTATATTACATTAGCCATCATTCAACACTCACTGAAAGTTAACACTTAAAACACTAATAATTGAATAACCCTGTTAAATGTAATATTTAGCAAGTCTGAAAATAAATATAAATTTTTATACATTATAATTTTGCCATGTTTTAGAATATGATTACATAATTCAGACAAAATATTATGGAATATAATATTGACCATTTACTGGTTGGTTTTATTACATGAAAATAACTTAAAGGGGTCATATGATGTTGCTAAAAAGAACATTATTTGGCGTAATGAAATGTGTTTAATGTGATTTAAGGTTAAAAAAACACATTATTTTCCACATACTGTACATTATTGTTTCTCCTCTATGCCCCGCCTTTCTGAAATGCGTAGATTTTTACAAAGCTCATCTGTCTGAAAAGCAGGGTGTGTTGTGATTGGCCAGCTATCCAATGCGTTATGATTGGCCGAATACCTCAAGCGTGTGACGGAAATGTTACGCCCTCACATACTGTTGATGCCGTGTCAGGCCGGAGCGATGATTAAAAAACATGATTATTATAAACGAGGCATTCGTTGCATCTAGTGGGGATATAATTATGGATTATAATGACTTATACTGTCTTTTTACGTGTTGCGCTGCATCGCACCGCGTAAACATAAAACCATGTCTGCATTTGTGAACAGTGTTGTAAATACAACTACCACTGATTTCTAGTCGTGTCCTCATTTGAAGGCCAAACAAAGTAGTTTCGCTTTCACAAAACGAAAAACACAGCTTCACACACGGTGGCCTAGAGTGAGCAGCGGCGGCCTACAGTGAGCAGAGGCCGGGGGCTATTGTGAGGAATGTCCGGAGGGTTAGTGAGCAGAGGCGGGTGGGCTTGAGAAACGGCGCAGCCGGCGGATTCGACGAAGGAGCGTCCGGAGTAACCACATGTGACGACTCCGGGCTGGACTCCGCTTCTTCCACGTTGAAAGCCGATCCGGCGATCCTCAGCGCAAAGTTTTTGTATTTCCTCAGCAACCTGCACAGATCAGCTCCAGGCATGACGAAGCTATATTGTCCTCTTTTGGAAGGCCAAACTAATTAGTTTCGCTTTCACAACGAATCACAGAGTGCCTTCACGACATGGCGGCGGCGACAATACTACAGCGATAATAAAAGTTACGCCTCTTTCTTTGCGTGAACATTTGGGTGCCATTATGCAAATCTTCCCACATCGTAACATAGACATGAGGGGGCGTGTTAGAACGAGCCATTTTAAGTAAGCGTGATTGACTCTTAACTTTTATAAAGAATATCTCTTTGGATTTTAGACTTTAGTCTTTGCAATTTTACAGTTCTTCTTTATGCACCAAGAGCTTTTAGCACTTCAAAGAGAAAGTAACAATTGAAATCATCATATGACCCCTTTAAATAAAAATCTTATTTAAATGTTTAATAGTATCTTATAAGATATTTAATATCTGTCTTAATAAAATAATAATTTTATTTGAATAATTAATTTCATTTCAATGAATTATTAATTATTATAATTATTATAAAAGCTGATACTACAGTATACTATCATATACATAAAAAAATAGAAATGGAAATAGAAAGCCCATTTTAAAAAAATCCAAATAATTATCTACTTTATACTAAATATTCTGGCATTATTAACAAATGGTTGTAAAACTATGTTTTAATTTGTTCTACATTCGGCTGTATGCTATAATCAGATTAAATCAATGGAGTTCAAATTTGAATCTTCAAATGCACACCAGGGGTGACAGTGAAATGCTATCCTGATGTCACCCCCTGTGTTGGCATGGTGAGTAGAATGAAGTCACCGTCAGCTATTGACAGGAAGTGAAGAGTTTAATGAACTCAACAGTCCCAGCATAGAAGTGTTCATGCAGCGTCCCTGCCAGATAAAAGCTGCCACATGAAAGTGCAGAAGAGGAAGCCAGTCAATGCTGCAGGCCAGGCAGTGCAGCCCAGCGCTCTGATGTCAGAGTAAAGAGTAGACTTCTGTGGCAGGCGAAGTCCCGGCTCTGCTACTGATGCAAGTCCAACTTTCTGATGAATATCTGTGGTGGAGGTCGCAGGGTTCGTATCAGAAGTGGATTAACAAGTAGCCTGCACTTAAATTACCAGCATATATTGTGTTTTGTGGTGATGGTTTCCCCACATGTTTGTCAATGAAACCCTCAAAAAGATCCTTTTTGTTTTAGTACTAAATATATAAGTTAGGTATTAACCAGAGGCCAATCTATTCTATAGGACCTGAGGCACCCAAGTCCTGTGATGAGCTTGTGTGCCACTTTGGGGCATCATGTGTAGAGGTGAATGGACAGGCTCACTGTGAGTGCCCGTCACCGGATTGTGATGAGAAAAACAAGCCCAAGGTGAGCTTGCATAAGTCACAGATCCATATTCTACACCTACTGTAATGATGAAGATTTCTTTTCTAATAATAGACATGGACATGTTTGTGGACAGGTATGTGGTTCTGATGGGGTCACCTATGCAGACCGATGCCAGCTGAGGACCATCGCATGCAGACAAGATAAGGAGATCACTGTGGATCATTTAGGCCAGTGCAAAGGTGAGATTAGCTCTTGAAATCAGATGTATCTATTTTTTGGCACTAATGCATACAGATGTCTAAGAAATGTGTAAATGATAAATTAAGAAAGTTGTTGGATCATGAACCTCTATTTCTGTCCTCATGATTCCTTTAACTGAAAAAATACTTCATTATTGTTGTCTTTTTTCCAGCAAAATATTACAAACATGAATAAACCAAGATAAACAGGCTACTTGATAAAGGGAAATTAAAAATGCATAATATAGTCTTAGATAAAAATGTGAAAAAATGTCTTCAGAGTATACGTTTTTGTACTTTTACTGTATTTTGGGGATCATTTCAACAAAATTTTGTCAGAGAATGTATTTTTTATCTATTTTTTTATTTTATTGTATTTTTAACAAATGTCAGGGAATGATTTTTGAATTTTAATGTATTTTTATGTTAAAATTCTAATGTTTTTTATTGTATTTTTATTACATTTAGTCAGGAAACGTATTTTTTTATTTATTTTGATTGTACTTGTAACAAAATTGAGCGACAATACTAGTGGGGGAAACAATACAATAAAAATTATTTAATTTTGTTTTTATAAAATTCACACTATTATCTGAAAAACTCTTATGCACAAAATTGATTTACAGTTAAGGATGTTTAGGTGTTTTAACTGGAAAACAAGAGAATAATACTGATTAAGGAAATTAATTTCTGCAGTTTTACAGGGTTTGTTGGGACAAACTGCATGGCCCATAGTTGGGGTCACTGGGTGTGCAGTTGTGTGTGTGGGATGGGTATGGGGAGTTTTGATGTGGATGGCGGGTATTCAAGGGAACAGGAAAGCTGCCTGACAGATGCTCCCCTGTAGATAGAGTCTTTGAATCCTCTGGAACAGCGCGACATTTGAGCTGTTTGATTTGCATCACCCCTGTGTGGATTAGGGAGGTTTAACTGCACAGTCTGAAGGACTGCACCTGAAATCCGGCTGCTGATGCTGTCGGGAGGCCTGCTATGGGTAGAGCAGGCTGTGTAGAGAGTTGGGCATCGCTGTCATCCTCTCTGAAATCGTTCATCGGTTGCTGTGTACATGCGTGGGCAAAGGGACCTGGTAGAAGCCCAAGGTTAAGACTTTCATGTCGGCTGTATGTAAGAAGCACTATGCCAGCTCACGTCAGAAGGCGTTCTGCAGGGAGCTTCTCTGAGATGGGCATGGCACATGGTGGACATTTTCAGCTGCCGAATCCTGGATCAGGGCCAATGGCAGGTGCCAGACATTTTCAACAGCAGCCCATGCAGCCACTCTGTCAGACCTGTTAATGCCACATAAGTGCAGCTTGATCTAACATATCTGTTGTGTTGTTTTTCATAGCTATTACCAGGTCCTTATGGATTCTCTGCCAACAGAGCATTCAAAAAGTTCAGCACATCGAACATTCCTTGCCTTCAATATAAAACCATTTCGTATTCCTGGTGTAATTGTGAACAATTCCTTAGTGTTATTTTAAAGACAAAAATGTCTTGGTTAATTTTAACCAAAATGTGAACTTGCTTTTCCAATGAAACACTGTTCTATTTCCGCTGATGTTATTGAGGTCATTCAGGCTATTGGATAATGTTAATTGGATCATTTTTTTTCAAACTCCCATTCGGTTTAATTCATCCTGGTATGTAACGCTCATTTTTTACTAGTGATAGAACAATACATCAGCCAGGACAATTAATATTTGGCCATTTTGATTAGGCATCAGCTGATAAACTTGTGAGCAATTGAGTTCATACATTTGTATGTATGTGTGTGTGTGTGTGTTGTGTGTGTGTGTGGGTGTATATATAGTATATAATTATATATAATATATATAAAATTTGTGGTAATTATTACCAAATACAATGCTAACATTCAGATTATCGCAAATTAGTAATAAATGATCATCATCATCTGCATTTGTAGATTTTGGCAGCAGCCATTAAAAACTCCATATTGGTCATATTGGTAATTTTCACCATCCAGTCGATTATTTTTGTGAACAGCAATTCATGTTGACAGATAATTTAGTTATTTGATTACAGCTCAAATTTGGCAAATTGTTTCTGGACCTGGTTATGACACAACACACAAAACCACAAACTGATTTTTAGAGATCATGATTGGACCATCATCCCTGTAGTCATTAACCAGAGCACCTCTCTATCTTGCTCTGTTTCTTGGCATTAACTGCCTGTATGACAAGAATCCAGCTGCTCTTTTGGGTTTATTCAGGGATCTGGGAGGAAGTAAAGAGCAAGCTTAGGTTGGATCTTCACCAGCCTAAGGCGGAACTGGCAACAGCAGGACCATTTATTAATTTCTTCTCCGACATGTGGGGTAAAGCGGCCCAGGCTTCAGACTGCTCGGCAGCCCTGAGGTGGAAGGGTTAGATCACAAGCTCATTTCACGTATGACTGGATGTGAATTAGTCAAAAGCCTTCCTTTCTCTATATATTTCTCTCGTTGATCTCTTGACGTTCTCTCTTCATCAACTCTTGCCACATGGAGTGAGTTACTCCTCATGTTGCCATAGCAGGCAGCAGATGAGGCAATCAGTGGCACATCTTGGTACATGACGCAGGGCGTTCAGGGTCTTGAATGGCTGAGAAACTTTTGGCTCATCAAGAGTCCAAGACTTGGCAGTTCCTTTCGCTCACATATGGTGTCATCACCTGCACGCTTGCTGCAAATTGGCAGTCTACACATTAGCATATGGGACGGGCGGCTCTCAGCGTAGATATTAGTTTTGGTTATCGTTTTTGTTCTAAACAATATTTTCCCGGTTCAAAAACCTGTTTATCTCTGTCATACCACAGAAAAGAATTTTGAATCATCCCTCAGTGTTTAAAAATAAAAAGCTTATATGGAAATCTACAAGGTAAGGCATTACAGGCAGGATAGACGTTAAAATATTTTAAAAAGTTTAAAAGTCTACTCTGATAAAATTGCCTACTAACCTTGTCTGTTCAAAGTTACATCCAATATTTTTCAACTTTTCTCATTACCATGTAAAGGCGGTAAACCATGCAAGGTACTATTTACATAGGGAATAATCCTCCCACAAGAATTATGTCGTATTACCTGAAGTTTATCCACCTACTACAACAGTAGTACCACTTCTATAAGGACATTTAAAACAACTATACATCTCAAATAACTCCCATTTTGTATGTAAGCGTATTTATGTTTTAATAACAATATGACATGAGCATTAGTGCAAATGACTCTGATTTACCTTGTACACCAGTGCTTCTCAGCCAGGTGGCCAGGACCCACTAGGGGCCTCAGCAAACTTCCAAGGGCAAAAACAACAATAAATCAAGATATTTTCTGTTTTAATTCACCCCCTTAAGACTTTTTTCTTTTCTTTGAAGAACCAGGGTTCCTTCTGTCTAGAAAAAAAACTTGGATATATAAAGTAGCCTAATTTTAAGTGTAATTTCTAGACCTGAAAAAGTCGTAAATTTCAGGTAGAATTTGTGAGTAAAAAATATTTGTAAAAATTACCCTTAATTCTTATCCAGTAAATCATGAACAAGTGGAAAAATCATGCTGCTTCAAATATTGTTGTGGATATTGGGGGCCTTGGAGTCAAAATAGTGAGAACCACTGTTGTACAAAGTGATGAAGTAACATGTAAATCTTGAGTTTTTGTCATAAGTAGCGCTGTGAGAGATTTGATATTTTGTCGATGGCTTGGCTTCTAATTCAGGGACATCGCACCTCTTTTTTACACATAGCCCTGCCCCGCCCCCATGTAATCTCATTGGTCCAAAATTCTGCTCCACTTAACTAAATACTACACTTCAAAAATGACTTAAGACTGGAACCATAGTTAGTCTCATTAGGACTAGAGGCACAAACTGATAGATTTTTTTTTCTGTAGTGTTCTATTTACTTAAACACATTGTTAATAGAGCTTAACTTATTTTGAATCCAGAATAATCTTCTTTACCCCTTTCATTTTCTAGTTTCTCTGCTTTTCTCTCACTCTTTTCTCTCTCTGCCTCTTTCAACTTTAACTTGCACCTAAAATACACACACTCGTACAATGTTATGAAAAGACAGAAAGCCATCTTAATAACAGCCTTTCACGAGTAAGTATACGGCTATGGCGACTGAAGATGACAATGATTTTTGCGTCTTCTAATTGTGCACCCTGCCTCTCTGAAAACCAAATGGAGCGTTAAACTTGATTAAGGCGAACTGACTGCTCCCGTTGCCCAGTTGCTCTCTTTCAGCGTGCGTATTTGTGTCACAAAATACAAAGCTGAGGCGAGAGACTCGAAGCCCACAACCCAGATCTCTTTCCTTCAGAGGTAATGCTACACTGAGCTCCTGAATGACAGGTGCAGCAGACTCGAAATAGGAAAACGCATGGCGTGACACACGGTGATAGCATCAGTGCTCTCCCGCACAAAGCTAGCGTATCTACACACTCGCTCCCTCTCGCCCAGGCTGTGACAGCCTTTCTGATGGAAGTAGTATTTCTGTAAGGTATCGTATTAAACACCTCATCAGCTACTCGCTGTTCAAATGCAAAATGATTAGCATGTAATTAAGAGCCTGTGCTAGCATGTTATCAGGTTCCCAACTAAGCGCGGTTAGCCTGTACAGGAGGGATCCGTTAAAGTTAAGCACAAAGCCACGGATAACTGGGCGTTTGGATCCTTTGGTCCCTATCGTGGTGAAATCTTCGCCGCGCCATGGTTATATATATATATATATCAGAGATCATGCATCTTTGAAAAAGACTCTTGCATTGGTAATGTCTTTCAGTTTGAGCTCAGCTGCTGCAGTGGAGAGGTTTGCGATCGTGTTGACAAGGCTACAGTGGTTGGAGCGTCGACGGATGCCTGCACGAAGTGAGGGCTTCCTTTGAAGCTGCTGCTAAACCCTGCTTTTCTGCCCTATTTATATCAATCATTCATCACAAGAGTTTCTGGCTGTCTGTGATTAAAGCCTCCCTACAGGAGGGTAACATCTGAATATGTATATATAATTCATATCTACAGGCACTCTCTCACATGCACAAGCACACTCTCTCACAGATCAGCCATATTCTGCAGTCTCAACCCCAGTAGTATATAAACACTTTTGGTCAAGAGTCTGTATAATGATTGGGTTGAGCTTGCGGAAAACCTAGCTTTTAAAAACCTCAAAGAATCACAACAGAAAGACGCGGTGCAGCATCCGGGAGCTTCTAACAGTGCATTCATTAATTTTGTGGGTCATTTAAAGGGATAGTTTACTTAAAAATGAAAATTCTGTCATTATTTTTCTCTCTCTTGTCATTCTGAATCTGTTTGACTTCTAAAAGCTAAAGTTTAAAGAATACCCTGGCCGCTATTCTTCACCGTAATGAAAGTGAATGAGTACTCACACTGTCTAGCTTCAAAATGAGAATAAAGCATCATGAAAGTGGTTCTTCTGAAGTTGAGTCTTCTGAAGTCATAAAATAGCTGTGTGTACAGGATAAACCAAAATTTTAAGAGGTAGCTCACCCAATAATACAATCATTTTGTTGCAAACCTGTATGACTTTCTTCTTTCCTTTCTGTGGTCTTGTAATACAATATTTAAGAAATGCTGTTATGTTCTCTAAAACTATTTGAGTACCAACATTTGGTTTTCATTTTGGGTGAACTCAAGTCATTATTCACTGAAAATCTTGACAATCCACTCTAGCTCTTCTTGGCTTGTTCGTTAGAGTTTATGGGACTAGAATGAATCATTCTTTAAGTCACATCTTTTCTATAAATTGGCTTATTCAGTTCACAGAAATGTTCTGAATGATTAATCCAACTGAAGCCAGATTCCTGCAAGGATATATCAGCATGGTGATCATTTTTTATATTCTGCCTTTTTGACGGGAAAACTGAGTCACCAGTCCATTGTGTGTACGGAGAAGAACAACACGACTCTTCCAAATCTCTCTTTTTATGTTCCACTGAAGAAAGAAAGTCAGAAGTTTGGAACAACATGGGGTGCAAGTAAATGACAAAATGTAAATTTTTCGATGAACTAAGGCTACGTCCACACGAAGCCAGAGCTTTCCCTATCCGATCTTTTTTTTCCCCTTGTCTCAAGAAATATCTGCGTACACACGAAACCACTGAAACTGACTCAAAACGATGTAGTATACATGCCAAACCAGTATGTGGCGCTGTAATTCTGCCACAGAGATTCACTAAAAATGGAGAAGACTTGGACTATGTGCATAAACCTTACGTGCGGTATACAAACGAATATGGAACAATAAATGTATTAATCTGTGTCTGGTGTCTGTGTCAGGTGTCTGACTAGGGGCAAGACGTGGGCTGATGACGTCATCGTTTCAGAAAATATACGGATTCGCTGTCCACACGAAAACGCAAGGGCGGCGTTTTCATATTAATCCACTCTGGGACTCAGTTTAAAAAAATATCGGTTTCACTCTCCCAAAAACGCCGGATGCGTGTGGACGAAACGCTTATACGATACAAAATTTCAGGCCCCGTCCACACGGAGACGCATTTAGCTGTATACGCATACATTTTGTCAATTTTTTTAAACTGGGTCCCAGAGTGGATAAATCTGAAAACGCCGCCATTGTGTTTTCGTGTGGACAGCGATTCCGTATATTTTCTGAAACGATGACGTCAGCAGCCCACATCTCGCCCCTAGTCAGACACCGCTACGTCACGTAACAGCAACAAAAACATGAACAAACACTGAACGATTGTCTTTTTATTAACTAACATTAACACAGATTAATAAATGTAGGTAAAGGTTAAAGGTAAAGGTTTATGCGCATAGTCAAAGTCGTCTTCTGTTTTTAGTGTATCTCTGTGGCAGAATTACAGCGCCACATACTGGTCTAGCATGTATACTACATCGTTTTGTGTCGGTTTTGTGGTTTCGTGTGGACGCAGATATTTCTTGAGACGAGGGAGGAAAAGAAATCGGATGGGAAAGCTCTGGCTTCGTGTGGACGTAGCCTAATCCTTTAAGGCTAAGAAAGGGGCTCTTTGCAGGTGTTCAGGTGTTGGGGTGTAATGAAACTTAAGTGATATGTTCAAAACACAATGCTTTTTGCAGGCAGGAGTGGGTTTATTCCTGGTATTTCAGTGCATCTGATTTTGATATGAATCTATGAGGCATACAAAGCATTGCTCAGACTAAGGACACCCTGCTGAAACCATGCTGAGGCTTTTTTTGTTTTGTTTTAATGGCAAAGAGGAATGGGTGGGAGGGTGTAGGTAGAATTCAAAGGTGAGAAAGAAGGCTTATAAAAACATTTCCATCTATGCTTACCCATCATTCCATTCCTGCTTTCTCCCAGAATCCATTGAGCTGATGGCCAAACCCACCCCCTTCCCAACCACCCACCACACCCCCCCTCCCACCGCTCACGTCAAGATCACCAAACAGCGTCATGGCCACACCACCACCACCACTACTTCAAGCATTCCCGAGGAACTGGACAGCTTCTTGGTGGAGGCACTGCCTCCTCCGAAGGTGATTGAGGCAGGAAAGTACTCCAGCTCTTTCACCACCCACCGTCCCACCACACTCAACAAACCACCCCGCACCTCATCCCCACCCCTGGACTCCAGCCCTGACTTTGATGAATCGGGCAGTGGAGAGCCCAGTGGGGACGAAGAGATGGTGAGCGGAATGGAGGAGAGCGGAGAAGAGCCACTTGGTAATGCATTCACCATAATCTTTCAGTCATAAGGGGTTTAAGCATAATTGTGAAGAACAAATGACAAGAGATGATGAAATTCTCCCTTGTATGGAATGACCTTACGTGTGAGATGACCTTGACTCGAGTTGTAATGGCATATCAATTTAACACTGCCAATTATCTCAGCGCCCATTATTATTTGAGAGGTTTTGACACCTGACATCCAACCGCTAAGTGAGCGGTTTCATTTGGAATCACTTTGGTGAATAATTCACCAAAATGACTAGCTTCAGTTTTTAACGTGGCCTAACCTTATGAGCAAGCCTCTTCAAAATGACATTTCAGATTAAGTTGATGCAACCACTGTTCCTTTCTCTCCTCTGAGCTGTTCCTGTACAGTCTGTTTATCAGGAACTGAGCTCAAGACATAGACCTCATGAAATGAATTGACAGTTTTCTTTCCTATGTTGACATATTTCCATTGAAGTAAGAATTTGGGGTGGGACATTTAGAAGGACTCTTAATTTTTAGCTTTAAGTTTAGTGATTCTCAAATGGTTTCACTCAGATTGTACTTAGGCACCCAACAAATATATGACTTATTTTTATTTGTTTAATTACATTATTTTTTTAATAAATTTTATAAGTATATAAAATTGAAATCTATTTCCATTACATTTCTGTTAAATCCTGTTTATATTCTAACTATTTTTGATTATATAATTGGTTACATTATTGGTTTATTGTTGCCAGACCAGTTGAGAACCACAGCTAGTTAACTTGACGGCTCATACCATGGAAGAAAGCAAAAAAGACACTTTCAAAATGAATAATTTCCAGCTGCTACCTACAATTTACAAGTATATTAAATTGTTTATTAAAGAAAATAAAGTATGACGTTAACAGACTCAAATAATCCTTAGTTGCCTCCAACAAGCAATAGCAAGTAGCTAGAAATAGGAGAAGCTGTAATTCTAAAATGAATTCAAAAAATGTATCATGTTTAGCCCATTTTAACAGATTTTTTTAAATGTGGATCTATTCATTTTGTCAACCTTCTGCACACTAGCACAGAAAACTAACAGACATGGAACCAGATTTACTAAACAGGGCAAATTGGCATGAGAGCGCAATTCCAAAAAAGTGCAAATGGGAGTGGAAATTTGTGCGGGTGATTTACTGACAATGCGCAAATTAAAGAACACAGACGGAGCCAGATCATTTCCATAATGACCAACACAATCTACCAAGAGCAACGCAAATTAGCGTCTGCTTGAAGACATGCTTTTTGGAGCATTAAATAATGGCGCAAATACCAGTAATTTGACAAGCGCAAACGTTAGTAAATCGCATTGCTTGATTCATTTTAATTCTCTCCTCCCATAAATTTTGCATCTGAAAGGAAACTCCTACAAATGCACATTCAATAAGGTCAGGTATAACTGTGACTACGGCTTTTCAGCACTAATTCTTGACTGCGAGTCTTTAGTAAATCCTGACAGTACTATTTTAACGCCAAAAGACGGTTTGCGCTGGCGCAAGCTGTTAGTAAATCTGGCCCATGGACTCTAATAGCCAAAAAAAATCAAATTTTGTTCTCCACTACAGCCGCCTCTAAAATGATAGCCTCTTGGTTGACATACAAGTGACAAATCCCTCAATCCCTTTACTTGTTTTGTGTCCTTCACCACCACAATACATAAAGTAGACCAGCTATATTTATTCAGCTAATGCTAGCTTTACTGTTTAACTGCCTGAACTGGTATAAGAGAGACCAGCAGGGCCTCAGATTTATTCTCTTTTCACTGTTGGACTGGAGCGCTCTTTGACACAGGACACATGAAGTCTGTCTGACTTCGGAGTGGGAGGCATCTCTTGGGACTTTCTGATGACTTTCTGCCTCTCAATGAACCAATAGCCTGTAAGGCTGAAGCAGTGTGGCGACCAGCGTGCACCCTGGGGGTAGCGGCTCATAAATTTGCCCACAAATGCGATGAAAAGATGTCCAGGGATGCTTTCCAGCTCTACGCCAAAAGTCATTTTCCACCACTCACTATTTTCACATGCTGCCTCTCTCATACTCACAGAGCCCTTGAACATCTGACAGCTTTATGGCTTGTTTGGCAAGCAGGAGATATTTTGCGCCAACACACAGTGCTAATCTTCTGTATGCATACTTGTAGGTGTGAGGCTGGCTCTGTAGCTAATACAGTTTTAACAAGCTATTGTTAGGGTTTGACTAAATGCAAGTTTAAAAAGTAGGAATACATCAAGAAAGATGTAAAAGTCATTTCGCAACTACTCGCAGATTGTTTACTGCAAATCAAAGAGTCAACCATAGAGCCGTCTGCCTCTGTAATTATTTACACCATAATTTTCCTTCTCCACAACTTGACATGTTAATTGTTTTAGCAAATTATACAAACGTAGAGATATCAGTTTAAACTAGTTGTTGCCTGAAGCATCAAATTCTAGAAATCCTGCTTGTGTGACATCTTCATCTCTCTCTTCAGGTACAACAGTAGCTACTACTACTCTTCCCACAGCTGAAGAAAGGTCATCCTGTGACAACACACCTTTCGGCTGCTGTCCCGACGGGAAGACGGCCGCCATCAGCTCTGAGGGTACAAACTGCCCCTGTAAGTTCCTGCCAATCACTCTTAGCTAAGTGACACTTAGATAACAGCACATGTTCATTTATTAACTGTGACCAGCTTTATGACTAAGCCGCCAACAGCGAGTATTCTTTTTATCCTGGAAGACTGAGAGGATGGTGAGGAGGAGGTGGTCAGAGTTGTTCATGACAGGGGAAACTACTGTCTATGAGTATGTATTATCTTAGACATGCCATATGGGTGTTGATTTTGTGTGCCCAGGGTCCAAAATTAGTACTTGTCATGCGCCAAATGCTTGTAAAAATTGCCTGTTACTCACTAGTTGGCTGGTGACTTAACTGATATGATACATTGTTGAAATTGTATTGAATTGTTTGTATATATACAGTATACATAGGTGTAATTTAAACATATTTTAAAATGTACTTTGTTCCTGTGATGGCAAAGCTGAATTTTCAGCAGCCATTACTCACGTCTTCAGTGTCACATGATCCTTCAGAAATCATTCGAATGTGCTGATTTGGTGCTCAAGAAACATGTCTTCTTATTATTGATGTTGAAAACCGTAGTGCTGCTTAATATTTTTGTGGAAGGCATGATACAGTTTTTTGTTTCCAGAATTATTTGAATATTAAGTTAAAAAGAACAACATTTATTTATTTTGTAACATTAAGAACTTCTTTACTGTCACTTGATGCATTTATTTTGTCCTGACTCAATAGTTAGTATTAATTTCTTTCAAAAAGAAAAAAATCTTACTAACAACTAACTTTTGAATGGTAGTGTGTATAAACAGTTAATTTTGGACCCTGAGTATTCCAGATGCAGGGGAGCAGGTTCCGTGTCAGTAGCCGTAGCAAATGGATAAACCAATTCTCCAAAATGTGTTCTGACTGGCATTAGACCAGATGCGTCCATACACACACAAACCTTTTTCTCGCACCAGCCCCATCTGTTTTATAAGAGCAGAAATTACACACAATGGAGACTAATCAATACAGGACAGATAGGAAGTGGCAGGCAGATGTTTTGTGCTCTTTGTATGGGAACACTAGGTCAAGTGCTCTCGTCTCTTCTCATATCCGTCAGGCGGGTCTCGTAACTCCCCACCGTTTATTGTCGATGTGTCACAGCGGCCGGGAGCGAGGGCCCTAATGTCCATTGCGTTCAGTCTCTGCTGTCAGCTCGAGCTCTCCCCATGTCTCTCAAGCACTAAGGAGAACTTCCCCTCGTATCAAACTGTTTTACTGAAAGGCTGAAAACAGCAAACAGTGCAGTTTTCCCCTGCTGCCTGAATGCGATGTTAGATATGTTTGCTTCCCAATGTTATGAGGGGAAATAAGCTTCCCTATTGAAAACCTGTTTAACCAAGTTATAATTGATTAGGTCAGGTTGAAATAAATCAATCCGGTTTTCCATGCCAGATTAATAATCTGTGATTTAGATATATATATATATATATATATATATATACTATATATAATATAGAATATCATATGAAAAAATATTAGATCAAAATATATTACACCTGTTTTTATTTTTTCTATGCATGTGTGTATCTTTATATGTACCGTATTCTTAAATAACGTACAAATACATTCGTTCATGCCAGTGAAAATATTTTAAGGTCCGGAATTTTCTCAATTTACTTGACCAAAAATTCATTTTGGACCCTGAAAAAAGTATTTAAAGAATAAAAGTCTTACAATTATTTTACTGCTAGAATCATGCTACTGTTATTATTGGTGTTTATTATCCTCTGTTTTCCTCTATGGACCAATTCTAAGCCTATGATTTAAACTAGAGTCTTAGATGCCTCTACCCCACCCCAATGCATAAAGGTTAAAATGTTAGTTAAGAATGAATTTACATATCTAGTGTAAATTAAAATTTCATAGCTCATTGTACAACAGAAAGCCATCTGGACTCTTTGTAACCAAAGATAAGGACAGTTTTAATGAGTACATGCTAGAAATTATGGACCACAGCCGTATTGTGACGGAGAATTTGGGACTCTAATTTGAATCCACATCTAAAGCCTGATTTCTCCACATGTCTTTGCACTCTGTGGGAAATTCCTGTCCTCAGATGTTTCCGATTTAGAATCTGATCGCTGTTTCCCTCCATCTCTCTTCACATTCAAATCTCCCCCATTTGCTCCTTTTTGAAAGTCCCATCAGATACGAGGTGATGTGTGTCTGTGCAAAAAGACCCTTATCATGCAGTTTTAACCAGCTTCTGTCACTCACCCGTTCCTGGGATTAGAAGACAATTACGGCTATCTTTCACGATAATCATACAAGTGCTTATCCCGGTCCCAGCCAAGCTGGAGCCTGGCCGGCATGATTGATTTGGGCAATTTGTTCAGCTGATTACATGCTGCACAGAACCCAGCATCAGGCCCGCTCCCCGCTCTCCTTCAGTCGTTTATTCATTATTTATTTCTCTCAGTCATGTAAAAACGGGCCTCTGATCCTCTCACTCTTTCCGCTTATTAGTGTCAATGAGAAAGGTCAGCAATAACCTTAAAGGAATGTTTAATGATGACCCCGACCCTAGTCGGGAAGTATGAAAGTGTCTTTTAACCTATTATCTATGATATATTGTGCAATGTATGTCAGTGTCGCTGTCTAACCGATCTCTTTCCACTCAGTCCTCCATGCCAGCTTTTGGGAAGAGTCTCGGTCTGGTAAACTCCAGTCCATCCTTCCTTCCAGACCTTTATCCATATTCTCACATACTTCCCTATACCTCCACCTCCACTGCGAATTAATCTCTTTCCCCACTCGGTGAACTCCACGACTAACCTCACAGAAGCTCCATCACTAACTAACAGACTGGCATTGCACCAACCACAAGTGTGTGTAGCTGAGAGTGGACTGGCACTGTGCGTTTCATCTAAGTGTCTTTTATATAACCATATATGCTTCCCTGCCTTGCCCACAGCCACCATGCGTTTCAGCGGCTTACTGCACCTGGATAAGGTAGAGGGTCAGGAGGTCTTCTACACACCTGAGATGGAGGACCCCAAGTCTGAGTTGTTTGGCGAAACGGCCCGGAGCATCGAAAGCGCTGTGAGTTTTGCAGCTCAAACTTATACTTGAGTTCACTTTCAGTTCAGCTTTGAAAAGAAGTTCAGGTTTCGTTTACAGTTTCATTTTATTAAAAAAAAAACTATCAAAACTACATTATGCCGCTTTAGTGATGCTTCATATTTCAGTCTTGTGGCAGTATCTCAGCTGTTTCAAAACACTGTAGCTGTTCCAAAAAGTAGCAGAATTACTGAAACTTGATTTGAAGATTAGCTTCTTGTTTATCACTGATTCTTTCCTTGTTGTATCTACCTTTTACTTCTCCATCCAGTCTCTTTTCTCTTGAGGTTGGCCCCATGGAAATTAATGCGGAATGCTGGAATTATCCAGCGAAATAGGTTGAATGTTACTTTTGAAAAAAACATGTGTCTGGTGATCTGTCAGTCTCTCGCAACCCTCTACATTGCGAGTAATCACTCACATATGCGACGAAATCTTCACGCTGGGCGCAAAGTGATGTCTAATATTACCCCGGCTAATCAATTCATTGCAGATTACCGCCAGTGTGTGATTTGGAGGCTAAGTATAAGTTTAGCACTGATATATTTTCACTCGCCGAACACACTTGACTGAGTGCTTCAGAGTTTCACTCTCAGTCAAGGGACCTGTGATATTTTTCAGTTCATTTGAATGGATGCGCAGCGTACCTGTGTTTGTGTATTTGACATATCGTAAACTCTAGTGTGAAGGCGCACGACTCACCGTCGCTTTCTCTCACTGTGAGCAAAGCATAACATGCAGCATTGATCCACATGTAACTAACTGCCGGGTTTCCTGTATTAGGCGGAACAAATGCGCAAAACGACAACTTTCAATTTGGCTGGTGCTCACCTATTAGTCAGTCAAGTCAAGTCAAGTCTGCTTTTTTGTCAATTCTTCCACATGTACAGCACATACACACAGAGAATTGAAATTGCGTTACTCTCAGACCCTTGGGTGCATACAGATAACATAAATACAGATTAAATACAAAATACAAAATACAACTATACAAATATACAAATAAGGTAAAATGTAAAAATATATATAAAGCAGCACAAGGCACATGGCAGATAGAGTGCAAGCCAGTGAAGTAAACAAACAGTGCAGATATAATTATTGTAGTGCAAAAAAAATGATTTGTAGTGCAAAAAAGCTTATTTCAGACTGATTAAAGTGACACTGTGTGTGTGTATTTGGGAGGGGGGAATGGGAGAGTCCATCAGAGGGTCAGAGTTCAGTGGTGTGGGTGGGGCAAGGGGGGGGGGGGGGGGCAAGGTCGGGAGGGAGTTCAGCTTCCTGACAGCCTGATGGATGAAGCTGTCCTTCAGTCTGCTGGTCCTGGCCTGGAGACTCCGCAGTCTCCTCCCTGATGGCAGCAGGCTGAAGAAGCTGTGTGTTGGGTGGGTGGGATAACCTGCAATGCAGAGGGCTTTGTGGGTGAGACGGGTGTTGTAAATGTCTTGGAGGGAGGGGAGAGTGGCACCAACGATCTTCTCAGCTGCTCTCACTATGCGTGTCTTGTGGCAGGACGCGTTGCAGCCGCCGTACCACACAGTGATGCAGCTGGTCAGAATGCTCTCGATGGAGCCTCTGTAGAAGGTGCACATGATGGAGGCCGAGGCTCTGGCTCTTCTCAGTTTGAGGAGGAAGTAGAGACGCTGCTGTGCTATCTTGGCCAGTGCTGCGGTGTTGTCAACCCAGGAGAGATCCTCTGTGATGTGCACACCCCGGAACTTGGTGCTGCTCACCCTCTCCAAAGTCACACCATTGACGGTCAGAGGAGCAAACTCTCCTGAAGTCAACAACAATCTCCTTCGTCTTCTCCCCATTCAGAGAGAATTGTTTGTCACATGCCCTACTCCCCAAGGAGCTCACCTCGTTCCTGTAGTTTGTCTCATCTCTGTTGTTAATGAGACCCACTACAGTCGTGTCAGCCGCAAACTTGATAAGGAGGTTGGAGTGGTGTGACGGTGTGCAGTCGTGTGTCATCAGAGTGAAGAGGAGGGGGCTCAGCACAAATCCTTGGGGGGCCCCAGTGTTCAGTATGATGGTGCTGGATGTGTTGCTGCCGACCCATACTGCCTGAGGTCTTCCAGTCAGGAAGTCCAACAGCCCGTTGCATCGAGTGTTGATCCCCACTGGACCCATTAGGGGGGGTGTGAATGAGCTGTTGAGGTATGATTGTGTTGAATGCTGAACTGAAGTCTATGAACAGCATTCTGACGTATGAGTCTTTTTTGTCCAGTTGTGTGAGTGCTGAGTGGAGGGTAGTGGCGATGGCGTCATCGGTCGAGCGTTTGGACCGATATGCAAACTGGAAGGGGTCCAAGGAGCGGGGGGGGCAGACTTGATGTGGTGCATGAATAGCTGTTCAAAGCACTTCATGAGGATGGGGTAAGTGCTTGGACGTAGTCATTGAAGCAGGATGGAGACGCCTTCTTCGGGACTGGAATTAGAGTGTAGCTTTGAAAGCATGTGGGGACACAGCCTACTAAGGCGAGATGTTTGAAAATGTCTGTTGAAGACATCGTGCGTTCCCTGCACAGTCTCTCAGTACACGCCCAGGAATGTTGTCAGGACCCGGAGCTTTACGTGCATTGATCCTGCTGAGGGATCTCCTCACGCTGTCCGGGGTCACCTGGTCGCCGGGAGGAGGTGGAGTCTTCTGTGCAGTGGTGCTGTTTTGTGCCTCAAAGCGAGCAAAGAAGATGTTCAGTTCTTTCAGCAGAGAGATGGTGCTGTCACAGTTGCGTGGTGGGGGCTTGTAGTCCGTAGTGGTCTGTATCCCCTGCCACAGGCTCAGAGTGTTTCTGCTGTCGCTGAAACGATGGGCTATCCTCCTGGAGTACTGACTTTTTGCCTCTCTGATGCCGCGGGATAGGTTGGCCCTAGCTGTCTTCAGGCCCACCTCACCTATTATCGTCCCTGTTTTGAATTAAGCAAATCCGTTCGAGCGAACACACACAACCTGATTAATACTCATGAATCCAGTAGCTCATTAATCCTTAGTGCATTTTTATATTGTTCTTATATTGTTCTTATTAGTAGAATTTGTATAATAATAATAATATCTTATCAGTATTTTTGTTCGTTTTTTTTTTTACAGGAAAACTGAATGACCAAAAAAAACACAAGCACCAGTCCTAAATTCATGGTTACCAAGTTTTAATTCTAATTACAAAACTTCTATTATTAAATAATACTTGATTATCATAATATAAGTATAATGCTTGACTGACTGATGTTAATAGTGTACTTTCAGATATTTAAAAAGCGGTACCATTTTACAAACATTATATATGCTTGTAAAATGGCATAACTTATATATACGGACATATATATATATTATATATATATATTATATATATATATTATATATATATATTATATATACCGGTATATAGTAGAGTATTTCAGCCTGGCGAGTAACCAAAAAATAGACTATCCATAGCGATTCAACTGGCAGATGTCCCTTACGGGTTGCTCTGGAAAGGCAGTGCATTAGCATAAAACTAATATGCCTGTTTAAATTTCACTGTGACCGTTAAATTATAATAAATGTTACTTAAAACATGGCATGTGATTCTTTCAGTATTTCTCAATCAATTAAATATTGCAAATTTTAACAATTAAATTCAAATTCAATTTTTGTAATTATTTATTCCCAAAAAATGTAAGGTACATTACAAAGACAAAAAAGCAGGACGGAAACAAAACCAATAATTAGAACCAAAAACAGTAGATATAATAGTGATGTGAACATTACAAACAAGATAGATACCCGATATTATTATTATACTATTATCTTTACTAATATTTTGCATTGTTTTATTTGTAGATTTTCAGTTTTCATTTTAATTTTAGTTTAAATTTCATTTACATTTTATGTGCTTTTGTCAATTTTATTAGTTTAGATTTTGTTTTAATAAAATTTTGTTTTTTTATTAGTTTCTGTAGATGATGGTTTAGTTTAGTTTAGTTTTAATTGCAAAAAGCTATTAATAATAGTTTTAGTTAACAGTATCAACACTGGCTGGTATTTTGGCCTCAATGCACCGATACTTTTGACATACTGATAGCCTAGCTTCCTTCACTGAGTTTTTCTTGCATTCTTCAGCTGAACACTGCAAACTACCTGCCGGAATCTGCTGAAGAAGCTGGTGATTTGTTCTCGGTTTGTTAACCCATTTAGGGCGTGTCTGGGAATGAAGTGCAGTGCGATAATGAGTTCCACTTATCACTCTAATGTTAGCTAATGCTATGACCGAGACTAAGCGAGGATGTAATCAGCCTTTCTCTAGGAGCGCTCTAGCTGACACAGAAAGCTAATCCCCCATACTTCACTCTCTCACTCGGTGAGGTCCAAATCTCAAATGGGGCCATAGTCAGTAAAGAGCCAGCAACTGAAATGGTTTCACTTGCCTTGAGCGTGTCCTAATCCCGCTTCATGATGTTCATGATGCCCCCAGGTTTAACAGAGCAACCCCTCCCCTTCATGCCTCTAAATCTCCACCCTGTCTTTCCCTTCACTTAATTTCAACCCTGTTTGCTAGACTCTGTGTAAGCAGCTTCTGAAGATTAAGGCCAGTTTCTGGGTCAGCATTTCCATCTGGCTATGCTGGGCAGCCTGGTTTTGTTGGGGGTCTCTCCAGCGAGGCCTGAAGGAAGGGAGGGCGCGTCTCCTTTCATTTCTTGCCCAGCATGGATCCAAAAGTACAATGAACTCACACAGGGTCAGCCTAGAGGCAAAAGCCATTATGTCTGCGACAACTGTGCGCTTTTCCAAATTCAAGTGCAGCTGTGAATGAAAAGAGTGAAGAAGGAAAACACAAGGCCCTTGGGTGACTTGAATGGGGTACTCGATGGACCTCCTGCTGAGGCACTCTAACAGAATGTGCACACACATCAGAAAGCACTTGAACAACTCACAAAGCGGTTTGTGAGTCGATTGAGTGCATCCTAATTGGAAACCACTTCTCGTTTGCTCTAGTTTTGACCAATTAGGTGCACTGAAATTAATTTGGTTTTGGTGAAATGGTCTTTGTATTCTGGGAACCAGCAGCAACTAAGCTCCTGTTACATTAGACCAAATCGGTGACAGAACTCCCCTAAATGTACCAAGGTGAAAACTGAACCAATTCTTAACAGGCAGTGTTGTAATCTGACATTTACCGCTGACTTCGAAACGTGTTCACGTAATTACTTTTGCGCTGTAGTTAAATGTCAATTTGTGCAACGAGACCCGATGGGGTTCAGTAGAGTTTTCCACTGACACACTTTCTCATCCTGTGGAGGAATGTGGTGTTAACAAGAACTAGATCAGCATATCGAGCTTATTACCAGTTCACATATTGCACTTGGGGCATTTACTTCTTTGTTTTTCTCTGTCTTACTTTCTTTCTGCTTTTATTTTCTCCAGCTGAATGAATTGTTCCACAAGTCAGATGTCCAGAAAGACTTCCAGAGTATCCGTGTGAAGAATCTGGCCCCCAGCAACTCCATACTAGCCTTTATTGAAGCTCACTTTGACCCAGGTAAAGTTTCAAATTCCAAACCTGCTCCAACACACATACCTGTAGTTTTCAAATAGTCCTGAAGGACTTTATTAGCTGGATCAGGTGCGTTTAATTAGGATTGAAGCTCAAATCTGCAGGACTGTAGCCTTCCAGCAATTGAGTTTGGCACTCCTGATCTAACGGCTCAATCTCCCCCACAAAATTAGCACTGAGCACAATGTGGACACTTTTAGCGATCTTGTGTGATGGAGGCTAGATAGTGGCTGTGAAGAGGTGCCTGCTTCATGCTAATTCGAATCCTGCTTGGAGCATTGTAATTAGGACCAGTTAAATTTTCTACCGTGACCCAGATGGGAAGTTCGGGGGGTTGAGTGTAACAGTGGCCAACTAGTGGGAGCTGTGCAGGTAAACCTCACTCTCCAGGCCTTAAGTGGAACACAAATGAGTAGGGGTTGTGGTCTTTAACATCCTTGTAAACATGCCTGCCTCCCATGCCGGTTGACCTTGGTTTGAATCCCACTCCGAGCATTGCGCATAGGACCAGTTACATTGGTGCCGTGACCCGGATGGTAGTGAGGTTTAGGCGGGTGAGTGTTACAGAGGACAGCTAGTAGGAGGTGTACAGAAACCTCACTCCCCTGGCCTCAAGAGGCGCATTAGTGACTAGGGCAATGGACTGCTGTCTTGAGTGTGGGTGTTAGCACACCCACCTCCCATGATGATTGATGCTAGTTCAAATACTGAGTTGGACCAGTAACACTAGCAGACTTTAAACTGAGCCTGTCTAGCATGCTATGCCACAATAATACAGCATCACTACTCAATGCAGGCTCTTTAAAATGCTGAAAGTGCACTTGACTACAGTGCACATCTGGACGTATGCCCAGTTATAATGCTTTTCTACATTATTTGATGACCACTGATTAATAACAGTTGCCATGACAACAAACATCTCTTAAATCAAATTAAGTTTACCACCAACTTTCCATGGACGGTAATAGTGCAATGTTTAATAAAATAATTTTTTTTTAATAAAATTAGCCTAATTTGCATAGACAATGTGGTGTGTTGCACTGACAAGAATAATTGTAACTTAATTGAAATATTTTAGTGCATTTATCTGGATTCAACTGCATTGATTGTGCTTAGTGAAGACTTTTTGCACTAAAATACAGCACTGTTTAGTGAATTTGCCCATCGATGTTCTTTATTATCTGTCTCCTCCAGTCGTTCTGTTTTTCATTATCCTGTTTTTATTTACTTTCTTTTTTCAAGCTGCTTCTAATTTATTTCTAAAGTGGCTCTAGTACACAAAGCACACAGTCCGACTTATACCCTCCTCCCACATCGAAATTCCCCCAGTCTAGAAACATGCCCGCGGCAAGAAATAAAAAGCACATAAAAACTCCCTTGTATGTTTGAAGAAAATAATAATTCAACACAGCAGAATGAGGCATATAAGTTAAGTAAAATAATCCCTGAAGATACAGCTCTCGTCTTTTCTGTCTGCCGGAGCGGTCAGAGAGCCTGGCCTTTTTAGTGAGGTAATTTATCAGCGAGGGGTTCTGAAAAAGCTCCTTTATTTCAAGTCTCTATCGCTTCTCATGCTTTTAAAACCCTGAGCATCACACTAGCTGATAAAAATCTCCTTCACTATTCTCTTTTTATTGATCCCCTTCAGCGGCACAAGAGCACAATTCTAGCACAAGTGCCTGTCATAAAGGCGGTCTGTGGTGGCCAGTAACAGGGCCATCTGTGGAAGCGTTATTAGAGTGTTTCATCTCAACGTCCCTGAAATGCATGACGGTTCAAGAACAGCTTCTCCCAAGGGCCTATTACACGCAGGCTTTTCTGTATATATTTGCAGTATGTTATGTCAAGTGCAAGGGTGGTGGGGCTGGTTAGTGCCGGTTCTTCATACTCTACTGTGCAAAAGGTTCACCTCTGGCTCTGTTTAATGTTGTGTTCTCATGCTACAGACACAAGGTTCAGTGTGGAGGATATTGAGGGAGCCCTTCTCAAACAGCTCAAGGCATCTAAAGACACAGGTATCGTTGTGAAGAAACCTGAGGAAGACAACATCCGCATCACCACCTATGGTAACCTGCTTGAAATTGCTTTTCCGTCTTTTTTCTTTTTCTCTTGCTGCCTTTTGTTGAATGCGATTGCTCTTCAAGCTGGCATTTGATAGCCATGAGTGCCCGCAGGACTCGCATAACTCAAAAAGATCCAGCTTATTGAACGTGAGACTGCATGTCTCAGCCTCAGATTCATTTGTCAAGAATTAAATATGTCTACCCTGACTAAGGCCTGTTAACCTATTTTTTCTTTCTCTCCATTTTTTAGGTCTTTCAGCTGTTCCTTTCTTCACGACCACGACAACCACCGTGGCATCAGTCACAACTCCCACCACCACAATGCTGTCTCCCACTTCTGCATTTACCACGCTCCACCCGACCACCACCAGACGACCCTTCACCAGCCGCAAGACCACCACAGCCTCACCAGCCACCACCACTCCATCCCAGCCCCCCACGACCACAGTCTCCCTCAAGAACAGATTGATGGTCCACACCAACAGCTGCGGTAGCGTTCGACCTATTCCCTGTCCGTCACGGATGGAGACCTGCGTGGATGGTGAGAAATGACCGTTGTGTGTGTTGGCACCGTGGCAGCTTCGCGTAAAGAGACCGTGATCAGTCAGACGTAAAGTGCGGGAGTATAATGGAACGGACAACCAGACTCGAAAAAATCTATAAGGTGCGTGGTGTCTTGACATTGGCCAGGAAAAAACAGGAAACTGAGTGAAAGGGAAAAGCGCAGAAAGAACAGAACCACAGTCAATATTTAATGTGTAACACATAAGCAAGCTACACAAAACCAAACAACTAGTATTCCGTAAGGACAACAAAAACAAGGGTATAGTCAACCTTGAATTAGTTGTTCAGTATGAGTTAGATTCGAAAATAACAACAGTTTTCCGTATACAAGTGTTAGGTATACTCAGGGTTACGGCAGGGGTCTGGACATTGAATGGTGGAGGATGTTTGTGGGTAAGTTAAGGTGCTTCGGTGTAGAGGGTTCAGTAAAATATGCGGGGTCGAACGAAAAAGTAAAAGGTGGTTGTTGTACTGGTCCTTTTACGTTATCAGCGACCTATACAACATACGGACCCAATTCATGAATGGACAAGGTGATTACCGCACAATTAACATTACAGCTACCTCAGGATTATTGTCGTGAAAGTGTAATATAGAGTGTAGAGTAGCATGAGATAAAATAAAGAGTGGCCATATAAATGGGGTGGGGCCGGGAGGGCGACTGGTGATGCGGATGGGGAGGGGGAAGGAGGAGGGGGATAAGGGAGGAATAAACAATAGCAGTGGCATAGCAGGGGATAAAAAAACGAACAACACTCTGTCCAAGGTTAGATAAACAAATAAGTAATCAGAAGAGAAAATAGAAGAGAGATCTAAGAATTCTGCAGCAAATATCTGGTGCGCGACGTGTAGAAAACGGAAACACAACTAAATACAAAATACCACAGAAAATGAAAACCTTTTCCAAGAAAACGGAGATGATGGATATTAAGCAGAGGGAGCAGAGTATGAGAATGTAACACTGCTACACAGCATAAGAGGAAGATGTGTGAAAGTACTGATCAGTTGTTACGTTGTTTCGTGGGAGAGAGAATAACGTAGGACACACACTTAGGGGAGGGGGAAGAGGAAGAACAAGGAAGGTCAAGACAAGAGGAGGAATGGGGAGCCCACATGGGGCAGGAGGACCCTGGAAGAAGTAATTACGCGACAGAGTACAACTGGGGTAAAGTCTGGTGATGTGTCGTAGCCTGATTGCAGACGGGGGTCAGGAGTAAGGCAATAAGGGCACTAATGAACCATCCGGTGAACGGAAATAAGTGTCGGGTACATACAACCGCGGGAGAGACAAACGCCACGAAGAAAAGGCGTGCGTAGAAGAAAGAGGCCCGCAAAAACCTACCAAGCTCATCAACAAAGGAAAGATCACATAAAGGAATCATGACCACTCGGTCGGGTGGCAAACGGTAGGGACATTACACTCTCGCAAAACGAGCTACACGAGAGGGAAGACAATAGGCACGAACGAAAAAGAGAGGAAAGGTGGTACATGCTAGTCATGGGGATTACCTGCGAAGGTAAATGTCTCAACGAAAAAATAGGAGACTAGGTACTCATACGCAGGCTATAGGCTTTTTTCACACTAGGGGAATGTAAACGAACCAAACTGGACTGCCAATTACATGTATAGATTGACAGGGGTAGCTGTGTCTAACCTACGGAGACACAGTTGAGCAACGTTCGATGCGATTAGTCACTTGTCTATAGAAGCAGACGGCTTAGGTGGCGGAGGACACGTCCCAAAAACTTGAGGTCAGGCTCGATGAGGTACACAACTGCTTTATCTGTCTTCTACCTTCTGTCCTACTCAGTTATAAAGTACTTCATCCCATCCTTTGGTGGTAAGTCTTACCTGGCTTTCCGAACCATGAGGGCCTACCACACTGTGCGCATTGCCATGGAGTTCAGGGCTTCGGAAATGACAGGGATATGAGAGGGAGAATGGGGCATAGGCAAGGCCCAAAAAGGGGGCACCAAAGTAACATCGCAAGTGTTCCGGCATCCACGGGGTAAAGACTGTGGCGCCACAAATAGGTAGTAAGAGAACCATGGAGAAGATAAAAAAAAACACTTGGGAACATGCACGAATAGAAGGGAATATAACTCGTATTCAGAGTGATTTTCATGACCATTACAGATCCATTAACCATTTTAATTTGTGATTTTTCTCTGTGAAGGTTTAACACTGGTTCTGGGACGGCTTCTGTGATCAGTAAGGTCCTGGTAAGACCGGGTCGCTGGCATCAGCTCGTAGTAGTGCGTAACAGGCGTAATGCCATGCTGAGCGTGGACAATGAGCCGAGCGTTGAAGGACAAAGGCGCCAGAGCGATGACTGGGCAACCCTACACAGACCATAAAGCTTCCCCTTTTCATCGGAGGAGTGCTTGAAGACATGATACCAGAGTAATAGAAGCTCCAGAACGCCTCCAAATAACACTAACAAGAGCCTCTTTAGTCTTGTTAGAAGCCATAATGAAACAATATGGAGAATAATAACCTAAACCACTGACTGTCTAAGATTGTCTGCGCATGTTTGCAGAAACCACGTAGCAGAACCGGGCTACAATATCTTAATAGAATTTTACAGAATATCAAATCAAGTTAGCATGGTAATCAGGGATCTGCTTGATAAACACCTCGGTGTGCTGTGCGGGGGGGGCTACATGTGAAGGTGTGTGTCGGCGGGGCCATCTGTAAAAAAGGATAGCACGGGTCGGTCAGGCAAGATCTCTGGGCTCAAATAAAGAGACGTCGTTGTTTTATGTGTCTCTATAATGGCATGCGGGGTGGGTTTACGGTGCCGTGTCATTTAAGAAGTAGATACTAGCAGTAAAGGAAGGAATACCTGACAAGACAAAGGGCACGTTGAGGTTCTTGCATCGTAATAGGCTGGGGAGGTACTTCAGTAAAGTTACACGGCCTATTTGGGCTGGGCATCCGATGCGTGTAGACGTGCACCAACCACTTTGTCTAATAACTCATGGCGAGAGATGGTACCGCAAATTCTATCCAGCTCAGGCGTGGCAATGGCTAAGTCGGAATGCGAATCATCCTGCCTGCCGAACACCTGTCAAGAACAAGCCTCCTGCCAGTCCAAAAGAAGCTGAGATGGTGTTCCCCTGCAAATAATTCGGAAGGGTGAATTCCATTCCTGATAATAAACCCTTTTCACAGGGGGTAAACCTTCTAGAATTATGGGTCATTTGGTATCTTGGGAAGCTAATTAATGTCGTCAAAAAAACGCAAAAAAGAACAGAGTAGGTGCGCTGTAATCTCAGGGTCCTTTGGTGCCAAGACGTGGGCGGAATGACAACCTTTATCTTACACGTTAGATTGAATTATAAAAGTTCTGCATCACTATGTTTCTGTTGAAGCCTTCTGAATTCTGGCTTGACTCTATGAGAAACTTCAGCGGGCAGAGGATGCCTTGTCTAATCATTTTTACCTTATGGTATGTACGAAGAATGAGTGTTACCAAAAAAAAAGGAAAAAAATAAAATATGAAGGCCTGCAAGGACAAACCTTGGCGCATACAAAATCTTCACCATGTCGCGTGAAAATAACAGTACACACGCGAAGAGGTGGGAGATAGCAAGGGTGAATATGCAACACCGTCGATGTTTTCAGAACAACATACACAGCTAAGTCTCATCAGTTCAATAAATTAAAAACTATCTGAATTGTCTAAACAAATCAAACATTATTCCGCGATCACAGGAGGCCCGTTTTTGAACACCGCCGGAGCGTAATCTGATGGTCTATCATTGACACGCAGGGTTTCTCCTTGAATTGTCTATGAGGTTTATCTTAGTTTAAAAACAAAAATTTTATATTTTGATAGGGAAAATGGTATGTGTCTAAATAAAATAACAACATTAGGAATCCATAACCATAGTACATAGAAATAATTTTTGGTAAAAAAAAATAACAACAAATGAATTCAAGTCTGTAAGAAATGAATTACAATAATATGAAACAAATATATTTCGGAGAGAAATGTGTTTTCTTGAAAATAATTTCATAATGCAAAAAATTAAATGGGATTTATTTTATTTAAGCAAAGCATTTGGCACACCCATTAGGGCAGATCTCAGTATTTCTAGTGCCAATTTATTCTTAGTACCGGACACTGACCCAATTGTGGTAATAGCTTTCGTGTCTATTGGTGAAATAATTATAAATGTTTAATTATTTATTCTGCCACATAAGTGGGGTGTTATGTCATAGGTGAACAAAAATATTGAAAACAGAGGGGGTCGGCCAAAAAATTAGTAAAGAAGAAAAGGGGGCCCTCAAAATCAGGGGACGGGTAGAAAGACCGCTCACAAAGAGGGCGCCCAGCACCTCCACAAAAAAAACATGGATTTGGACAAAAAATTCAAAACCACTCTGACGGTTGGGGTCTGAAAAAACCAAACCAAACGTTGGCTCTTGGGAATCTAAAAAAAAATAAAAGTGGAGAACAAAGTTATTATTATGTATTTTTTTTTTTTTAGGGGGGGGTAAACGCAGAAATGTTAAGTTTACAACACATATTTACAATCACAATAGTTTAACAACCTTACAGCTTTTCACTGTATTTTTCATTCAATTAATGCAGCCTTGGTGAGCATAAAAGAAGTATTCTTTCAAAACATCAAGAAACCATACCAGCTGCAAACTTGTGAACGGTAGTATATATTCCACTGGTGTGCTTGGCCCTGTAATTACTGTTTCTGGCTTTCTCCTGTATGTCCATCGTTGCTTTCTCACAGCATAAGGAACGGTAGGAGTCATCCACAAAGAAGTTACAGTGTTCTCTTTGTTCACTTCGAAGAAGCTTTTTTTCTCTCTCCTTCTTGCAGTGTTGCTCCAGACATTTGAAATATTGCCCAGAGTAAATTGCTCTGTTGTTCTGCTCACAAGCCTTTATTGAACAACCTTTATAATAATACAGTTCAATATCTTCCACTTTATTTCAGTGCTGCAGAATGGCTGCAATGAGGTGTGTAGGAAAATTAAGACCCTTTGAAGTAGAAGTGTACACAAAGAAACTGGCTAGAGGGATAAATATGTGGGATAACCTTTAATGTTTAAAGAGCAGGATTTTAAGTTGGTGGGTTGGCGCACTGTCTCCATGATAGAGCAGCCTTATAGTTTGAGAGCAAAAGAGAGAGACACCTAGCAGAGCGTCTCAGAACACGGCGGGGGCTTTCATTACAGCAAGCAGCAGTTGCCGCCCGTGGCGTGATCTCCTACTATGTTCTTTGTGATGATGGGAGTGTTCTGATGAGGCTAGAAGCGCTGACCTGATGGAGTTTCAGTCTTTCAAACCAGGAAGGCACACAAGCACAACATGCAGCACTATGGCTTCATCTAAATTTGTAATAATTTAAAAGAGAATTCTATTTGAAAACCTCTACACTCTTAAAAATAAAGCTTCTTTTTAGATCTGTGTCCATGAGCCTTTAAGGATTAGTTCTTCACTTACACCTAAACACTATTTCCTATAATTTACTTACCTAACCCCCATGGTTATCCAGCTGTTCCGTCCTTTCTGTCCACTTAATATGGTGTCCATGGCTGAAGGTCCACCTTATGCAGTTTCACATGCAGCCTAAAAAGGGCTCTACACATCCAGCTAGAATGGGTCTTACCGTAGCTAAGCGATCTGTCATGTCTAAAAAAAATTAAAAGAAAAATGTATATACTTTTTTAACCAACAAATGCACGAACATTCTTGCTAGCATTGAACTAATCTTTACCATAATGCGAACCTTGTCCCTTGGCACAAAGGTTTCTTTACGTGGAAAAAAAAGGGTCTTATTCAAAACATTACTTCCCGGCTTAGAAAAAATGGTTAAGAACTTGTGCACGTGAATTCTTGTATAAAAAGAGGGAGCCCAAACTTGTTCCTTTACGCAGGGTCGCCTATTTTTTTTTTTTTTATACTTTTCAAGTTTTCTTGAATAACAATATCCTATAAAGTGTGAGCCGCGTGAACTGGGGACACCACTGTGTGTGTTTTTGTGTGTGTGTGTTGTGTGTGTGTGATGTGTGTGTTGTGTATGGTTGAGTCGTGACTAAGGCCGGATGCAGTAAAACCGTTCATTTAAGATCACCTGTCTTATTAGAATTCGCTGCTTTAAAGGGGTCATATGCGATTTCATTTTTTCCTTTCTCTTTGGAGAAGCTCTTGGTGCATAAAGAAGATCTGTAAAGTTAAAGATTAAAGTCTCAAATCCAAAGAGATTTTTCTTTATAAAAGTTAAGAGTCAACCACACCTACCTAAACCAGCTCGTTCTAACACGCCCCCACATAAATACCTCACTATGTGGAAATATTTGCAAAACGCCGCCCAAATGTTCACACAAAGAAAAGGCGTAAATTTTATTCTGGCTGTAGTATTGTTGCCACCGCCATGCCATTACGTCGTGAAGACTCTGTGTGTTATCGTTTTGAAGCGCAAACGACTTTGTTTGGGCTTCCAAGAGGACACACGAGAATCAGTGGTTTAAGCCTGTATTACAACCCCGTTCCAGACACTTCACCCAACTATTCCGATGTGTCCACGCATTTATGAGGAACTGTTTCCCTGTAGATTAACTACAATGCCGGCTGTTCTGACTCAAAGACTGTATGTATGTTTTTATATTTAAAGAATTTGCCACTGACGATTCAAATGCAAGTTTTGAGCCGTGTAGAGTAGCGTTTGTTGTTTGTCATTTCTCCAATCACAAATGCATACATGGTTTTATGTTTACGCGGCGCGATGCAATGCGTAAAAATATAGTATAAGTCATTATAATCTGTTATTATGTCCCCACTGGATGCAACAAATGCCTTGTTTATAATGGCTTTTTAAGGTTTGGTTTTGAGTGTCGGGTCGTCCGGACAAGGCATCACAATATGTGAGGGGCGTAACATTTCCGTCTTACGCTTGAGGTATTCAGCCAGTCACAACTCATTGGATAGCTGGCCAATCAGAGCACATCTCGTTTTTCAGACCGATGAGCTTTGAAAAAATCTACGCTTTTTTCTGAAAGGCGGGGCATAGAGGAGAATCAGTAATGTACAGTATGTGGAAAATATGTGTTTTTTTAACCTTAAACCGCATAAACACATTTCTTACACCAAATACACAAAATAATGTTCTTTTTAGCAACATCACATGACCCCTTTAATTGATGCGCACACACACCACTCGCATAGAGATCTGAGCTCACGCTATGCAAAAAGTAACATTCAGAAGCCCATAAACTTGTCAGCGCTGCCACGCGACATTTATTAATCGATACTGAACCGCTTCATTATATTTCTCAGCAACGAGGGGGGTAAAATCGCTGTTTTTAAGTAACTAAACAGCTTCATTGTTTGTAGAGAGACACAGACGCAGGCAATTTACACCTCTCTCTCTCTCTCTCTCTCTCTCAAAATGGCCATATTTGAGAAAAAAATTAGTGGTTTGCATCACTGGATATAGCTGTCGGTCATTTAACATTTCTATCGTAAAACGTATCGTTAAAAGTTGACTAATATTAAATTATTTGCAGCTTCCTCGCTCTGATCGTGCAAATCGTGCTCTGCTTCAGTGAACAGTAAAGCCCGCCTACTTTGATTTGATTGGCTATCTCAATTATTTTTGACATTGACGAGCGCTGTTAGACCGCTGATGTTTTGATCTGAAGTGCCTAGTATGTGCAGCGGTTGCGCGCGCATCCGTAGACTAGTCATTCTCACACTTTAATACTATTTATAGCTCCTAACAGGCTGTGTGACTATGAGACGTTATTACCTCAAAATGTACGTCAGTATGCAGTTTTCCCTATTGCTCACGTGCCAGCGAGTATCCCTCTGCGTGTATTTAGGTGGAAATTCAAGTCAGCTGACTCAGAGTCCATCTTTGTAACATTTCTAGGCAGCTGAATCTCAAACTGTTTGTCAAAGTCATGTTTTAATAACATATTTCATATTGGCAATAAAATCTGACAACACTGGTATCATCAATTTCACAGTATTGCTATCTTTCATCTAATGGCTATTAAACAAACTCAATCAAAAAGGTGATTGGCTCTGATGGTCGCCATGTTAATTTCTCTGATTCATTTCACTTCCAGTGGTCCATCTCCTCCTCCTTACACTGTGACTCTGAATCTGTGACTTAACTAGCCAGTTTATATGAGAATTGACAGGAAGTTGTTTGATTTCTCCCCAAGTTATCATCTTTTTTTAAGCCACAAAAATATAAATTTCTGTTAACAGGTCCAACCTGCGCTGACGCCCACAACCCTTGCGACCCCAATAAATGTCACCCATCATCGCGGTGCCAGGTCCTTCCAGAGGGAGGATACAAATGTGAATGTCCAATGGGACGTGAAGGCAAGCACTGTGAAAAAGGTACAGTACTACATCATAGTAAAAATACAGTAAATTAGCATATCAACTCCCCTAAGGACTGAAATAACTGCTACCCGCTCTTTGTACTTTCAGTATGATTTTTGTCAGTTAATCGATTTGGTCTGCGTGGATATTTCTATAAATATCAAGGGAAAAAGGGCTGAGGTTATGTGTGGTGGGCAAAGTGAATATCTCCGTGGTACCATACTATGGTTTTACCAGTATAATGGAGAGTCCCCCCCCCCCCCCCCCCCCCCAGCAAAATGCTGGGAGGTGATTTGAAATTAGTTGCCCTGAGCAACACTATGCCTGAGTTGCCAGCGTGAAACTGAAAGATCAAGCCACACTGCGTAGGTTGGGGGGATTCTCTCCTATGGTGAGCTGACCCTACCAGGGGAAGATGCTTCGTTCGCTGCCATTTCGAAGCTCAGTAGCACTCTCAACTCTGGGCACTTTTTCTCTCTTCGCCTCAATTAAAATTCCGACATATGTTTTAGACGCAACTTAGAAAGGTGGAAACCAACTGAAAGTTTAGGAACACCCAGTGCGCAGGCAGATTAGACCCCACACTGAGGTAGGGGGTCCGGCGCATAAAATAAACTTGGCCTGAGCCACCTGTTAAATTTAAGGTTCAAATTAGCCCGTGCATATGGGAGCCTACCCCTTTTTTCAGCAGCCTATGGTTTCTGGAAAATATGTTTTCTCCGCCATTCATTTTTTCCATAGGGCTTTTAAACAATTCTATCAATTAAAGCCATCAAACCCCAGAATCAAACAGCTTCAAAGTGAAGCACACATAGATACAACGCCGTTTGATTTGAGGAGGAAAGAACATGATTGGTGGAGGATAATCATTGAGGCAGAATCTAAGTAATGTATTTCTCATGAGGTTCCCGCTGTTTCAACGCACGATTGTTTACACATATAAAGTTTAAATCTGTGCTTTTCAACAAAACATATACGATTGAAACCAACTTGGGCTCACAGTTAGGGTTTTACTTGAAAGTATAGACCGGCCCGATCCTGTCGCGGACCACAACGCCAAAACGAATGTAAGCGACAAGGCGCGGGACAACATTTGATGGGCGAGTGCGGGTGCGGGTGAGAGGAGACCTTGTGTGTGTGCGGGATGCATGAGAATAAAATGATTTGCGGGACTCCCGCAAAATAGAAATTATCTAAACATAAAGTGTCTAAAACATATACATTGTTATTTGTCTGTTGCACAAAAGCAAAAAGAACAACTAATATTAACATTAAAATGATTGACATGCGCAAGCTAAGTATAGTTTCTATTTATAACACGTGTTTAAAGCGTTGCGCAATGTAGCCAATCACAGACTCAGCTGTTGATTTCTGGAACGCAATGGCCAGTCAGAGGTGATTAAGTTAGAATCTACATAACTCCAATCTCAGTGCTGAAATTGCGTGCTCACGAAACCTTTTATTTCAGTGTAGACACTGTGAAAGATTCATTGGGCATATATTTATTGTGTTATAACAGAGCTTTATGAGATCGCTATTAACTGAGATGTCAGCTTTTAGTGATAATAAAGGAAGTGCTGCTCGCATTCTGCCATGCCAAACCATGCACGCAGCAGCCCATGCTTGCTTTTCTGTTAAAAATAACTGATTTGTGAATGTCCATGTTTAGCCTAAATAACAAATATTTAATCGGGAGTGTTTATGCTGGGATGTTGTGGATCTTAGGAGATGTTACAGAACCATTTTATGTAAATTTCTTTGATGTACTGAAAAAAATCTATATAGATTACTTGTATGCGGCGCGGGATCGGGACAAAACCATGAAGTCACGGCGGAGCCGGCCAGTAAGAGATAGTTCTGCGGGCCCGGGCAGGTTCTCGACGTTAAAGGTGTAATTACTGTTTAAAAATTCCCTATGGAGAAAATGACATACTTTTCCTTTGGAACCCGATTGTCACACATTGTAGAGCTTCCAACTCATTTACATCACCATCAAGTCTTTACTGACTGTTAAAAACTTGAAAAACTTCATTTTCATGATTATCATTGCTGCCTGTCTGTATCAGCGATACTATTTCAGTATTTTTATTAACAATATGATGGGCGGGCCAGTTTCATCATTCACAAGGTACCCCAGGCTTGCAGTAGGCCTATGTCATTGCACACACATTCAAGCACCTGTTCAACCCAGAACTATCAAATGAGAGGGGCCAGAGAGTCACCTTTTCGTCTAAGAAAGTCTCCATTAGCGAGTGATTAAAATAAATTGAGGTGAACCAGAATCAATGAGTTGAGCACATCCATCAGACGGAGTGTTTTTTTTTATCGCTTGAATCAATGAGATTAGTAATTCTATCAGTCAGCTGCACATCATGATTAATGGGGAGTCAGTCAGGCAAAGTGTCCAGGGAGAGTGGCTCTCTCAGATAAGAGACTGTCCAGCACTGTTTGGCTTTTCTGAAATGACTAAGTCAGTAACAGGAGAGCGCTCCCTTCTGGGCGAGGTTAGAAGGTAAAATACATGCAGCATGCTGAAAGAAGGAAATAGTTAATAAGTCATCTGGTCTAGGCTAGGAACACTTGCTCGAGGATTTACATTTGTCACTGAAGCACTGCTGACCTAAAGATAATTACAAGAGAATAGCTTAAAGGGTATGAAACGCTTAGGTCGATGGATTTAGCCCAGAGCGCCCTTGGAATTAAAGATTATTTGATGTCAGTGAATTTGTTAAAAAAAACATTGCGTCGGAAGGTGTGGAAGGTGATAAAATATATAATGTCTAAATAATAAATAGCGTAATTTTAAAAAATAAAATATAGTCAGTAAGAAAAAATTACAATATATTTGTCTTTACAAAAGGGTCAGCTGTACATACGTTCTTTTCTACTTTTGTTGTGCAAAGTGGTAATGGGTTTTTAGTATAAAAGAAGAGATTTGTAGTTTAATGGAATATTTCAAAAACTATTAAAAGAGAATTGTTTCTTGTCATAATTACCAACAACAGGCCTGTCCTGTGGCTATTGAATGTTGCCACACTCCCTAAGCTGCTACTTTCGCAGTGCAGAAAAATAGAGGGACCACTCCATCTGTCACTTTGGCTCAGTATTGCGACTTCATACACTTCCTTTGTGTGTCTGCAAGTGTTGTGTCTTCGTACATGTAAGTTGACCGCTGTGTTACACAATAGCGAATTAGCTTTTTAATCTCATTCTACCATCCCATACGATCAATGGCAGCTCATTTACCTTATTGTAATTACTACGGGTCATGCTGGGCGGACGTGGCAGATGCTAATTGGGCATGGATAGTGATCTAGAGGGTGGGGAGGGGAAGGGGAGGAGGAAGAGGAAAGAGTATGTGGTGATCGTGTTAAGCTATATAATTCACTGTCTGGCTCATAACTGAAGGACTCTCAACCCATTTGTTTATCATACTAGACTTTTGTCATATTTTCCAAGTGTCGACAGGGGGTGCTTTCATTCCTTATTTAACGTTGAGAGCTCTTTCCTGGAGCTGCATGAGGCCTCACTCTACGCCCAGATTGAAGGTATTAACGTTACATATTGGCTATTGTTTTTGTTGCTTATTTATCTGATCCAAAGAAATCCTTGTGATATGAGTGGGGTGGGGGTCCTTCTGAATGAGCAGAGTCGCCGCTGCTGCTTTGATTTATATTTAGCTCCGTGACATGTTTTACAATTCAATTGCTTTTTATTAAGAGAAAAGGAGGAATGTGTTTGATATGAACTGAAAGGTCGTTGGCATATTATAATACAATAAATTAAGGTGGTAATAATTATAATCCAATAAAAATAATACAATAATAATGGTGATGATAATCATACAATAAATACACATATTTTGTGTACTGGTTACTGCTAATGTTTTTTTGTGTGTTTCTAATGACCATTATTCAAAAAATACTTTGTAAACACCACTTGTTTAATTAGGCTTTATCTCACTCCGATTATTTCACGTTTGAAGTCATTTCAAGTTCATTTAGATTTCGGACATGTTGGATTGAGAAATTATGTTCAGTTGTTTGAGCTGTTAATTCAGTAATTAGTCCATCTGTTTCCACAAATTTTGATGCATATTTGCTAGCTAAATGCAAACATTGTTTCTCACATTACTGTTGCCTGTATCAAGGAAGAAAAACTCTTTTATGTATCTAATTGAACTATACTTATTCGTTCATAGGCAAAAGTTCAGCATGACTGTGGTTCTGTTGGCCAATGACTCCAAAGGCATGATCTTCTACAACGGTCAAAAGACAGACGGCAAAGGAGATTTCATCTCTCTCTCCTTGAATGATGGTATCCTAGAGTTTCGATATGATCTAGGCAAAGGGCCAGCTGTCATTAGGTAAACAGCACTCTCTATAGTTATATTCAAATGCAGTTCAATTCAAATAACTCCGCTGTGTTGTGTTCAGTTACTCTTTCAATTATCTAACTGTAGCTTTTGGGTTTATTTTCATATTGCTATTAAGAGGGGCAAATAAACATTTTTCCCATCTTTTTGCTTGTGTGTACCACAGGAGTAAAGAAAAAATCAAGCTGAACGAATGGAACACAGTGAATCTGGAGAGGGCCAGCAGAAAAGGAGAGATCAGCATTAACGGCAAAGACCCTGTCAGAGGAGAGGCGCCGGTATGAGAACCCTCTTATGCTTATGCTGCCCTATAAAGGCCACAAACATCACACTTCTTTACAAGAACAAGTCAAACTAGCTGTTCCGTCCCTTGCCAAAATGTACTGCGGTGGTACTTTGATATACAGTGGAGTCCAAAAGCACAAATAGTTTTTGGGATTGGTGGAACACATTTTTCTGAAAGTGAAGTAATGATTTCAGAGTTGACCACTAGTATCAAATATCACTAATCAAGATAATATGGAAATGACCGTGCTACTGTGACCTGCCAGCGAAAGGGGGGGAAAAAAGGGAGAGAAGAGGAAAAAAAAAAGGGACAGTCAGATGTACTTCCGTTGAAGCTCAAGATTCTCATTGAATCATCATGAAGAACTTGCTCCTTAAATGTTTTCTACAAACTTGTAGAGTTGTTGTTCTGCTCCAGTGCTGCTGTCATTAAAGCAAAAGAGAGAGTTATTCTAAAATGTGACGTTTTGACTCAACTTTTTACTCAAATTGTTTGGCTGACAGTGTCAGCTGTGATAAAAAATAATAATTATTAAATTAAGATATACAAGCATTTAAAAAAAAAAAAAACTTTTAGACCCCACTATACAACATGGTATTGAATGATTACCATATTCACATACCATGATATTGACATTTCAGATAATACTATGGTATCATTATGGTACATTTCAAAGAAACCAAAGAAACCATGATATTACCATGATTGACCAGAAAGTCATGCTTTGTTTGCATTCTTTAAAGTTTAGTTTGCTGCTTTTTACGCAGGGTCTGGGGTGCATGTGTGGGAAGCTTTCGAAACTTCCCACTTTTATGCCTCGTACTTGTGGTCTTTTGTCTGTGCCCTCCATTTGCTTTTAATTGCCATGTGGAAATGACTGTCTGTTGTGCTATGAATTCACACCCACTCAGATCAATCCCAGCAGCCTCTGCCTGAGCTCGTGTCAAACCCGTAGTACGACAGCAGAACAATCGGACCGCTCTCATACACAAATCGAGGCCATGTAATAATCTCGAAACTCTCTCATCCTCCAGTTATTCTAAATAGTGTAATTTGTGATTAGCTTGATGTAGTCTTACGCGTAGGCACTTAAGTGTGCCTTATTTCGTCATTAAACCTTCCTACGTATGATAATTGTGTTTCATTTCAGCAGTAGAGGCAAGCAAATCTTATTAAAGCGAGAGCGTGAGAGGATGAGAGAAGGAAAAAATGTGAAGAAACCAGAAGGGTCTTGTTCCAAAGGGGCCGTCTGCAGCGAAACCCCCGAGATAAATGCTTTGATGGCCTCAGCTGTTCCACTGAACAGACTCTAACTACACTGCCATATCATAAAGCAATATAAATAATGCGGGTGCAGTAGTGTAATACATAGCGCAACTTTAATGCCATTTCTGATTTACTCTGAACATTTGTTTCTGAGGCACTGTACACACATATATTTATTTCCTTGCGACCTGCATGCTAAGTGTCTTGCTTGAGCTACGCGTGTGAATATTTTATTCCTCAGGCTTACAGTTTACTGCATGGGTTCTGTTCTGTGTGTACTGACATCCTCTGTTTTCTACACTGGTAACATTTTTTTTCTTCCTTCCCCTGTGCTCTTTTTGTGTGCTGTCTGGATATAAGAAATCACGCAAGGTAATGACTGAAGTCTGAAATGGCTTTCTAGAATCAGCATCCTCATTCCCACCAAAAGCAACTGTCCATTTCAGCTTCATTGTTCATTAGCCAAGATCTGGTAGAGGATCAAACGAAACGAAGGGGAGGGGTTTTTTTTCTTCTCTTCAAACCATTCCATATGCTGAAATGAGCGAGGCAGAGAGAGATTTGGCTTTCCCCTCAGACCAGCTGGTATGGGGGCGACGAAGGAGAGAGTTATCATTTGACCACCATTGTTTCATCACCCCTCCAACAACAATGAAATGTCTTCATTAGTCTCGCGTGGGAGGGCCATTAAACCGCCTCACTGTGGATGTAGACTGCGAAAGAAATGCTGCTGGCGTGGGAGAGAAAGGGAGTGTTATCACGAGAAGAAAGAGATGTGAGAGGAAGAGCGCGTGGTACAGAGCTAATGGTTTGTTTTCTGTTGTTTGCCATATTGTTAAGGTTTGGGGTAAGGGCCCTTCCCGGGATGTCGTACTTTTTTTGTTGTTGTTGTTTGTTTGTTTGTTTGTTTGTTTGAGGTAGTACCAATGACAGTCTTGGCTCACTTCCTGCCCTAGGCAACATAAGACATGGCCAAAGAGAAAGACATTCTATAAATAAGTGCGAGACATGATAGCCTAGTGGTAGAGTTTCTTTTTAGAATCCGAGGGATTTCAGATGTTCAGATGTGTAACTTTTGAACCCAAAACTTTTTAAACTTTTGGGATAAGTCTCATGTTTTCACCAATGCATTTATTGATGAAAAAAGGCAGTAAAACACGTATGTTGTAAAATTTATTATAATTTAAAATAACTCTATTCTGATACTATTTGAATATATTATTATCTATATTTTCAATATATATCTATATATAATATATATAATATATGTTCGTACATTATAAATGTCTTTCTGTCACTACATTTTTATATTTAGTATTAATGATATAACTATTGGTTTTATTTTATTTTATTTATTGCAAGGAAAACTTCGAACCCGACCGACTAGTGTGATATTACTTGTGATCAACTTGAAATATATCTTTTCAGTTAAAGCATATCTGCACAAGGTGCAGCTCTTTTGAACTGCCGCATTTCTACCAATAGATTTTATTTTGTTTTTAATTTTTGTGATGCCTACAACAGTCGTGCAGCTTATCGAAGATACAAATTTTTCTTGGAAATTGCATACATATTCTTGGCTTTGAAATCGGAGGGGGCACGTGCCAGTTTGAGTGGGCATGATGCTTCTAGGACCCTTGGGGAAACTATCTAAATAACACTGACAGTTAGCTATTCACTTCACCTGCTCAATCTCAGTCTCAGCTCGTGTTGGCAGAGAACGAGAGAGTGAAAATATCTCTCCCAGCCTGTGGCTGTCGGTGCATTGCAGCTTTGTGTCAAGACTTCTCGTTGCACACATCTCTGACCACATGAAACAGCAGCTGGGTGAAAACATTCCTGGCTATTCTGTCTTGGCCCAACCACATGCTTGGACTGGCCTCCAGGTCCATAGCCAGAGCTTTTCAAGCCTTCGCCTGTATCCGTACTTAGCTATTCTTCTTTTTATATCTCTAGAATGAGAGCTGGACCACACATCAGAAATTGGCATTGCTGTTGATGTCCCATCTTTTTTTCCCTGGCAATTAACTTGCCTTTCCCCCAAGGCAATTATTGGCCTACATAAAATAAAGATTTTTAATTCTTTTCAAGTAGAGCCTCATGCAGAAAAATCCCACTGTAACTAAAGCGATTTTCACACAGGTTGAAGAAACGCTCATTTCATGGTCATCTGCATTGTAAGCTATACACCAATTAGAGTTTACAACTCAAGATTTTAAAGGTCCGAGGAACAATCAGGCATCCATTACTCTCTTTCATTAAAAAACCATCCATATCAATCGTCCTCATTTCAATCGCTTCAATTTTCTCTCTCACTTTTTTTCTACCTCTTTTCCTCCTGTCTAATTTGTTAGATTCAGAGTCATTTACCATTCAGAGAACTGAGCTTAAATCAATTATGGTTTTGTAATACAACACTTACACTGATGTGGATAAGGATTAGGTGTAAAAGTTGAATCAATAAGCCTGCTGATGTACAGAAAACATCCACTCTTCTACTGATTTTACTGCAGTTGCTCTACTAGATGACCCATAAAAATGTATAGCCATTTTATTTGCATTAAAGGATGTGACTTTTATTACGTTTGAAGAGTGAATAGAGGACGAGGAACAGTTCATGTGGTTTCTCACACTCATTTTTGTACTCTCCAGAATCAGCACACAGATCTTAATCTGAAGGAGTCGCTCTTTGTGGGCGGAGCCCCAGATTTCCGCAAAGTAGCCAGAGCTGCTGCGATTAAAGATGGCTTCAAAGGGGCCATTCAGAAGGTGAGAGCTATTACAGATGCATTAAAGACATGAATTTCCATTTGCATCCCATTTTACTTCCATCAGTTGATGTATGTTTAGAGTGAAACAGGATATTCAGTGAGAATAAACCTGAATTTACCCACTGGGAATTAAATGGATAGTAAAAAATTGATGTTACTTACAAGAATGAAGCCAGATCTAAATGTGATTTGCTAAAACACCCCCTAAATAGCTGTTTGGCTATTGGTTAACATTGTCCAATGGCCTGTACGGCCTTAATAACATCAGAAAAGCAAAGTTGTTTCAGAAGAAGCACAACTTAGTATATTTGGACACAAAATTGCAAAGAGAACACACTTTTTTAATGTTTTCTACTTTAAAATAACACGTACTAATGAATCCTCCAAAGTAAGACCAGGAACATGCATTAAAAAAGGAAATAGTTTTGACATCAGAAAATAGTTCCAACTGTTTTTGAAAATAATTTTGGTTTTAAACATCTATCTTCGTAGATTACTCTGATGGGAATTCCAATCCTGAAAGCTGATAACGCACTTCACTCCAGTGATGTGTCCATGTATCCCTACCACCCCTGCTACAAAGATGTTTGTGAGAACGGAGGCCGCTGCAACCCCCTGTTGGACAGCTACGAGTGCGTCTGCCTCCACGGATTCGCTGGACAGCACTGCCAGGATGGTAAGTGCCTTATTTCATCACTATTTTTAATGCAAAATCGTATTACCCTGTACAGCCTCTCCTCCAACTCCCTCACACTCCTTTAAGGCAAGATTTGCATACGTCTTTTGAATACATCAACACACAACTTACTTAAAAGAAAATGCTCATGGCGGTTTTAGCCACTCATATGCTCCATATGTAGATTTAGCTAAATCCACACCTCCAAACTTTCACAAATAATACCAGCCATCGTCCTTGTTCGATTTGTATGCTTATCACAAACACACATTGGAACAGTTGCAAGAAACCCAAGAACTTTGCTCACCTCATTCGACATCAGGATAGGGCAATGGAGGGTCCTACATGATTGTATCTTACCTTATTACCCCCACAAAAGCATGGACGCATGAAATATATCAACCACGCTTGCACTTATTGTTGTGAATTAACAGCTGGCGTGGTGTCTACCAGCAATCATGAGGGGAAAAGGTCACTCTGTCTTCTTTCCTCCCTTCCAGCAATATTCGAGAAATCTGCTGGGGACACCGAGGCCATTGCATTCGATGGTCATACATTCATTGAATATCACAACGGAGTCACCAAGAGGTAATGTCAATGGCCTCCCCAATGATCACGATCCGCCCTGAGCATCCCATCCCATCTCTATATTAGCAGTCAATGAGGGGTGATGACAAGCTAGATTACTCCGGCCCCATTTAAGGTCCAACGTGCTTCCTCGTTTTAGCTAATGGTTTGATCTCATCAATT
>JADLZN010006413.1:0-35710 GCA_018155175.1 Sinocyclocheilus anophthalmus | reverse complement strand
GGCCCTGCCTGTGTGTGTATCCTAGGAGCACATCACGAAGAGAGAACTCGGGAACCTGGGGTAGATGCCAGGCATAGGTTATAAAAGCGGACAAAAGTGTCCGGAGAGGACCAGCCCGCCACAGCACAAATATCCTGCAAGGCCACACCCAAGCTGAAAGCCTTGGAAGCCGCCATACTCCTGGTCGAGTGCGCTCTGACCACCATAGGTGATGGGAGGAATGAGGCCGGAGGACTCGTAGGCTAGTGAGATGGCTTCGACCACCCACCTACCCGTAGTCTGATTGGTCGCCGGAAATCCCTTCTTTGGACCAAAACAAACAAAAAACTGATCTGCCTTACGCCACAGGGCAGCTCTATGTGCGTAAGCGTCCAGTGCTCGAACTAGACAGAGCAGATTAAGCCTTTCTTGGACTACTTTCTGGAATGGAGGAGGACAGAATGCCTGAAGTACTATGGGCACCTTGGTGCGCTGTACCGGCCTCAGCATCAGGGTGCCACGGAGGAAACGAGTGGGCAGCAGGTGGAATCTGGTGTCTCGCGGGTTGCTTCCAAATGATGGGAAACACCCAGAAGGGTGTTTTTGGTAAGTCAACAGGCCATAACGAGGAGACCGCCACGTATACCTGTCAGAGTGGAGGGAAGAAGATAAACCCTCGGGAGAACGCTCGCAGAAACTCCAGAAACTGTACCAATTGGGCAGCAAAGCTGGACTGGGTCCGGTAGTCGCTGTCCGCACCATGAAGCGACAAGTTTCCACTTCAAGGCGTACTGTTTCATAGTGGCGGGAGCTCTGGACTGGAGTATAGTCTCAACAACTCAGTTGAGAGACCAGATGCTAGGAACTGTGCCCCCCTCAGGGGCCATGCCCACAGCTTCCATAACCCCGCCGATTGATGTAGGAGACCACCGATGTGTTGTCTGTGCGGACAAACACATGATGCCCCCTTAGGTCTGGAAGGAAGTGTGTCAGAGCTCGAAACACGGCCATCATTTCCCGGCAGTTGATGTGCCAAAAAAGATGATGGCCTTCACACAGACCCTGAGCGGTCCACTCATGACCGCTCCCCAGCCCGTAAGAGAGACATCCGTCGTTAGCCTTACGCGACGACAAAGAGCCCCTAACATCGGGCCTTGAACCAAGAAACAACGTTTCTTCCACATGTCTAAGGCAAGTAAGCATCGCCGCGTGACCTTGATCATGCAACGCGGATTCCCCTCGGGGGGGAGGAAATCTTTGGTTCTGAGGACACCACTGCGAAGTGAGCTTCAGGACAGCAGGCCAAAAGGGATACGTGGACGCCGCTACTTGCCATCAGGCCCAACAAGCCTCAGAAACTGTTTGACAGTGATGTGCCTGGCCTTCTCTTAACCTCGTGACTGTCGTGAGGAATGACTCGATTCGAGCAGGAGACAGACGTGCATCGAGGTTGAGTAACACAACAGCCTAAAATAAGTGGTTCTCTGTAGTGGAGAAAGAACACTCTTCTTGGTGTTTTAGTCTTAACCCCAGCTCTCTCGTATGGGTGAGGACGACATCTCGATGCCGAGCCGCTATCTGCTCCGATTGAGCTAGTATTAATCAATTGTCGATATAATTGAGTATGCGGATGCCCTGGAGTCGCAGTGGAGCCAGAGCAGCATCCACACACTTTGTGAAAGTGTGGGGTGAGAGTGACAGGCCGAGGGGAAGAACTCTATATTGGTATGCTTAACCCCCGAAAGCAAACCTCAGGAACTACCAGTGTTGAGGAAGGATGGAAACATAGAAATAAGCATATTTGAGATCTATCCTAACAAACCAGTCCTCGGACTGGATCAGAGATACTATCTGCTTGATAGTGAGCACCTTGAACCGAAGCCGTTTGATAGCGCAGTTCAGAAGACGGAGATCTAAGATCGGACGCAACCCCCCCATCCTTCTTCGGAACGATGAAGTAACGGCTGTAGAACAAGGACGCTCTCTCGAGATGAGAGGGATGGAACCAAGTTTCTATGGCCTCCTTTCTCAAGAGATTGTTTACTTCTTGTTCCATTACCAGAGCCTGTTTGGGGCCCACTAGTGTGGGATGACCCCGTTGAAACGAGGTGGATGAGAACCGAACTGTATTCTGTAACCTTTTTCTACAATCTGCAGGACCCATTTTGAGCTATTTGGTAGAAGTTTCCACGCTACCAAAAAATCTACAAAGGGAACCAGCCTCTCGAGGCTGGCCTTTGGTATTATTAGAGGAGCCAGTTCGGTGCCCTGAAGCGGATGACCGGCAGGGAACGACTGACCTGACTGCTGTAGCACCCTTACTTGAGGGGGCGAGCTCTCCCGTGCCGTTACGTTGCTGGGCGGCAGCTGGGAATTCACTCGTCTGAGCTCACTGAGCCCTGAAAAACTGAGGTGGCAGGGATATCAATGAACCTCCATGAGGGCACTGAGGGAAAAACCGACCCGACTGCTGTAGCACCCTAAATTGAGGGGGCGAGCTCTCCCGTGCCGTAACGTTGCCGGGCGGCAGTGGGATTTCATCGTCGGAGAGCTCACTGAGCCATGAAGGCAACGAGCCGGCGGCGCAACCCCCATACTTCTTCGGAGCGATGAAGTAACGGCTGTTGAACCCGGACGCTCTCTCGAGAGGAGGAAAACATTCTATGGCCCCCTTCCTCAAGAGATTATCTACTTCTTGTTCCATTACCAGAACCTGCTCGGGCCCCACTAGTGTGGGGATGACCCCTCGTTGAAAATGAGGCGGACGAGAACCGAACTGGATTATGTAACCTTTCTCTACAATATGCAGGACCCATTTTGAGGTTTTTGGTAGAAGTTTCCACGCTACCAGAAATCTACTAAGGGAACCAGCCTCTCAATGCTGGCCTCTGGTATTATTAGAGGAGCCACTTCGGTGCCCTGAAGCGGATGACCGGAAGGGAACGACCGACCTGACTGCTGTAGCAACCTCACTTGACGGGAGCGGAGCTACTCCCGTGCCGTACGTTGCGGGGCGGCAGCGGGGAATTCGCTCGTCGGAGCTCACTGAGCCCTAAAGCACCAAGGTGGCAGGGGTATCAATGAACATCCATGAGGGCACTGAGGGAACAACCGACCCGACTGCTGTGGCACCCTCACTTGAGGGGCCGAGCTCTCCCGTGCCGTACCGTTGCAAGGCGGCAGCTGGGATTTTCGCTCGTCAGAGCTCACTGAGCCCTCAAGCACCGAGGTGGCAGGGGTATCAATAAACCCCCATGAGGGCACTGATAGGAACAACAACCGACCTGACTGCTGTAGCACCCTTACTTGAGGGTGCGAGCTCTCCCGTGCCGTACCATTGTCGGGCAGCAGCTGGGATTTTCGCTCGTCGAGCTCACTGAGCCCTGAAGCACCAAGGTGGCAGGGGTATCAATTAACCTCCGTGAGGGCACTGAGGGAGGATTGGGCACCGTATAAGAGGTGTATACTTTCATCGCAGGTGGGCTGCCCGCAGGGACCTGACAATGGTAGGACCATTTTGACGAGGTCCTCTTAGACAAATAACGGTACACAGATCCGTTTTCGGTCTATAAGACCACAACTGAGAGCATCGCCCCGACCCCAGATCTTTCTGTGGAGGGGTGCGGGTTCTAACGCTCTGTTTTTGAGACTGGCGATACGAGGAGCTTTATGGCTTGGGCTGCTGCTCGCTCAGCAGCCCCACCCCTGAGCAGGTCAGCCTGGTATGCTTGTAACCCCGCCATGGTGTGCAAACATGCGCCAACCTGACCTACCGCCATATAAGCTTTCACAACCAGACTCGATGTAAGCCTAACGGGGCTGGTGGGAAGCTTCGGGGCCTTCAGAGACGATGCTGAGGATGGGGAAAGATAGCTCCCGAGCGTCTGGTCCACCATTGGCATCGCCCCATATCCCTTATCATTCAGCCCTACGATGTTCTTTGAATTAATTCGAGACTGTGGGGCTGAAATAGGTGCTGAGTACGGTTATCCACGATTTGGCACCTCAGCATGGGAGGGATCTGGGCGGAAAACGGGAAGGGCCACCCGTTACGTTGTGAAGGATGTGATCTGGGTCCGAACATGCTCGTCTAATTATTTTTAGAACGAGCGTCCTGTTTCTAAGCTGGCCAAACGATATTTTATTTTGGAATGCACGAAACACACCCCATAATCACAAGCACAAACCTCATACGCTGAGGGAATGTGGTGGCAGAGGTCCACAGTCTCCTCTTGTACGCGACACTCGTCACATCCACCGTCGGCATATATCTCTCTCGCGGGGGAGGGGGGCAGACGCGGGGGCGCGCGCCGCGACGAGAAGAGAGACGCGGGAGCTAGCGGGTGAGGACACGAGGGGAAAAGGACGGCCCTCTCGGATCCCTCCGCTAAAATCCACCGCGATACCCACGAAACAGTCTGCACTGTGCCTCGGAAAAAGCGGGACCGCTGCCAGCGGGAATCGCGAGCCTGCCGCTGTCATTCAAACGCAGCCAGGCTGACGCCCCAGAGCGGAGCTACCCTCTGCGCCACAGCGAGCGGAGCCGCAGTGAGACAAATCAGCCTGTTCGAGAGCTGGAACGTTGCATGCTCCCCCGGCCCCCAAACAAACAAAAAACCACAAATGGGGGGATGCCAGCCGCAAGATAGCGTGGGCAGGGAGAAAGAAACCAGCGGTTTGTAATGCCGTTCGCTCCGCCCATAGACTTTCTTCCATGTTTTTAGAGATGAGTGTTGTGCGGGACAAACAACCAGTAAAAGACAGAAAATACACAGAGCGCTAGAAGGAGCAGAAAGCTGGTTTGCGCCCGGCCGGTTGTGCTTTTATGCTTTCTGGTGCTTACTTCACCCTGCTCGTGACGTCTCGCTGGGCCATTGGACGGATTTGACACGTGCTTCAAAACGCGGTCACGCAAGAGCGTTCCCAAAGCGACTCGACGCAGCACGAGTTCCTGAAGGGGAAACTGTTTTTGTTAGCTAATAACACAGAGGACGGCGGGGAGGCTATGAGACCGGAAGCCAGACCCATATAAATTACAAATGGCCGCGCCCATTTTTACGACAAGAAAAAAGTGGTTGAATAAATGTTTAAAAACGCGTCCATAAGCCTAGTGGCAAAGAAATGAATTTTGAATTTTCATTCATACACAGGTGGGCGGGGGCATATGCTAATGTTTCATGTGAAATCAACATGTAAACCGGCTGGATTGTTTTTTATTAAAAAAATCGGTTTTCCATACTTTATACACGGTGGCACTCCAGATTAAACTTGCAGGATGTTTTCATTTCATTTTCTGAGAGCCCCCCCCCCCGTGTTACCCGCTGCAATGAAAGATCATTTTCAAAATAAATAATAGGGGACGTTAATGAAACGAGGTTCACAACTTAAAAACTTTATCTTAGAACCAACCGGGACCACTGTGTGATATAATGTTGCATGTGAAGTGAAACATACCTCTCCATTTGGCCATGTGAAGACACCAATGCCATGCTTCAGGTTATTCACGAAATCCCCCTCATATTTACATCCATCCGGCCATTCCTGAATCCCATGTCCATTTCTTTTATTAAAACTATCCCTTCCCCACATTACTGTTTATCCTTCTTATTCGGTTAATATCATAAACTCTTATTTACACAGTCAGAGCGCGGCTTCTAAGTGCGCTAGGAAATACACTTTATTGTTTAACTTCGGGTGGTTACCATGACGACGCGAGTCTCGTCGTAAATTGTTGCGTCCAGGCATCTGTCAGGCGAAAATAAAGTCTTCATTAATAACTTGTATAACTGGTACTCCAGATGGTCTATTCATGACTAAATATACATGACAAAGGCTGGCGACCCGCTTCAAATAAACACGTGTCTCTCGTTGGTTTGTTTTTGTTTCAAGTGGCCTGCTGTAGTAACGTTACTTAAACACCGCGCAACTAAGCAACCGCGACGACCTAGGAGCACGCGCTAGCTGCTCTTTCTCGCTCTCTCTCACACACATCCATATCTGATAATAATATCTGTTTAAATAACTTACTACATAATTAATCTGTGTTTTCTTGACTTCTTTGACGGCTGTCAGATATGCAGCAAAGCAGCTCGAGCGCAAATACGACACATGATACGCGCCAGGTTATACATTACAAGTGGCTGAACACACCTGAGTGGCCTTACAGCGAGATCTAATTAAGAATCAAGGATCTTCTGAGACTATCGGATAAAGATTTTTTTTAAGTTGGTTTGGTGGTTTTAGGTCCATTTTGATGGTTTTAGTGGGATTTTGGGTGCTTGTTACCAGCTAAATCACCTGAAAACCAGCCTGGAAGACCAACTAAACCATCATAAACCAGCTTAAACCAGCTACATGATGGAATGTAAATATTTGTAATAAATGTTGTATTTTCCCCATTAATTGTGTGCCGCTTAGTGCTAATTATTGTGGGAATGTTCTCAAATAAACATAAAAAACATTCCTATTTCAATACAACCAATAGTATAATAAAATATACAATCAAAGCCTAAAATAATCATATATATATAGTGCATAAATCTATTAAAATATTTAATATAATTAAAGGCTAATCAACACAATTCTAAGTGTGCTACACACGAGTGGCTGGGCAAACCACCTGTAGTAACACACTCTCCTCTATGCACACTAGACACTTTTATAAAACTCCCCAGTTACAAGGACTTAACAAAGACCTAACAATGTTTACTTGGAGAAGGCACCACAAATCATATTCACATTTGCTTCGTAACCCCTTAAATACTCTTGCACAATATAATGTAGTCATTATGTAAAGTTGTAGTCTGTTTTAGTACTTGTATAGTCTGTTTTAGATTATGTGTATGTATAGTCAATTATTTATAATACACCAGGGCTCTCAAGTTATAGCAAAAGTTTGGAGTGAGATTAGGGGAGGGGTCACAAAAAGGGGAGGAGCCATTAAAATATTTGCAGCACCCAATTCTCTCAAGTTTTCGCTAGCAGTTCAATTTTACCTATTGTTCATAACTGACCTGAACAAATAGAAATGATCACAACTGGTAAATCTGCTAAAAAGCAGAAAAATCCATCCAAATAAAATAAATAGGTTTATGTATTTCAAAAATGCAAATGTATCAAAAATAAAAATAAATTTGGCCACAAACTAGCCAACTGAAGAGCAGTGCTCAATGTACATACTGTACACATAAAGTATAGATAAAGAGGGAGAGCACATTTCAGCTTATGAATGTTTTTTGTTGCATATTTTCATGTCTTGATGACAGGGGTAGGGGGCTCCCACTGAAAGCACTGTGGCTCAGGGCCAGCCATTTCACCGTCATGATGGATGATAGTGATTTGTCCAGAGCCAAACTGTTCCTACTTTTGGTTTTGTTCAAACCCACCATGAAGAACACTCTCTCTGCATCTGCATTCGAGTGGGGAAGCCACAGTGCTTTAAGTGAGTAGCAGGACTAGTTATCCCTTATTTCTCAGCTTGAGAAATACAAGGAGTGGCATGAGAGCGTGTGACCGGGTTGAAATGCGTGTGTCTCACGGTGAATGCGTAAGACTTGAGAGCCCTGATGCACTATAGTTAGATTACCGCTTTCAGTAAGTTAGCAATGTATAGTCTTAAAAAATTGTTTATGTCTAGAGTGTATGTTTATATTATGTTACTAATGTAGCACCTGAGGCCGGCAAGACACGGTGACTTCCATCCACTGTGTGTCAAACATTAGGGACTGACCAATTTAGTCAAGTCAAGTCACCTTTTATTTATATAGTGCTTTGAACAATACAGATTGTGTCAAAGCAGCCTTACAGTATCAAAAACATAGAAAAGGTTATATCCCAATGCCCCCCCCAACGTGGACAATAGTAAACACTCAATTTTTCAGTTAAAGGCAGTTCATCGTTGAATTCAGTGATGTCATCATTCAGCTCAGTTCAGTTTAAATAGTATCTTTGCAATTATTTGCAATCAAGTCAATGATATCGCTGGAGATTAAGTGTCCCCAACTAAGCAAGCCCGAGGCGACAGCAGCAAGGAACCAAAAATCCATCAGTGACAGAAATGGAGAAAAAAACTTGGGAGAAACCAGGCTCAGTCTGGGGGCCAGTTCTTCTCTGGCCAGACAAACCAGCTGGTTGTTCCATGCTGCAGCAAAGTCAGATTGTGCAGAGGACTCAGCTGGTTTCTGTGGTCTTGTCCTGATGGCCGTCTAGGTGACAAGGTCTTCACTGGGGATCTGCCTCTGGGGCTCATCTAGTTGTCCTGGTCCTGACATTCAGGGCTGTAGAAGTCCGTCCTCAGGTGAAAAAGCCCACGTGTTCTGACAAACACAAGCAAATACTTGTTTGAGGTCTATTGAGGTGCTTTTCAAAGGGGGTTTTCGTCACTCTTACCAGCGAATCAAAACTGAAGACCAAGCCTGGAGACCAGCTAAACGACAAAAACCAGCTCAACCTGCAAAATGCGAACAGCATCATGCACCCAGAATTTACTGGTAAAATAACATGTTTAACTTCGTGTATCACCTGGAATTTATTTGACCAACTTGCAGTAAAAAAGCTAAATATTTACAAGGGTTTTTTTTCATTCTGATATGTTAAGAGCCAGATCCGGAAGTATCATCCCCGGCAGTATATTCAAATTCATGCCACAGGCAACACACGCATGTCATATTAGGTATAAAATATTTTGGCCATGTCCAACAGGTTTTTTCAAGAGACAAACCTCCTGTTCAGAATGGGTTGGGTCTCAGAAACTTGAATGCAGCATAGCGTGAAAAAAAGAACATCCAACAAATGAGACTAATGTTGTCCGTTTATCACATGACACTAAAAATTGCTCTGAGTTAAAAACAACAATCTTTAGTGTTTTTATCTAGGAACCAGGTGCAAAAGGAGGTTGGATTTCAAGTACTCCCAATGGTATGTCATTATGGTGCAGTCGGAATACCCCATCCGACGACGATGGGCCTTCAAATGGGTATGTTTCATGGTAATTTCACTGACTAGTCATTTTCCTCAGTAGTGTAGGGTCACGTTACTACCTCCAAAGCAAGAAAAAGTGATTTTCCTGACAGGTAGTGATTCTTGAGACCATCTCTCATACATGTGCTGCTTGAGCGGTTCTTTTAGCTTTTTCTTCTTTGCGCCCAGGCCCCATGACCACGGTTTCCTGTTGTGTTTTTTGTAGTTGGTACGCCTTCGACAAGTGGTGTGGTGGGATTTGATGTCCTGTCCAGCGCTTTAACGGCATCAACACCTTCAATCTGTCAGCCCTCTGCCCGGTGGCTTGCGGGTGATTGGCAAGCATGACATTACCCTCACCACACCCTCCCACCGCACCCGATCCCCGGCAGACGGGCGCGGTATTAAAACTGTGGTGGCATGTCGCAGTGGTGGTGGGGATTTTGTAAATATGTTCTTAGGCTTTGGAATGCGGCTTTGTGTGGATGCAGCCGGCAAAAATAAAAAAACCATTAGTTAGTTTTTAACAACCTGTTTCGTAATTAACAATGATTTTATAAATCACAAAAATGTCTCTTTATAACTGAATAGTTCACACAGAATTATCCCCGATGTAGATAGTTTGTGACATGACCAGATTTGGAAATTTAGCAACATCACTTGTCATCCATGGATCTCTGACAGTGAATGGGTGCCATCAGAATGAGAGTTTCTTACAAACATGCAGATTTTCACAAAACATTAATTGATGGACTGCGGTTGTGTGGATTACTAGTGGATTATTGTGATGCTTTTATCAGATGTTTGAACTCTCATTCTGACGGCACCCATTCACCTGCAGAGGATCCATTGGTGAGCAAGTGAGGAAAATGGCTAAAAATTTTTACAAATCTTTATGAGGAAGAACCAAAACTTATTTAAATCTCGAAAGGCCTGAGTGGTGAGTACCATTTTTCATTTCATTTTTCAAGAAAAATCTATATAATGTTGAATGTAAATATTGCTTATATAATCTAGTGCTGTGTAATACCGTGCTCTGTAAGATTCAAAACGAGCTCATTCTGTTCCAAGCTGGGATACTAGTCTCGCGAGGGACTGTAGGTGGCTGCGTAAATGATTCGGTTTGGAACGCGGCGAAGTTGGGTTGTGTCAGAAATTATTGAATGCGTTGTCATGTGTTGACGTTAAAAAAATGTATCCATCAACCTGTCAGGGTTATACCTTTTTATTTCCAGGCAAAACACTTTCAAAATAGTATTTTGCACCCTGCCACAAATGAGCCACAAAAAAATGTCGAAGGCCAGATACGGGAGATATCAGAGCCACATATTCAAAGATTATGAATAACGTTGATGGTGAAAATAAACATTGACTATTTCCCCTATCATGCTGTTGATGGGGTAAACAACATATTTATACTATTTAACAATGCAAAAGTGTACAAAACGTAATATAATTTTTGTGACGTCAAAATCTTTGTAATTGTTATAAGACACTGTGACTATATTTTTTTATTTATATCATATATATTTTTATACTGTATTATTACAGAATTTTATAAATATGTGAGTGTCATAACAGCTTAAGGCTGTCAAGAAGGAACATGATAGCCAGTTTGGCAGAGGTCCATGATTATCTACCAGCTCGACTGATTGACATCTATTTGGTTCATCTTGATGGATAACCATAACCAACCTGCTTGTGGTATATCTAGAAACAAGCTAGCAATTGCAAATGTAACTCTATACCTGTTCGCAGGCAACAGTGAGCAAGTCATTGTAGGGGAGAATGGGGTTTCTGCGATGAAAGGCCACCAACTCATGGAGGGAAGAGAAGCGTGTCTTTTCTCCCACTATAATATACTGGTTATCTGGCAAGACGTCAATCATGAAGTGTCTGCAGCGATCTTCAGCTCTAGGAGAAAGATTTATAGGTGACCCTTTGATTCGTGGAGTCATTCATGTACAGTACTTGTGAATCAAACTTCCTTATAGTGAAGTTTATTTACTGACAACAATGGCCACGATGAAACAGACTTACCGATTAGATAATGTATAACCCACCCTGCTCTCGCTAACACGAATGAGGAAGTAACCAGGAGGTTTGCACATCAGCATATCCTCCGCAGCCCTACAATAAAGAAGTATTTTATCTGACAGATATCAGTAACCTGATTCTCTGCTCTATGATGTCATTGTGTTCATGATAAGACATAGTCTGAGCGTTCATGCTTAGTTTTGTAACATAATACAGTATTCGATCCATTACTTCCTGGATATTATTCCATGGAACCATTCTGGAACAATCCCATTCTTCAAAATGCAGCTGCGCTGGAATTCAGTGAACCAGTCGAATGCTGCATTACTGCTGTCATGTGGTAAAGGCGCAGCCATGACATCCAGTGTGTCCTAAATGCACAAATAATTTGATGGTAAAATGTACATTTTTAACAAAATGAATACAGGCCAATGACATTCATTTTGTGTCCCAAATTAAAATACATTAAAATACTATTCATTCAGACAATGACTTAAATACACCACTTCTATGATGAACATGTATTCAACATTTAAATTAAAACCCTTTTCTTTTCTTTTTTTAATCTATGTGAACTCTCCAGAGATTAGAATAAACAATAAAGTGTCAACAGATATAAATAAGTGAATAAATAAATAACTACGTACATGCATACATAAGGATTACATTTTAAGTCAAATTAAATCGGAACATATATCACATACAGGAAGTTACACATATTTCAAATCTGTCAAACTGATCAGTAGTTTAATGAGTCACAAAATCTTGATTACTCACTCTTAAATGACCAAACTAGTTTAATGTTGATTTACCAAATATGGAAGTTCCATTACTTTTAGCGCGCTCATTTGCATATATTTAAACATTAGTCTATGTTCTACGTAATGCATAGTTGACGTAAAGGAGTTTTTAAAAGACTGCCGCTATTATACATAATAATATATAGAAAAAGGTAATGTTTTCATAACGCGTAACTCACCTGGCGAGGCACACGGTACAGTGGCGGCAGCTGACGTGACCTCACCTGTTAAAAGTGTTGTGTTGGGTGTGGTTTAAACAAAAGGTCAACGACACATTTCAGATCATGAACTATTAATATCTAAACGCTTTATACTTTAAGTCATCAGTCGGTGTCTGGTAAAAACATATTAATCAGTTTACAGACGAGTACAGTTGATTTGTGCGCGGGGCATAGTATTGCGTTTGACTTGATATCATGAATATTAATTACGTCCTGTTCCCTTTCCTGAATCATCCAGTAACACGGCCTAATTAATATTCATTAGGCAAGTCATTCAGCGAATCAGGAAAGCCTGCTCGACATAACGTAATCAATATGAATTATCCCGGACTTCCCGCTAGTTGTGCTAAGCACGTTTAACCTTTGCCTCTCAGCAAATCAGGTGGGTGTGCTCGGAGAACGTCACGTGCCTTAATTAATATGTATGAGCAAAACCTTCGCTGTGGTGGGATCCGTATGTTCACCTAATATACAGTTCAGAATGGTTCAATTTTTTTTTTTTTGCGTCAGGTGTTCATATACTGATACTCATTTACTGTACCAAGTACCACTCTTGCGTGAAAGCTTTCTCCCAGGCACCGCAGGAGAAATAGGCAGAAACGAGGCAGCTTTAAGCATTTTGAAAGTCTGTAAAAATATGAAGCTCGTGTAATTAGACTGTTCTGGACAATAATCAAACACAAACAGGCTTTTTATAAAAATGTATTACACAGAAAGTGGAAAAGAAACGTTTGAGGCATTTTGAAAATACTCATTTGACAGGAAAAAAAGCAACAACGCATTCACAGAAATTCTAGGGAAGAGCTAATATTTCTTTGGTCTTTATTTGGTCCCCATTATGTTGTGGTTCCACAAAATTATTCAGGTACTTTTAAATATGCCATGGTACATGTCATGTGCATATCAAATATACCATCGTATTATCAATGGAGGGATGTACTGCTGCAGTGCATCACGTGGCCAGCAGATAGAGCGCATGATGTACATATGAGAAACACTGCAATGAAAGCACCATCTTTAACGTCTTCATCTGACCGGAATGCGCAACTTCAAGTGAATTTCTGCTCAGCATATTAACATATTCACTTTCCATGCGGTATGACATTTATTAAACTACTTATAACGTTGTTTTAGTGGGAAAACTCGGCACCTCAGGTTTTTTGGCTATTTTTGGAAGTAGCGATACCGAGCCAACTTGGCTAAAAGCGCAAAAGAAATACCTCAGAAAAATTAAATTATTCGCCTATTCGGTGAGAAAATGGGGCTCAATAGATTGCGAGTTGGAATGAAGGAGAGTATTTGTGGAATGTTGCAAGATGGACGTCGTTCTCTCTCATCGTCTCTCTTATAAGCTGTTGAGCTCCTGAAGCGTCTGATCCAGAACTTGATGCATTCCGAGGTTTTCTTCTTTTGCAGTAGATAATTTTTCTAAAAGCAAAAATGAAAAGAACTAGTTAGACGCTACTGCTGTAAACATGTATACTGTACACACGTGAAAATAGGCCTACAGTCTTAGTTTAGTGCACTTCATCCACAACCACACAATAGTGAAAAACATCGAATTTTCATTTGCTTGCATTGAATGGTCAGTATGTTAGTAATAATATGAAATTACAATGGCGTGTATGTCTAAAGAAGAACTTTTCTAATGTGAAGATTAGTAAAATATTCAATATTTGTATAAAATATTACATGAATACAGTAGTGGGAAATCAGAGCGGAATGTAACCTCACCTTTGTGGACATCAGAATATTATATGGAAGAGAGGAGTTTTTTTCTTTTTTTTTTAGCGAAACTTAAGAATGTTAATAGATATATCTTTCTTTTATAATATTACATTTAAAAATATTACCGAGTTGAGAGCTGGGCTAAGCTGAGCATGTTGTTATTTAGTTACGGAGTCTGATATTGTTTTTGTGTAAAGATCCCAAATTTCTCAAAATTTCTGATACTTTTTCAGAAATGAATTTCCATGACCAATGCATACCCACGACCTTTCCAGTTGTTTGTGATTAATGGGTAATCATTTTAAAAAATCTATTTAATTCAGGCAGATTCACTAATGATTCATTCAGACAAATTTGTCAATGAACATTGGAACACTGGATTCGAGAACAATTCGCTCACAAATCGCTACGTCTTATCTTACAAGCAAGTAAAATATTTCATCTAGATCTAAAAATTCCTCATATTTCAAGGATTTTCATCACTGTAGGGACCCTTCCCAATATTCAAAACGAATCATTAACAATTAAAACAAGAATGACAGGCTGAAATGAAACAACAGGAGTGTTTTATTGAAACTAGCGAAGGCACATTGAAGAAAATGAAGCAAACGTGAAGAAAGTGTCTAGAAATCTGAGATAGCAGGAGGTGCAGCAGAGCGGGACAGAGATGGATCTACAGGGAGGTCATGTCATTTAGAGCATGGTCCAGCTCCTCAGAGATGGCTTTATACTTCAGCTTCTGAGCATAGAGTTCATCTGAAGATTGGCAGGAAAAACAGGAAAGCGAAGGATGAGAAGCAGCAATGGACAGAAACCAAATGAAAAAGAGAAAGACAAGAAGTTAATGGATATATGAAGACTAAACCTGCTATGAAGATCATGTTCTACCTGGAACAATATAAGAAAATCATGTGCAAACCAACAATGACTGTAAATTTCCATCTGGCCCAGAGAAGATATGCTCCCTAGTTACTTTTACCAGTCATATATACTTTTAATAAGCAAATGCAGAGTTTGGTCTCATAAAGAGTTGACTTTGCGCTGTAAGAAACAGACATACTTTATTTCTCTTGGGACAGAAGCTATACCAGGCTTGTTCAAACCGATTCCATATACTGAGCCGAATATATAATCTTCCAATGAAAGGTTCAAGCAGCTGAAACATGAGCTTGCCGGAACTCTGACATAATTACTTTAAAACAATATGGTGTTGTGTGTTTCAAAGATTGTATGGCCCTTATACAGACAGGGAGCATGACCCTGCCTGTGACCTGTTCACATCCCATCCACACAAGACTTTTCAATGTGTCCTGCTTCGCCACTGGTCATTTCTGAAGGTGAAAAGTTCATTTAGCCAATTCCTTACCTTCACTTTAGTTTTCATAAGAACAGTTTAGTGTGAAGTGTTGCTTGCCAAGTCAAACTATAGTCAAAAATTGCCCTTTTGAAAAAGTTGTTAGCTGCATCATTGTTTACAAATAAAATATAGTTTAGTATATTAAATATATTTAGGAGTAAAATATCTTTTAATTTATGTTCTTTCCATCTGTACCAGTTAATTCTGACTGAATGAAACCATTTGCAAAAAACGAACCTCCCAAACCAATCGAATCTAGTTTTTGAATCAGTTCATTCCATCAGAATGAAGAGATTCATTAAAATGGACCACCAAAACCAATCAAGTTTTGTTTATGAATCAGTTAGCTGCTTCTAAACAAAGCCATTTGTACAACTGCCCAAACCAAACCAATCAAACTAAAATGAATCATCTTTCCCTATGTTTTTTGTTGTGCTAATCTCGATTTACTGGAGAAAATATCTAAATCCTGGAAAAATAACACTGCTTTGAAAACAGCTACTGTGAATCTTTATGAACAACTTCACTGAAATAAACTATTTGAACAAAGTAATTTACTTCAGAAAATCATCCGAACGAACAGATGCACCGGAAGTCATCAACATGTTGTCATGCTACACGGCTACAACAGTAGTCATTGCTAATTACTGGAAAAGCTACAATACAGTGTTTTGAAAACAGCTACTTGCACTTCTACAAAATGTAGTTACGCAGACTCTCTATGTTCATTTAGTTACTCCCCAATATTGCTAAACCGTTTCAGTTTAACTTCTGGCTCCACTGTAAACTTGTTTAAAAAGAACTCAGTTAAAACACAGATTACGGTGTTCGTACCTTCCAGGTCATCGATGGATTTTTCCAGTTTGGCCACTGTCCTCTCTGCAAATTCTGCGCGGGTCTCAGCCTGAAAAAAACAACAGGGAAGTTGAAAAAAGACATTTGGGGGTGAAAAAGGGCAGCTTATCTTTGACCCTTGTCTCATTTATTGCCGCATTTACCTCCTTCAGCTTGTCACTAAGAACTTTAATTTCCTCTTCATACTTGTCTTCTTTTTCTGAGTACTGAAACATGCAAACAAAGACAAGCAAATCTATTTCATTTTCTGTCAGCATTGAATAAACTCTGTATTATCCTTAGAGCTATTGTGTTGTGAGAACTTTAACCGTAAATGACTGTGTTTTAGTTTCAAAGCAATTATCAGGCTCTGAAGTCGGTCCCACAGCGGGGTGAGCCGGATGAGGAGTATAGAGCGTTTTTTTTTGGCTTTGAAATATTGAATGACTTGTGAACATAACAGTATAAAAGAAAGATCGTTGATATTACGCTTCCTCTGCCTGCAGCTCTAGGGATTTAAGGTTGTTGGTAACGTTTTTCAATTCCTCCTCCAAATCACTAGCTTTGCTGGAAGTGTTTGAGAAGAAAACAATGTTTTAACTGGTCAACCAACAAACATTCCCATCTTAGTCTACTTAAAAATGTGAGAATAGGCATACCATTCAGCGACTTCAGCTCTCTCCTCAGCTCGCTCCAGCTCCCCCTCGAGAATCACCAGTTTACGGGCCACCTATAGCAAAGACGGCGTTCAGATAAAGAGCTTCAAACTTCACACACATTTTACTTTCACTTTCACTTTTGAGATTAGCCGAGTAACAAGACTCTATACTACTGGAGCGGCAGTACTTACCTCACATTTGACAAGATTAGATGTTTGCCATTGATGCTCAGGATCTGCAAATCATTCGCCATCGTCCTATCAGACATTTCTCCTTACTCTGTGTATGTGCTAAGTGAACTTTCATGTACTGTAATGCAACAGGCTACCGCTAGCAAGCGGCTAATCTTTTAGTGGCTCCGTATAACGCGTTATTTGTTTCACGTTTCGGGCACACCCCTAACCCCGCCCCCCGATGTCATCGTCCATCACGATGTTTCACTGTAGACATCGTCCGATGCCAATTTGGTAGACATTGCCCAACTCTACTTGTAACTCACCTCTTCGTATTTGCGGTCGGCCTCCTCGGCGATGTGTTTGGCCTCCTTCAGCTGCATTTCCTGGATCTCCATCTTCTCCTCGTCCTTCATGGCACGGTTCTCGATTACCTTCATGCCTCTGAAGTTGAAACAAGCTGTTGGTTATTAGGTCATCAATAGGAGATGTTATTGATGACCTCTTCAGTTAATATGCTGCAGATCAACAAAAAAAAATGGTTGAGCTTTATTTCATAATCAACAGCATTCCCATGGTAATGAAATCTGGAAATGGAAACTGACCAATGAATTTCCATGAGGTTTCCAGTTGTTTGTGATTACTGTATATGATTTTTTTTTTAAACATTGATTCAGACAGATTTTCTAATGAATCATTCAAAACAATTTGTGAACCAGTTTGAACAATGCATGGAAACATCATGGAACATTTTGATTGCAAGGAATTTCTGAAAATTCATGGGAAATTTCCTTTTAGCTCAGTTCTGAAATATTTAGTAATAATATTTTTAGTTTTTAATATTTATTTAAATATTAAATGAATATTTTAAATCGTTTTTAAATGTTTTTAAAAAAAATATATAAATCATAAATGGTAGGGAAACGAAAACGACCTCCATAGAATCTTAAACAGCCAATAAGTCTGTTTCCACCCTCTTAGGTCTTCACTCGAGAGAACCATGTAGTTTGTACCCAAAGCAACACAGCAATTCATTCCTTCCACAGTTATTTATAAATCAAAGGTTTCCATTAACCTCTCGCTCTCGTCTGCTGCTTTCTCCGCCTCTTCCAGTTTCTGCAGTGCAGTTGAAAGTCTCTCCTGAGCCCGATCCAGTTCCTCTTCTACCAGCTGAATCCTGCGGTTCAGACCCGCCACATCACCCTCAGCCTGACGACAAAATAAGGTCAAAGGTTACTTATATACAATTATATACCGTCTACAAAAATATGCATGTGGGATATAAAATAATGTTTTCATATTTTTTCATGTGTGTGGGGATTCTTCCGACGATGACATTATTTTTGTCAGTTTTTTTGCACAAAGCACAATCAGCTGCAGCAGAAAAAAAACATTTTTACACCCTTTACGACCACCACCACCCGGTGTGACTCAAACAAAGATTGGCCTCAGAACAAGCACAATAGTGCCTCTGTGACATTTCTCACAGCCAGACCGTCCAGTTATTGCACTGATAATTGCAGCTATAATTATGACAGATATCACCATGGCTCTCTCACAGTGTAGACGCTCAACTGAGCGAGTACGCAATTCTCTCAGAACGGTAGGAAAATCTCACAGCCAGGAAACTGCATCTAGGTTTGAAAGAGGAGACAGAATAACAGGACATAGGGAAAAAGTTAAAAAGAGCAAATCGTCCATTTTCTGAACGCATCTTTGTTTTGAGTCAGAGCTGCTATTACGGACTCTTTTTTTACTCTACTGTTTTCTATAAGTTCCAGTGGACTATTTGGAGCGTGAATGGTAGATCAAGGCTGACGTACCACACTTTATCCACCTTATTTTTCAATGCGGAAGTAAGCTGTTTTCTGTAAATGTTCGTCTTCTCCTTCCTTAGCCGCAGTAGTGAAATAACGAGAAGAATAACAAAGTGAAGTAAATGGTAAAACTGTTTCCACTACAAGCCAGTGTGTTTATAATCGAGACAATACATTCAAATAATATAGTAAGAAACACCAGTTTGCAATATCAAGCAGCAAAATGAGCTATTTTGTATAGCTAAAACTAGCTCGAAACAGATGACACCGGAAGCCAGAGACATTCAATTTACAAATGGCCATGCCCACTCTTACGGGAAAAATAAGGCGAATACCACACCAGTGATCAATGTGACTTTATGTCTAGAAATATAACTTTTTTCTCATAATAACAACTTTTTTCTCATAATTGTGACTTTACTGTATATCTCACATTGCAACTTTATATCTCGCATTGACAATAACTTTCAAACCAACTGTAAATGTGACTAAAATAAAAGTTTTCATCTCGCAATTAAGGGAAATAAAGTTGGAATTGCGAGATAAAAAGTTATTTCAAGATATAAAACATTTCTTGGAATGGTGACTTTTTTCTCATAATTGTAACTTTTTTACTCACAATACAACTATCTCACAATTATGAGAAATATAGTTGTAATTGCGAGATATTATTTCAAGATATAACATATTTCTTGTAATTGCAAGTTTTTTCTCATAACTGTGACTTTGTATCTCAAAATAGGACTTTATATTTTGCAATGTGCGAGTTTGTATCTTGCAATTTGACTTCATATCTCACAAAATGCCATTTAAATATGCTATTCAATATTGACATCAATAAAGAAAGGGCCAAGGGGTCAAATGAACATTTATTCACACATATTCAACCAAGACATCAATGGAATAGGAAGCTGACCCCCTTTCGAATAAAAGAGAGCCAGAGAGGGGAGGAGAAAAATGCACAGGAAATGGACACACTCCACATCCTCTCCCCTCCCAAAATGCTCATTCAGTTCAGGGTCAGGATACTCCCTCATGAGCCATGCCCTTTCCTTAGTCACCGCGTTCCCTGGCTGCTTTAAATGCAAGCCATATATGGTAAAACAAGCTCTGGAGAATGCTAGTGGTGAAGTGCCCAAAAGATTTAAAAGCTAAAGAATAGCAAAAAAACACGTGTAATCAAGAATTGTCTGGACGCAGCCTTGAACATTTCATCATGTACAAGACAAACCCAAACATCCATATGTGTGATATGAGATGGCGACATTCCCAAATCTATGGATTCCCAGGGCCATTTAAACCACAGTGCACTCAGATCTTGTTAGAGCGTTCGTATCCAATTATACATTTAGGGTTGAAATGTGGGGGAATCACCTGTGACTGCTGTCGACTTCCTGAAGCACAGTACTATTGCACAGTATGTCACATTGAGCAAACACTGAGACAAACCCTATCAGTGTAATGACCTTTTTATGGGCTGATATTATGAAAATAAGAACTAGTTTTTTTTATTTTTTTGTTATTTTTATTATTTTTTTTTTTTTGGATGAAAACGAACAGGCCATTCAGTAAGGCATGGAAGTGAAGGAAATGAAGGGTTCTCAGCCTCATTCAAATTCATATTAGAAACCTTACTGGTAAAAGAGCCAAAGAAAAAGATGCTGATGCAAAATGATTTGTGATTTCTAACCAAATGCAAAGAAAAGCAGAAGATTGTTGGAGTATTGTAAAGTAAGTGACCACTTGTGTGACTAAACTTTAAAAAGATATGCAAAAGAGGTCTTGATATCATTTCTAACACCATGGGAACCTGTCGATGCAAATTTGAGGAGCCTAATGGTTTTTGTTCAGGCTTCACATGTTTCTGCTCATGTTCTTGACTTTTAACCCCACTCTGAATTGACCTACATAAATTAGGGCCATCATGGAGAGGCCATTGGTCACGTCATGACCAAGTCCAGCAGCATTCTGTCACACTAAGGGTGGGAAAACTCCCACTTATTAAAGCAAAGCCAGCAAAATTTGTATGACAAACATATGACTCGACACCACAAAAGGGAAAGAAGGAAGTTGATGTAGGAGAAGGATGTGACCAACAACCTCCCTAACATTTCTGAAGATCTCCATTAAATGTAAAAGTCAACAGGTCCTAGACAATAGACGCACTATTGGTCTACAAACACTTGAAGAACGGGACTTTTCTTAAGCAGTGCCAGCTTCATGCATATCTGCATGGTCATCTGAATACGAAGAGGGTCCACAGGAAACTCTAGTGTGGTACAAGAGACAACATCCTGACTCAGTTCCTTTGGGAGCTCAGGATGGGACATCCTTTGGGTCTTTCTTGAATACAGCAAAATCTAATTCTTGAGTTCTATGAAAGATCTAACAATTCTTCATTGTCTAAACCAAAACAGGAGAGCATTCCCATTTCCTACAGTTCCATACCAGCGAGTTCAAATCAGACGAGATAGACTGAAGGGTTCTGGCTGTATTTCCTTACAGCGGCTTGAACATTAAGTCCTCCACACGGGATGGGTCAGAAGATTTCATAGAATGGAAATCCGCCAAGGACTGTGGGGGAGGGAGGCTTCCTTGACAAGCATCTTCGCTTCAAGGAAAACTTCCTGACATAACTTCCTGATTTCATCATATTATTCATCTAAAATAAGGGATTTTATTGAAAAATATGATTTAATACGTCCAAATGAACCTGATTACACCAACAGTTTAGGTAGAAATTGCTCCACCAAAAATGCAATAACTACCACTTTACTTTGTGTTTCTGTCTCATTGGATGGATGGATTGATGGTTTTATGACTGAATACATTAGGTTACACCAAAAAAAAAGTCAATTTTAATCCATTGGTTTAAGATGGGGTAGAAACATCTCATTAATAGACAGACACCTGACAGACAGATAGATAGATAGATTAGGCATAGATAGATAGATAGATAGATAGATAGATAGATAGATAAAGACAAAACGTAACATAGTTAGTTACAAACAAATAAATGGTTAATTGTGATAAAGTAACTACAAACAACGCAGTTAAACTGGTTGTAATAAACCAGCCATGAGAAACACTGCAGCCTATAACATCTGACCCAAAAAGCAGATATGGGTGGATAGACGAATGATCCGATTTTGGACAACGCCTTGCGTGCCCACCTCACGTATGCTTTCCAGGGTACTCACGCATTCTGTTAATACTCCCGCTTTCTTCACCTAAACATACAATTATAGTCTTGAGAGGAGCCCGGGAGCTTTTTATAGACGCCTGCGTTCACAGAGGGAGCGCGTAGAAGAGTCCGGAGAGTCTAAAGACGATAAGCAAGAAGAAAGAAAGAAGATTTGTCTCACTTTCTCCCGGAGCTCGCGCTCATTGTCCAGCTCGCGCTGTAGAACCAAAGCTCGATCTTCTGCGTCATCCGCCTGCTGCTGCAAAGTCTGGATCTTTCTCTTCACTGCGTCCAAAGAAGTCACACCTGTCATTTTTGATACTTTACTATATTATATTTACTACTAAAAAACGAAACAAACTGTGGTCAGGAAAAATAAAACGATGCGGAAAAAAACAACGCTAAACTTTTCAAAAAGGCTATAAAAAATAAATACATAAAATCCCAAATATATGGATGTTACAAAAATAACGGAATACTAATGAACTTGGATGGCCAGTGCAAAAAAAAAAAAAGGAGTGAAAACGACACGAAATGTGCAATCCAAATTCTTGCCAGTCCGGATCAATACAAAACGGTTCTTCTTCGCTGGAGGTTATTTCTGTCTCATGGAGTCATTGGAATGTGAGAGAATGTAAGGAGGCAGAGCTTCTGCAGAAAAGTTTCAACGCAACTGTGGAAAAGTGAGGTCCCCGTGACGTCATTATGGGCGGGGCGCCCATTGAGTCAAAATTCAGTCTCATTTGATGTTAATTACGTTTTTGTATAAAGTTTGACAACTCTAAACCATAGAAAGTAGTACTATTTTGGTGTATATTTACTCGTATTTTGTTAAAATTATAAATATTTGAATTACTTTATACTACACTGTAAAATCATTTTTTAACAGAAATGTAATGTGCAAATAAATTTGAATTTCTTAATTCTATAGATGTTTCAACAACTGTATGTTTAATAGCTAAGGGGTCACATAAAAATCATGTTATACACCTTGATTTTAGCTGTTATGATTTTAATTAAGTTATATTATAACATCTTATAAATAACTTAACATCATCTTGTGTCCCTCTTGGCAGTTTTTCGAGGCCCCTTATTTGAGAAACACTGTTATTTCTACCTGACCTGTCCATTAAAAATACTTTAGCTGATGTAACTTAGCGTATTCAGGTTGATTCATTTCAAATAATATTTTTAAATAAGATAAGGTTTTAGATGTTCACATTAGCTTTCAAAACATTTTTACAGCATATCAAAAAATATCTTACACTGCAAAATGTTTTTTTGTTTGTTTTTGTTTCCCTTAATTTGTCAATCATTTGATTTTCATTTCAATTCTAAAAATTAAAATTCAAAGTAGTCAAAAGGTATGATGCATTTCTCACTGCATATTGTGGCTTTGCCACCACTTTGAGTTCACTTGCTAATTTCAAACACAGGACAATCACAACGCTAATTTTTTCCATTAATTACATCCCCCCAACCCCCCCCCCCCCCCCCCCCCACCACAAAAAACGTTCGACGTTACACAACATTTCATCGTGTGACACACGGTCCTCAGAAGTGTGACTTTTGTTCTAAAGCTCGCAGCACAGCTGATCTCAGAGCAATTGATTTTAATTAGTCACAGGAGTGCTGGCCCTCGTGTTTGCTTTACGACTACATTCTGGGATTCCTGGGCTGCCTACATGGACACCCGCAAGAACTACCAGTCTCCCGTGCTGTTCACTGACTTATCAGTAACAGGACTTGAAAATCCTTTGCTCATTGAGAGTATCTTACCTACTTCTTTGGCGTTGCGAATGCAGATGTATAATTTGTTTACAGTTTCCTCTAATGCATGACATGTGGTAGACTTGACTGGAGCACATTTTCAGGGCACTGCTCCAAGGAAATGTGTTTGTATCCCCAGTTTCAGGCCTCTCAGTCTGCCTAAAGAAAACTAGAACATTCCACAGGAAATGAATCTTACTCAAAAATGCATTTGTCCTCTTATTGAATAAAGTTTGGTGTCACGGTGTGTCTTGTAGAAGTTTTTTGTGGTCAACGACAACATGAAGAACATCTCTCTTTAAATGGATTTACCCTCATGCTGGAATCATTAAGGACTGACAAACAACCGATTTGCACCTCCTCAGCTTCCTTCTAAAACTATGCAGTCATTTCCTTTGAGGTCACATTGTGAGGAGTAACCCGAGCTTATCATGTGGTGATTATGTGTGATTACGGCAATTTTCTCACTCGTCCCAAGGCCAAACATATTTCTACAGGTGAAACACGTTGTGAAAAAATGGCGACCTTGTCTGAATCATGAGAGAAATATGCACAGATCAAGTGCTGTTTACAAGCAAAAACAGCGCAAAACAGTTATGAACAAACATAGGTGGATTTTTATGTGAAAGGGAATGAATGTTTTTACTGGGTGGAAGTGTTATGGATTATGGACTCATATTTTGTCTAGAAGCGATGGTTTAAAGTTAAAATGCCTTTTAATGATGGATTGTTTCTTACAAACATGCAGCTTTTCATACTTGATGGACTGGAGTCATGTGGATTAATTTGGTGAATTATTATGATGTTTTTATCAGCTGTTCAGACTCTAATTCTGACGGCACCCATTCACTACAGAGGATACATCTTGGATGCGCATGCATCGCGGTAAGCCAAATTCTGAGCAAATATAAATGTGTGACGGCCAAACTAGCTCCATTTATTTTCATTTTCGCCACAAGTGCCTAATTTGTGTGTTTAAACTTGAACATTATCTTTTCAGTGAATGATGTGTCCGTTTCAACTCATTACAAAAGTAAACCTGAGGAAAGAGGTATTTTAAAAGATGTATGTCTTGTGTCGACATGTTTTATTGAGGTAAAGCTTTTTATTGCCCTATAAAGCCCCATTTGAAACACTTTGAAATGGTGCCGTGACCCTGAAATGGACCAGCTGGGATGAGAGCCGCAGTGACAGGAAGTGAAAGCATCATAACAAAGCCTAAATGTCTCAAGTTGTTTATCATAGAGGAATCATGTCTGACTCTATTTCATTGAACCCTAGTCTAAAGGAATGTGTCACTTACATCAGCAGCTTTTTTCTCAGACACTTCCAGTTTCTCTTGGGCATTTTTCAGGGCCTCTGAGTACTTGTCCAGTTCATCTTCAGTCTGTTTGAGCTTTTTCTGCAGGCCAACCAGTTCATCCTCCAGCTGTATGAGGAAGAGTGAGTTAACATATCAGAGCACTGTACTCTACACATAACTTAGGGGAATATATCCCAGATGTCCAAACAAAAATCTGTCTGGAATGCGTATAGTAATATTGAGAGTATTATCAACAATTATCACCCATAATTTTATCAAACATTTTTATAGCAAAATAACTGTAATAAGAAAAATATGAATAATGATAAATATTAAACATATTTATAGATGCCACAATATTAATTTAAAATATATATTTGCTACCTATTCATAATATATACTACGACATAATGATTTAAAATAATCTTGTATTGAACTGTAGTATAGCTGGTTAAGCATATACCCTACATAAAAATATATATAAATAAAAGTTTATTCATTTTAAGACTTATATTTAATTATATGACCTAAAAATAATCAATAATAAAAGTTAAGAAGAGCTCTTAATAATAATTGTAATATTCATTCACACAATAAGCTTATTTTTATTGTTGTAGCTCTAACGACTTCATGATTATGGAATAAAACCAATAACATAATCTGTAATAATAAATATAACTGTGTAGAGCTGTATAGATGAGTTGTTTGCACTGTCTAATAAAGACAAAAAAAATACCTGATTATTATTAATGGCATGTTGATGCATGTTTATGTTAAATATAATTAAAATCATGTATATTTATCATGTTTTTTATTGCGTGGTCAAAGAGGCATACAACAATTTAAATAATAATAATGATTAATATTACTGTTGTCTTGAAGTATTATTAATATTACCGTGCTTGCCTAATGATTATTAATTTTAATTAATTAATACATATCAGAAAATATTTTGGTAACCCATATTGAAATCATAGACCCACTCCCTGGACAGAAATAACTATATTTAATTTTAGTCTGAGGTAAACTTGTCATTTGGCAGTAAGTGAGATAAACACTCACAAACACTTTGCTATCTGTGGCTATCAGTTTGGCTGGGTTCTTGTGTTTAAGAGAGCATCTGTTAATCTCCTGGGATTCCAGACAGCCTCACTTCTCTTGTCCATTTATAACCTTAAGGATAGGTTTCACAGTCAGGGCTTAGACTAAACCAGGTTTAGGCCATAGTTCAATTCAGACATTTAAGTATCTTTCAGATAAAACAGCTCAGATATGCATTTTAGTCTGGGACTAGGCTTAAACCTTGTTTGTGAAACCAGGGGTAAGTGTTCTAAATGGTGTAAAACAGACATACTAATGGTTTGACTTACAACAAAATATTCATTAGGAGGAGTAAGATTTCCACAGTGACTTTCTAGAGTACAGTATAATATATACAAATATATTTTTATTAAATACATACTATTATATCAATATCCCAATTTACAATTTTTTTACAGAATTTATTATTCGTGATTAATGTTAATTTAGAATTTATTCAATTATTGTTCTTTTTACATTAACCAATATTAATAAATGCCTTTAAAGTATTGTTCATTGTCAGGTTTGATTTTTACAGATTTTTTTATAGAATTCCTAGATAATTGTACATAATAACCACTGCTGTGAAAGACCCAGAATTGCAGCGCAAATGCATACTTGGTTTTCAAGTATGAGATCTTGGCTCACTTCTCCTTGATTACAATCATACAGTCCAGCCTTGACTGATGCTGTTGCCAGCTCTTTTGTTAGGACCTCTTACGTTTTTCACTTCACTCTCCTCTATCTGGATTCCTACCTGAATTTCTAAGTTCTTACCTGCTTGCATTTGTCCTCAGCAGCTTTCTGTTCTGTCTCGGCCTGCTCAGCTCGGTCGATGGCATTCTCCTTGTCCAGTTTGAGCATCTGCATCTTCTTCTTGATGGCCTCCATGGTTGCAGGTTGATCTAGTGTCTGGGTTGAATATGAAATTCAAGCTACGGACGAAGTGCAGTTCTTGGTCCTTCAGTCGAAACTGTGGTCAGACTAATGGATGCAAGAGATTTAGGAGAGGAGAAGAATGCAGCTGATGCTGCCTGCAACCAAGAGCTGCCAGCAATGCTGGATCGCTTTACATAACCCAACCAAAGTCTAAAACACCCTCCCCCTCCCCAACTCCCTGTCTCCCTATCTAAACACTTGTGAGAAGGAATGGCCTGGACCAAACACAGCCAGAAGCACTTCTCCTTATTTGGAGTGGTGCATATTGTTTTTAAAAAAGGACCAAGTGATGGAGAGGTGAGCAGACAGGACCTGCGTCCAGATTTAACCCTGTAATTGTCCATAAGTGTGAAAGAACTTTCATTGCAATTCCTTGTTACACTCTTAAAAATACAGGTTCTTCGATATTGATGGCATGTTCTTCATTGTCCAAAAAGGTTCTTTTGATTATTAAAATGTTCTTCACACAAAGAAAAAATGGTTCTTTTAAGAACTAAAAACTGCTTCTATGGCATCACTGCAAAAAAAAAAAAACACTTTAGAACCTTTATTTTTTTTTAGAAATGTAGGTGATATACATAAAAAATGAGTCTAATGATTTCATCCTAAGGCAAGTATCAATTATATTATTACTAACATTTATGGTTATGTACTTTTCAAAACCCCTAACTCTAAGCAGACATAAATGATACATCAAATTGTGCGGTTTGCTGAGAGAAGGCGCTATTATTTTCTTATTACGCAGCTCTCTGGAATACTCGATTCTTATTGGTTAATCGCAGCATTCTGCGATATGATATTCATAGTATTCACTGTTGTTCATGGCAACGCTTATTCAAACTACTCAACGCAACTGGTGTCATCTTGTGTCTCAGTTACCGATTGTACTGAAAATGACCTCGGGGCATTTCAGACGACATTTGTCTTGTTACTAGGCCGATCATTTTGTACATTGGAATGGCCTTTTTTTCTTAGCAGAAGCTTTAGTATAAGATTCTAAAATAATTTCAATTCAAAGCAATATTAAAAAAAAAATTATTCTGTGAGTAGCTTATTGTTTGTAATTTTACTCTGCTGGCTAATAAAATGGCCAGAAATCCCATAGGTACACAGAAACTTGGATGTGGGCAATTATTAATTGGGTAAGAAGCAACCACCACAGCAATGCACAAAACCCCTATCAGAACGCATTTGCAACCCTATATCAAATCTCTGGCAACCACTGAAAATTTAACATTAAATAAACAATATTGAGATCTGTATAGAAGTAAATCTTCATATTCAAAGGAGGAGAAAAAAGTTTAAAAAAAAGTAAATGGGAAAAAAATCTAAGAGATAATTTAGTACAAGGGTTAATTATACCTAAAGCAAACAAATTTATTTTTATTCATTTCATACCTTGTTCAATAAAGTCTGACATAAAGCAATTGCACACACTTGATTTAGAGTTGTTGGGACCCAAAGTGCTAAATGGTCAGACTGTTGGGTTTAACTGCTTTGGCACTCAAAACTAGAGCAGACGTGCAGAATGTAACACTCTTCTCTGACTGGCTCTCTTAACTGCTATTGGAAACCAGCCATTCTATTAGAAATTTTGTGAACTACAACAAACAGTCATTTAGCTTCTTCTAAACTGGGTTTTCAGTTTTATTTTTGCTCATAAGCTCTCTTTAAGTTTAACTAAACAAATCCTTGAATTCCCGCCATGCCACAAACCACAACTTTAGCATCAAGGTGGTAAAACTGCGAGACATGTTCAGCATGTACCTCAGACATACTCGTCTGTCAAACAGATGATTCACTCTCCACAACACCTGGATGAACATTCTGAGAAGAGTGTCCAAAAACACCTGTGCTCCAGACAAACAGCTTCTCTGACGTCTGCGCATGTCATCGTTACATATGACATCATGACAATACACAGATGTTTGGCACCTGTATACCCTCTCCAGTGTGCTCTGTCTTTGTTGGCCTCCCTAAGGCACTGTTTTAAGGAAAAGACGTAATGAGATTTGGCTTTCGTTCAGCATTACTTAATCATGCTTGCCCTGCTGAGCTTTAAGGATGAAGGGAAGTATGAATGTGTGTCATGTTATTGGGCAGTGCCCCATCGTGGAAGAAGTTTAACGGACGAGTACAACACAAAGTGTACTTTGTAAGATCAGCTAACGGACAAGAACATGCTATGAAAATTCTTTAATGCAGTAGAAAGCTAAAAATTAGAGCAATGTTCCAAGTAAAATACAGGTTAAACTCAAGATTGATTATCACATAAATACTGTTCCTCAGTCCAAAAAAAAAAAGCACTGGCAAACATTTTTAGTAATTTTAATTTAAAAAAAGTTATTTTAGAAAATGTAAAATTGTGTAAAAAAAATAAAAAATAAACGAGAAATTAAAAGTCTAAGTTGTGCCAGGACTACTCATTATTTATTGACAAAAAATAGTTGTATAGATATCTTTTGGAAAGTGTAAACTTGTGTAAAAATATTATAATGTGTAAAGTCTAAATTGTCATATTGTCGCAGGACAACTCATTATTAAAGTTTACAGTTCAATATTTTTTTTTGTCAATAAATAGTTCATTTAGAAAGTGTAAAATTTGTAAATAACATGTATAAAACTGTTAAAAAAAAGAGTAAAAAAATGTTAAGTGTTTAATAATCTAAATCATCATTTTGTGGTGGGATAACCTATTATTTATCAACAAATAAATTATTATTTATTGATAAGAATGTAAAAAGTACTGTAAGTAAAAAGTCTTGGATTCTATGGTAACAGTAATTTTTAAGTCTTGTGGCTATACTTTAGAAACTGTATTTTAACTTTCATTACATTTACAATTTCCACTGAAAGTGGTTTACTGTAAACACAGTTCAACATTTTTTTCTGTAGTAATTAACATGCCTTAAATACTTTCCATAGGTATTAACATTCCTTTAAACTAATCTTAATTTGATGGAATTTACATATGAGATCAATATGTACTAGTCTGCTATCATTACTAAAGCATGTTGACATGCCAAAAGGGAGTAAACCACACTAAACACAAAGGAAAAATTGCAAGGAGTGTCTCTTTTCTATGTACAATCAACTAACTAAAATAAGTACCATTAACTTAACTACATTTCTTCAGTTGCGTGACAGTAGCCCAGCTATGTTTTCAAAATAATATAGCTTTTCCTTTAACAAGCTAGATTTTTAACAATTATCGTAGCATATAGCATGACAAAGTATTAAGCACAAAGTCCGTTTTTTCGCTACTAGTACTATTTGGCCGCGAATTGACATAGAAGTAATGATTACGGATGTCACTAAAGCCAAGATAGTGTTTCATGTCATCTAATAAGTTTTATGTCACTAAAAATGAACATTCTGAAGAGAACTTCTTCAAAAGCTTGTCAAGCTACAGTTGTAAGGTAGCTTCTCCAAAACTAGCATGCACATATACCTAAAAAATAAACACACACACACACACACACACACACCACACAACACACACACACACACACACACACACACACACACAGTCTGGTCACCCTTACGAAAAAAAGAGGTTTATCAAGTGTGTTATGTACTACTTCTTTTAAAAACTAAACAAAATAGGAAAGTGTACTTTTAGTCTACTTTTTATGTACTTCTTAGAAATGGGCTTTATGTACTTCTCAGAAATATACTTAAAATGACATTTAAGTATATTTGACTTATACTTAGAAAAAGTCTAAATATATTTGAGCTATACTTGTGTTCCTAGAATTTGTGTTTTCATTGTTATACTGTAGGGGCGCTAGTACACATCTTTTTTTACAGAATTTCCAAAAAACACAAGTGACGAAGAAACCGAAACAACAGACGCTTCAACATGAAATCTAACAGGATCATCAGACATAAAACAACATCAAAACTATGTAACATTATGGAATAAAATATCTACCAATGAAGAGGTAATAATGACTGTCAAGCTTTGGGGTGTTGATCGACCTTATCTACGTTTTGATTATCATTCTGAATCCAATTCATAGTCTTTTTTCAGCTTTTTGTTCAAAATGTTGTTTATTTCTTTATTTTTTATTTATGAAACTTACCACATTCAAGTGTTTAAAAAAAGAATGCATGAAGCTAGAATAAAATGTTTTTGTTTACAAGCAGATACCCTGTTCTTTCTTTTGATGTTTTGTATGTTCAGATATTCATGTAACAAAATATATACAAAATAATACCTAAATAGGGACTTAGGAGTATACTTAAGTATGATGTAAAGTTCACTTAAAGTAAACTTACGAGTATACTTGCAGTATAACTAAACTAGTAGTTTACTAAACTAGTAGTTTACTGAGACTATACTTCAAAGTGTACTAAAAATGCTACTACAAGTATTTAATTAGTAAACTATCAGTATACCTTAAGTTCACTTTTAGTATAGTTGCAGAACAAACTAAAAACATAGATGTAAACTAGCTGTGTACTCAAAGTTTAATACTGTTATACTTAAAGTATACTTAAAGTATACTTTTATATACTAGAAAGTGGGCCAATTTAGTCCCAAGGAGTATTGAAATAGTACACTTACAAGTATACTACTAGTACACTGATATTTGTATACTTACTACATAAAGTATACTGAAAAATATACTTGAACTTTACTTAAGTATACTTACTAAAATAAACTTGAAGTATACTACTTTTTGGTATAGGGGAGCTATCCTTGTGGGGACTCTCCATAGGCCTAATGGTTTTACTACTGTACAGACCGTATATTCTATTGCCCTACAACAACCCTACACCTAAACCTACCCCTCAAAGAAAACTTTCTGCATTTTTACAATTTCAAAAAAACTCATTCTGTATGATTTATAAGCATTTGTACCCATGGGGACCACAATTTAGGTCCCCACCGTCGCACGAGTCCCCATGAGTCTGTGTGTAGTAAGGTTTAAGTCCCCAACGGGTATTATAACCAGGTACACACACACACACACACACCACACTATTTAACTTCCCCCTCAACTGTTGATGTATTTGCATGCTTCTTTTAAGTGCAGAATGATCTGTTCTGTGGGAAATGCAGGTATTCAGCTGGAGATAAGACGAGAGGAGATGACTGAGGGAGTGATTGTGACTGAGTGAAACAGAGGCAGAATATCACAGGCCCCTCCCACAGGAAACCCTAGCTCAACTCAGCCGGACCTTTTATGGTAAAAATTCCCCAATCCGCTGGCTGCCTGTTTTGGGACTCGATTTAAAGAAACAAGAGCACAGAAAGTGCAGCCACAGAAGTTTGATTTTAACAGTAGCAAAGAGAAAGATAGACTAAAACAGCTACATAGAAATAGTTGTGATCTCCTGTTATTTAAAAGTGATTAAAACGTGACAGGATAAACATGAAAAACAACACTGCTATCTGTGATTATGTAGTTCACAATTCCATTGCTCACCAGTTTGCTTTACAAATCCACCTTAGGTTTGGTATTAATTATAATTAAACATTACATTCGAGTTCAAACGTTCCCACATGCTAGCTCACATCAATAAAACACTTTAGCTTATTTGAAACGCTCTGTCACTAACAGTTATGCAAATTGCAAACATTGACGACTGATTCTAACTGCACTAGCAAAAACTAAAGTGCCCCCTTGTGGTAGCCTATATTGGGGTCTCTAGTTTGACCACAAACTGCTTTTCCATGTGTAAGAACTACTCCGGTTCATATTTTCCAAGCCCAATTCCGCCATCATGTGACACAAAGTAAGTGAAATACCTGATCTATGCACTTAAAAAGAAGAAGAAAATTAAAAGTACGGCAAACATGACAATAGGGCGTAGCTGGAAAACACATTACAAAAAAATATAGCAACAAAAGCGCCAAATAAGGCTGTGAACAGTTAAACAGTATGTATACTCCTTTTAAAATTATAATTAATAATTATGAGAGTGGAAAAAAAAAAAAAACATTACCTGTTGAAAAAAACCAGCATATGCTGGTTAGGTATGTTTGACGCTGGTTTATGCTGGTCATTTGCTGGTTTAAAATGGTCCTTTGCTGGTTTATGCTGGTCCTTGCTGGTTTAAGCTGGTCCTTTGCTGGTTAAAGCTGGTCATTTGCTGGTTTATGTTGGTCCTTTGCTGGCTTATGCTGGCTTATGCTGGTTTATGCTGGTCATGTGCTGATTTAAGCTGGTCCTTTGCTGATTTAAACTGGTCCTATGCTGGTTTATGCTGGTCATGTGCTGGTTTAAGCTGGTCATTGCTGGTTTAGTGGTCTTTGCTGGTTTAAAACTGGTCCCTTTGCGGCGTTTAAGCTGTCCTGTGCTGGTTTAAATGGTCCTGTCTGGTTTAAGATGGTCCTTGTGGTTTAAAAACGGTCCTTTGCTGGTTTAAGCTGGTCCCGTGCTGGTTTAAGCGGGTCACGTTGCTGGTTTAAAATGGTCACGTTGATGGTTTTAAGCTGGGTCCTTGCTGGTTGAACCTGGTCCTTTGCTGGGTAAGAGGTCATTTGCTGTTTGAAAATGGTCCTTTGCTGGTTCGTTTAAGCGTCTTTGCTGGTTTAAGATGGTCCTTGTGGTTTCAAGATGGTCCTTTGCTGGATTTTAAACTGGTCCTTGCTGGTTTTAAGATGGTCCTTTGCTGGTTTAAACTGTTTTTTTGCTGGTTTAAGCTGGTCCTTTGTGGGTTTAAACTGGTCCTTTGCTGGTTTTAAGCTGGTCCTTTGCTGGTTTAAAATGGTCCTTTTGCTGATTTAAGATGGTCCTTTTGCTGGTTTAAAATGGTCCTTTTGCTGGTTTAAGATGGTCCTTTGCTGGTTAAGCGGGTCCTTTGCTGGTTTAAGATGGTCAATTGCTGGTTTAAGATGGTCCTTTGATGTTTTAAGCTGGTCCTTTGTTGGTTTATGCTGGTCCTTTGCTTGTTTAAACTGGTCCTTTTGCTGGTTTTAAGCTGGTCCTTTGCTGGTTTAAACTGGTAATTTGCTGGTTTAAGCTGGTCCTTGCTGGTTTAAACTGGTCCTTTGCTGGTTTAAGCTGGTCCTTTGATGGGTTAAGATGGTCCTTTGCTGGTTTAAGATGGCCCTTTTGCTGGTTTAAGATGGTCCTTTTCTGGTTTAAGATGGTCCTTTGCTGGTTTTAACTGGTCCTTTGCTGGTTTAAACTGCTCCTTTGCTGGTTTAAACTGCTCCTTTGCTGGTTTAAGCTGGTCCTTCTGTTGGTTTATGCTGGTCCTTCTGCTGGTTTAAGATGGTCCTTTGTGAGGACCAGCTTAAACCAGCTGCCATGTTTCAAAACATACCTAACCAGCATATGGTGGTTTTTTCAACAGGGTAAGTGGACCAACCAGTCATAGAACTAATCATTAAGATTGAATGAACGAATCAGTTCAGATATAGGCCATCGTTAGGCAAAGTTAATATATGTCCTCCTACATTAACTTTCATAATGACCAGCTGAGGGACTCCAAGTATGTATAAAATCCGTTTTTTTCGCAACAGGTGATCTCTCCGATTTAACTTATTGCTTTGGACATTTGGATTTGTTCATGGAGGTAGTACTTAATTTGAAAATATTTAATAAATAAGTAATATTTTTGCTGGTCAGTTGCACTAAAGAGAGCTCCAAATCATAACAATGATGAAAGCCTTGACTTTAGACTCTCTGTTTGGCCAACCAATGGCAGACAGGTGGAGCCACCAACACCATTATTACATGCAGCTGCATTTAGTGCAGCTGTTGGTACAGAAATTGCATGCTTAATGAAAACATGAATAATCAACTTGACTAAGTAATGGAACTATTAAAGTAGACTTGCCAACATAAAGCTCTTCTAAATCTATCAACCTAATTCCAAAAGTTAATCCATCCTATTCCCAACTGAGCTCTCCGCTTGCATGCAGAAACATTCTTCCAGTTGCTCTGTTCTCTGAAAACAATCAGAGGCCCCTGCATCCTGTCTGAAGACATGCATTCAAACCAAAACAGTAACTGATGTTAGTGAAGTCTTTATTGGTCAAGACACTGGGCTGAAACCCTTCAAGCACTAAAATGATGCGTGTTGTTAACACACAGCATGATAGGCTATATTTTGCCATGGCAGGCGTCCAATCTGTGCAACATCAAAGAGCAATCTAGGACACAGCTATCCCAAGCTGTGAAAACATCCTTATAGTGATTCTGTGGAATTCATTCTTGGAAATGAGCATAGAAAGACGTATAGCTTTAGATTATGCGAATAACGAAGAACCAAAAGTATTCACTTCCAACAGACAGAGAAAAATGGCCTTTTTGAAATGGGCAGCATACCAAAAACAACACAAATCATTTGGATATGATCTCGGCATGCTCTAATCAGAAGTATTGTGAAAGGCGCCGAGGGAGAGGTTTAACCAGCGTCTTCAGTGTGATGCTCCTGGGAGGGAGGACTTGTGAAACGCAGTTTGCAGCAGTATGTGGTGAGGCCCACACTGAGAGAAAAGCCTCCCGGGTGTGCCAAGGGCATCTGAGTTTTGTGGCATTCATTGCCCATGAAAGCTGCTGCATAAGATACGTCAAACTTTCAACGATTACTCACAAGATGTGCACACACACACACAAACATACTTGTAGAGACAGGTAAATATCACAGGTATCTTCAGAGGTTTTTTTGATGCCAAATAGTGTTATGGGTACTCTGAAACTGCTGTATTCACACTACAAACTAACAAAATGTATTGTTTTTAGCTTAAACAAGTATATGCTAACATTAATGGTACAGGACTCCCCATCAGTTTTGGGGCTACTTACTTCTAAGTTACAAGCTAAAGTTGTTCGATACAGTCAAGCTATCATTTAGGAAAAGTATTTCAAGAATGAAAAGAGAGAGAGAGAGAGAGAGAAGAAAAAAGTT